>JAMPIV010002569.1:0-25528 GCA_024509875.1 Oreohelix idahoensis | reverse complement strand
ATATTTCTACGATCGATTGGAAATCAGGGAGAGACGATTGAGCTGCTGTTTATTAATGCCAGTATACAGACATACACGCCACCACCAGACAGAACCAGTCATCATGATGAATCCACAGTACATAAATTACATAAAAGAACAATAAAGACAATGGAAACTCATTCAGAGAGCGAGCGTGTTGTAAACTAGATAAAGTATTATTTTCTATCATTTTTTTTTAATACAACTTGAGAATGTGTCTGTGACTGGCTCAGTGCAGAAGTGCTTGCGTAATCTTATAATTAAGATTTTAATTTTTATTGGAGAACCAAATAAGACTTACAAAGCACAGGAACAACTCTACAGAAGGACGCCTACAGGACGCCTCTAATAGAATACGTTACACATTCACAAAATTTGCTATGTGAATGTGTCATGACATTGGCAATTTCGCGCTCAGATTCTATAAACTAGGGGATGTTTGACATTAATAAAGCCACAAGGTCAAAACGCGCGGTCACGGAATAGCCCTGGCCGTGCCGCGGTCGACTTGAGCGATGAGTGCTTCTCACATGGCCAACTGTATGAAGCATTTTCCCGAGTTAGCACACCGGAACACGTATGCGTGTTGTCACCAAGTGACTGTACTTTCGGTGTCGTCACACACACACCAACCCCCCAACACCACACCCACACCACTCCCCACAACAACCCCACTCCCCCACCCACCCCCGCACCCTCCCACACACTCTCCACACACACCCACCCCCACATCACATACCCACTCATTCACACACCCCCCCCACCCCCCCCCCCAAATGCCCCACATTTTTGTGTGTGTGTTGTATTATTTAAAGCCAACTCCCTAGGCCGGACCCAAGCGGGCTGTAAATAGTAGAGGGGGCGGCATTGCCCCCCCGTAAGGAAGAGCCCCTCTACCTTGCAAACGGCACAACCACCCCAATCACACCAACTCTTTTCTTCTTCTTTGATCCTTAGTAGCCAACTGTCAAAGGAGTCAGTGGCCATCACGCCTGGTGGGCGTCATGTTGGACAGCAAACCCCCTGCTTCCCACTTTGCTCAGTTGGCCCCCCCCCATTCCTTCTTATGCAGTGCCCACCCTCTGGATTCAATCTATTTGTGTCTCCCTCTACAGTTTCCGCACACGTTGTTTTGGGTCGGCCTCTCCGTCTTTCGCCTTTCCCCCGCATCAGGGGTCCGTAGCATAGCTGGTGTGGCCTTGGGTGATGGTCTGCATCAATGCCAACCTGCATCTCCAGCGTCTGCCCAGAATGATGGTGTGCATGTCCTCTTGGTTACTTTCCGAGTAAGGCAATTCTTGGTGGTGGAGTATGGTATTCGGCCAGCGAGATTCGGCCGGAAACAGGGGGGGTGAGGGTTTAGGCAGATTGTGTGGAAGGGATTATGACAGTTTCGGACCAACCTTCTCTGTTTCTTTGTTTCTCTCCAGCAATTCTCCACCATAGAGAAGCACAGGAAAGTACACACCTCACCCCAATTAATCTTCAATTTGGTGTTTGTGCTGTACTGGGACCATCAAGATGCCTGCTTACCAGAAACAGACCACTCAGTAAGAAGTTTAGCCTCATCTTGGCAAAACGCCAATGTAATATTAGTTATATCTTAGGGCGGCAAGTACCAATTATAAAGAAGTTGTGGTGCTGGAAGATGATTTAGTACCTTGTAGGAAACTCACCAAGGCGTTCTTCAAGATTACCGGGAATTTTTTAACCGATCTGCGGTTTTTACCATGGTGTTAGTAACACAGACAGAAAACATTCTGGAAATTTTCCTCGCAACTAGTTGTCTTTATGAAAAAATTATGAATGGCACAATAATTTTGTCTGGTTTAATACCCCGAACAGAATAATTATTTTGAGAATATGAACAGCACTACCAATATGCATGTAATTTATCAGCAGTTTGTCGAAATTCATCTATCTTTTGTAATTGACGAGGAAATAAATGTTTTGTCGAAAATTAACACAACCTTGAAATCCCCACGAAAGTTAAGATGGAAAAATGGATGGCCGCAGTCCTCTGAGAAAACAGAGGGTTAGGCATGAGATTAGGTTTATAAGCCGTTCAACATTCAATTTCACGTATCAAAATTCCAAAGCTGAAAAGACGTCCCCAAAACGTAATTGTTCGACTGCCAGATAGCCACAGCCCATAGCCCCAGAAAGGAAGCTGGACGTGCTAGTGACCTTGGAATGAGGTGTTTAAGTAGACCCGTGTAATTACTGTGTCTGAAGGGTATGTTAAACTTGTATTAATCGTTGGGTTACAAGTAGTTTGGTGTTATGTAAATTGCTGTAATATTTAATATTAATGTTAGCATTGACTTTGAATTACTTGCTGATATCTTAATCTTGGTACTCTAAACCCTGTGCTGATAACTGAAATGGGTTTCCAAACTGAATATAACCTGAACATACCTGAACAGCAAGACGCAGCTAGAAGTCCGTGTCCTTACGCAATACTAGCTATAAGAGCTTACTGTCCTTTTCAGGGCTTAGTTTATAAATGCTGAATGCCAAAGAGTTTGTCTTCTTCTTCTTCCTCTTCTTCTTCGTTTCCTTCCTTTCTTTCGTTCAATTTAAAATTTCGTTGATGTAATACCTTCAAAGGGAAACCACTAATATTATAACTTGGGACCAAAGTTAGTGATGTATTTTATTGATTGTATGACGTCCTTCTTTAATTGACATGACCACGGCCTCGTGGACTATGTTGTCTAAATGATGATTCTGATCAAGAGTGGCCTGTCATCATCGGAGTATCATCTTGGTGATAGGAAACAGATACCATAATCTGTTCATATATTTCAGGTTCGTATCCAAGAGAGAAAAAAGACAAGCTTCTGATAAGAAGCAAAACAGATTTGCTGTGTGTTGATTCAGGACCTCATCTACAATCGCCAGATAGCAGCATTGTTAACCACCTGTCTACTTACTTACTTAGTCGTTCCCCTTCTACCGTGAGGTGTAGAGGTTTGGAAGAGAGAGCGCCAGACCATTCTATCAGCTGTCTTCCTCCTGGCCTGGTTCCATTCTAGTCCTCGGTCCTTCAAAGATTGTCTAATGTTGTCCTCCTAGCGGACTCTGGGTCGTCCTGGGGGTCTGGATCCCTGGCTCTTTGTTTCCCATGCTTGTCGTGGTAGCCGGTCTTCTCCCATTCTGCAGACATGGCCAAACCATCTTAGTTGGGACTGTTCTACTTGGATCTGCAGGGGGTGGGATTTTAGGCCTTGACGTATCGTCTGGTTGCGGACCATGTCTCTTCTTGTTACTTCAAACACCTTCCTCAGATACCTCATTTCTGAGGTTTGGATCTGGCTTTTGTGGGTTGTAGTCATTGCCCATGACTCGCATCCATATGTCAAGACTGGGACATAGGTGGAGCGGTATAAAGCCATCTTCGTTTTCTTAACAACCTCTCTCTTGCTGAGGAATCCTCGATTTATGTCCTGACAAAGTCTCCCAGCTGCTGCTTTTCGAGTGGCCAACTCTGCTTTCGATCTATAATAGCTCCGAGGTATTTAAAGTGGTCGGCCTGCTCCAGGACCTGTTCTCCCAGCTTAATCTGATGTTTTCTTTCTTCTCGTGATATCACCATGGATTTTGTTTTAGAGCTGCTTATGACCATCCCTCTTTTCTCCAGCTCTTCCTTCCAGACTTGCAGGTTGGATTGGAGATGTGCCTCTGATTTAGCAATCAGGGCAACATCATCAGCAAATGCCAGCTCCGAAATATAGACCTGTCTCATCTTCCAGTCCCCCACTGAATACTTTCTTGTTCTCTCCTTACATGCCTTGATGACATCGTCCATAAGGAGTATGAAAAGATAAGGTGACAGGATATCACCTTGTCTTACACCAGTGGTGATCCTGAACTCTTCTGACTTATGGTTTGCTGTCCTCACATAATTTCTGCAAGACTTGTAGAAGCTCTGTATAGCATGAATCAGAAGTGCTGGAATGTTCTTCCTTGCCAAACAGTCCCAAAGTTTGCTCCAGGGGACCCTGTCAAACGCCTTTTCCAGATCTATGAAACAAAGATGGATCTCACTCTTATACTCAAGGGCCTTTTCACTCAGCTGTCTGAGTGTGAAGATTAGGTCTTGAGTACTTCGGTTTGCTCGGAATCCGCACTGGACCTCATCCAATTGTGGCTCATCTAGGCGTCGGAGTCTCTGCTCTAGGATTCTAGAGTAGATTTTACCAGGGACACTGAGAAGGGATATGCCTCTATGGTTTCCACGTTGTCGATTGTCACCCTTTTTGAAAATTGGTGTTATGATGGCAATCTCCCAATCCTTTGGTATGGTCTTGTTGCACCATGCTGCCTGTAGGACCTTTAAGAGTAATAGGTCGCCTGATGCTCCCATGTACTTAACCATTTCTGGTGTTATACCATCATGCCCTGCTGCTTTGCCCATCTTGATTTTCTCCAGTGCTGCCTTCACTTCTTCCATCTTTATGTCATCTTTACCATCATTGGTTTTCTTTTCTGTGCTAGTGGTTATCATTTCTGGTGCTTCACCATGCTCACCATAAAAGGAGTTCTGAGAAATATTCTTTTCATCGTCCCATTGCTTCCTTCGGGGCAGTAATCAATTTGCCTTGCTTGTCCTTTATAAATTTGAGAGGGCATTGTTTTTCCTTCCTCATGTTTTTTTAGGGTCTTATAGAACAATTTCTGGTTTTCTTGCGCATTGCTTTCTAGCTTCTTCCCAGGACTTCTGTTTTGCGGCTATCACCTTGTTCTTTGCTTCTGTTCTGAGTGTCACATATTCTCTATATTTTTCCATTTGTCCCGTTGTGTTTTTAGCTCCTAAGTATTGTTTCCATGCCATTTTCTTCTCTCTTATTTTCTCTTTGACTTCCTCTGTCCCCCAAGGTGTCCTCTTTCTCTGGTTCCCAAGTCGGACTTCACCACATGCTTCTGCAGCAGCTGTCTTTATGATGTCCTTGAATTTATTCCAGAGGGTTTCCAAGTCATCAGGTCATTCTTCTGTGTTGCTCACCGCTGCAGCAATAAGCCCCTGATATCTGGTCTTAATTTCTGGCTCTCTCAGCTTGTAGGTCCTAATGCTCATTTCCCTCCTGTTAACGTTTTACTTGGTTTCTTGCGTGATGTTGGGGCAGTTCCTAGGCTGAAGCAACTCTTTCAGTTGTTCGTTTGATTGTTAAGCAGTAGTGATCACTTCCAATCTCTGGCCCCCTCCAGACTCTAGCATCCCGGACATATTTGAATGAGCTCTTCCTAACAATGGCATAGTCGATCAGACAGACTTCTCATTCTTTGTTGGTTTCACATCTAGTGTAAGCATGTATGCGCTTATGGGGAACTTTGTGTTTGTAAATGTTCAGATTCTGTTAACTTGCAAAATCTAAGGAGTCGCTTTCCATTGTCATTTGAGAGTATCTTCTCCATATCTTCCGAAACTTGCTACACCCCATCTTCATGGTCATTTCCAAACACTGAGCATTGAAATCTCCGACCATGCGAGAATTTATCTAGAAAAGGAGTATCCACTGTCCTTTCATCAGCAGCTCGAAGAATTCCTCCTTGACCTCTGCTCTCTCATCCACATTTATGTGACAACAACTTAGCCGTCCTTGAAATTTGTTAGTTGATGGTACAGAAACCCTCAGCCTACCAGACGGTATGACCTGAAGTGTTAGATGATATGGTACGACCCTTCGTAACGACCCCTTTCGGATAGCATTAGTGCTCCCGAATATTTTGGTAACTTTTCGTCAAACGGGATTTTTTTTCACCTGGACTCATTAGCTATGCAACCTTTCCACGGAGATGGTCAACACGTTTGCTGATTAATATGTGGGCAGTTTATCTACCGTTCATTCTGGTCATCGCATTGATTTAAGGAGAGGTTAAATCACGCCCACGAATATCTCTTGAGCAATCATATGCAGTTATTTTCATTAACTTGGCCAGTTGGGGGCGGTTGCCAGAATCAAACAGATAGTAGCGACCACGATCAAAGACACGGAAGAGGGATCTCAGGAAAGACTAGCGGCACGCTATCAATGGCAGTAGTGGTCCCTGAAACGTGCGACGCAAGTTTCCTGCCGGTATTTCGCATCTCGGTGTTAACCGCAGTGGGAACGAACGGGAAAGCCGACGCGCAGCAGCGCGCGGAGTTACGAAGACCAGGGGCGGCATCTCTCTTTAGTCTGGCGGTCAGATCCCCAAACGTGTCCTGAGATCTAAAAAGGTGTCAATTTTCTCCTGTCCCACTCCATCTTAACATTTCAGTTTAGATATATACAGATCATGAAGAAATGCATGTTATTCACTCGTTGGCCAGACCTTGACAGAAGCACTAGCTATATTTGAAATCGTGTTATAGATTTTCCCCTGGATTTTTATATATATTTGCAGTGAATTCTATTTCTCTGCAAAACGGTAAAATATATATTGTGTAAAGTGATCAGTGGTCTAGTTCATTCATTCTATTTCACTGGATTTTATGTTAATTTTTAATCTATTAAATTAAACCATCTCAATAGTTCCAGTTGTAAATGTAATGATATATCTATTATATTATTTCAAAAGATAATAGATGCTTAAATGATTAACTTAACTTTTAAAAGTCGCGAAGGAATTTATAACTAAAAATTTAGTAGTTAAGTCATATATATAGATGTGTGTTTTAACTTTATTAAACTCGCGAAGTGTCTTTTTTAAATATATAATTAAATACGCGAGTGTATATTTATAGTCTTAATGGGAAATTCATCGCGCTTTAGAATGTTATTTGATTTTTTTTTTTGGTATATTACATGTTTTTTTTCTTTCATACAGAGTGATCGTAACCTGCGATCCCAGCAATAAAGAAATCATACATCTTAAAACTTCCAGAATTCCGATATTGATTGAAACATTTTTTTTAAATTTAATCTTGTGGCGTCCGATGCGACCTAGCTATCATAATTATATGAAAGAAAGCCTACCCAAGAACATTTTAAAACAATCATCAAATTAAATTACAATCTGTAAGATAAACTGGAAGATGAACAGTGCCAGTAGCGATATTTTATTTACTGCCTTACTGTGAGAGAGTACTTATTTACCTGTAACTGTGACTGGGCTAGTTTTTCCTCAATGGATTAAAAACCTACCAGTCAGTTGCTATCATCACGCCTTGAAGGAATTTTATCTCCAGCAGCGAAATTAAAGAGACCACTCCATCCTCACCCCTGTGTTGAATTGTGTCAGTGCCATCCCATAGACTCCTTTTTTTATATAATAAAACACAAGAGCTCTTAGGCTTCAAGTTCGGCGATAAGTGGGAATATTTGCTATCAGCAAACCTCACTACATCTGGGGCGGGACATCGAAGTACTAGACATGTTCACATGGCAAGAGTGTAATTGCTGTTTATGAACGGCTATGGATTGTCTGATGCGGCAAACGGTAAGTGTGTGTGAGTGTATGAGTGTAGATCCTCACGCGCGTGCATGAATGACAGGCGATTAATTTTTGCAAGCCATTTTGTTAACTTGCCTCCCGGGTAATACCTTTTTCTGTATACCCGGCATTGTTCCTTTAGGTGGGATATATTTTGTTTAACTCTGTTAAAACCCCTCCCCCCCTTTTTTCATTTTCTTAGTAAAGGGAAGAACAATTGGGAATAACAGGATTTTTGTCTACCACCTATACTTAATATTGTAACACCTATTTCAGAGTAATTAAATTCACTGTTGGGTTACATTACCTATGTTCCTGATAACTATCTATCTTTGGACTAAGTTTATCTTTGTCTAATACAAGCGGGAAGGGCTTAGTCGATACCAATCCTCTTCACCTCCCCTCACCTTGTTATTTGTATTTTCGGTACTTATGATATTTTTTATGTAACACAAGATAATTTTTGTGATTGTTTTAAATGAGAATAAACCTTATAAACTATTTAGTACTGTGTTGGGATACCCAAAGCCCAACAATTTCCCCTATCTGTTTAATATAGTTGGTATCTACGTGCGTCTGTGTGTTTGAAGCACCAAATCGTTGTGAGCGCAGGTGTGTGTCTGGAAACTGGCAAATAATTGTTTGACCAGGAGAGTGAAGAGAAGATTGAGAGGAACGATTTATCGTAAATAAGTCTGTCCTTACTCTCCCCAGCACTCTGTGAAGCAACTATTTACTCTCTACATTTTCTATCACTGAGCTTTCACCATCATTCTCCACTCTAAACAGGACCACTATTTCTAAGACTTTCTCTCAAAATAAATTTACGACAATTTGGTCCATCCACTTAATGACCAGTTTGGACTATGGTTTTATCTCCTTCTTTTAGATTTACAACCATAATGCGCCTCTCCGAGACAAAGTTCAATCCCTTGATAATATCTTTTGCCACCTGTCTAAATGAATTAATTATCTTGGACATCCAGACCTGATGAGATTGCGCGCCTACAGTCAAAGGACTTGAATAGATTCGTAAGTCATTACTCTGAAGAAACAAGACCCAGAAGTCACCAATCGGCCACCTAAATAATGAACAAAGACATTGACACATTATAATTTTCAAAACCTGTGTTGTGTGTACATACATATATGCAATCTTTATCAAACTTCTATTTTAATTAATAAATGTACAAATATATTTTATAAAAATGGCAGTTGATTGATTTTGTTTTAATTCCAGTTTTTTCTGTGCGAAATTTTGTTATTGTTTGGTAAATTTAGAGAATTATTTATATAAATTATTATAATAATATTTTAAATTGGTAAGGATAATTAACGAGCTGCATTTCACACCAACTATTAATAGAGACACCCTTGGAGCATAGGATACTTCTAGCTCTCTTCTACGGCTATCATGTAGAACTTTACCATCTCTACAAACTTGTTCACTAGCTCTCTTCTACAGCTAACATGTAGAACTTTATCCAACCTTACAACTGGTGTTCACTTGCTCTCACTTCTACAGCTAATCATGTAGAACTTTACCATCCCTACAACGTGTTCACCAGCTTTCTTCTACAGCTATCATGTAGAACTTTTACCATCCCTACAACTTGTTTCACTAGCTCTCTTCTACAGCTATCATGTAGAACTTTACCATCTCTACAACTTGTTCACTAGCTCTCTACTACAGCTAACATGTAGAACTTTACCAACACTTACAACTTGTTCACTTGCTCTCTTCTACAGCTATCATGTTAGAACTTTACCATCCCTACAACGTGTTCACCAGCTTTCTTCTACAGCTATCATGTAGAACTTTACCATCCCTACAACTTGTTTCACTAGGTCTTTTCTACAACTATCATGAAGAACTTTACCATCCATACAACTTGTTCACTAGCTCTCTTCTACAGCTATCTTGTAGAACTTTACCATCCCCTAAAACTGTGTTCATAGCTCTTTCTTCTACAGCTCTTGTAGAACTTTACCATCCCTACAACTTGTTCACCAGCTTCTTTCTACAGCTATCATGTAGAACTTTACAATCTCTACAACCTTGTTCGCAAGCTCTCTTCTACAGCCTATGTGTTAGACTTTACCATCCCTACAACTTGGTTCACCAGCTCTCTTCTCCATTTCTTGGAACTATATTATTGTCTATCCAACTTCCATCTCGCCACACATGACCTCTATGATTGTCCAGTGAAGTTACGGACCCCTTTGATTGTCTAGTGAAGGTTATGGCCCCCTTTGATTGTCCAGTGAAGGTTATGGACTTCTTTGATTGTCCAGTGAAGGTTATAGACCACTTTGAATGTCCGTTGAAGGCTACGTACCCCCCGCCCTTTGATTGCCCTTTGAAGGCAACAGACTCCTTGTTAGAAACAAAATGTTCATACATACATAACTAGAACATTGTTTCATACAAATAATACATTTCGTTGCAAAGAAAAATAAATAGTGATTCATGGTGAATATACAGTAGGCTAATCTGTAAAAAGAATGCATTTCTTTAAATTAAAAAAAAAAATCTGACAGTAATTTGAGTAACAATGTTGTGAAAATATTAGTCAAATGTTTAGTTTAATGTACAACGAACGCCCTAGAAGAAATTCCTGTACCCAAGAGGATTGTGGATTACATGATGTGTATTTTGGGACAACCGTTTTTAGCTGTGCCAGCGAGATTTCCGCTATCTTTGTTCTCCTTCTGAGCTTCTTGTACCGAAGTGCTGAATTTCTTTTTCTCAGGACACAGCGGCGGGTGTAGCGTAATTGTGTAACAGAGATGAAGGGAAATCTTGCTTGATTTATCCTGGCATTGTCAATTTGATTTTGGTGCTATCAATACCACTACAGTCAGTGGCGTAGTAAGGTTTTTGTCGCTGTGGGTTATTGGGGTGGAAGGCGCTTATTCGGATGATCAATCGTGAAAGCTATTCCTTTCAATAACCTAGTTCTCTTAAAATGATGTTATGATCGATACCGAACAGTTTATGTCCACTGTGTTTCTCGTAGCCGCGGAAGAGGCATAGGAAGTATAGAAATTCTGCTTCTTTCAGCTGACCAGCCATGTCGTAAAAGGCAGTTACCTTAATTTAATTTACGCAATTTCAGTATTACACGGCTGGTTGGTCAATGAGGTCAAATAAGAAACAGCTTTCATTGTAAATTATTCTAATAATTTACAGGATTTGTTTTTTTACAATACATAAATGATAATTTATTAAAACTCTTATTTTAAGTAAATATAAATAAGGCCTAATAAATAAATCGAACAATAAAAAAATTAATAATAAAAATGAAGATGAAACACAATATGTACTTGGTAACTAAGCAAACAGATCATACTTGTAACATAAGAAAAAGTCACTTTATTAACTAAGCAAAAGTCACTTGGTTAGCTAAGCTAAAGTCACTTGGTAACTAAGCAAAAGACACTTGGTAAACTAAGCAACGTCACTTGGTAGCAAAGAAAAAAAGTCACTCAGTTACTAAGCAAAAGTCCCTTGGTAACTAAGTAAAAGTCACTTGGTAACTAAGCAAAAGATACTTCGTACTAAGCAAAAGTCACTATTTGGTAAATAAGCAAAAGCCACTTAGTAACTAAGCAAAAGTTACTTCGTAACTAAGCAAAAGCCACTTAGTAAACTAAGCAAAAGTCACTTGGTAACTAAAGCAAAAGTCACTTGGTAACTAAGCAAAAGTCACTTGGTAACTAAGCAAAAGTCACTTGGTAACTAAGCAAAAGTTACTTCGTAACTAAGCAAAAGCCACTTAGTAACTAAGCAAAAGTCACTTGGTAACTAAAGCAAAATATACTTGACCTGCACATGTTGTCAAGTTGTAACACTTTCGTTACATTGTTGTTGTTGTGTGTGTGTGTGTGTGTGTGTGTGTGTGTGTGTGTGTGCGTGCGTGCGGGCGTGCGTGCGTGCGTGCGTGCGTGCGTGCGTGCGTGCGTGCGTGCGTGCGTGCGTGCGTGCGTGCGTGTGTGTGTGTGTGTGTGTGCTGGAAGAAAGACACGATACTATCTGACGCTTGTGGGAAGTCCTATGTGGGTTTTTCAGTGTGTCATTGCTTGACAAAATGTATTCTGGAGCTCTTATTTGTGTGTTTTCTGTGTCTATTTTGTCTTCTAGCTCGTGTTCGAGTAGACAATTTTATGAAATGTTCCTCTTCAATGAAGTAATTCAGAACTGCGACTCTTACAGGTTCAGTTCAGCGTGTATTGACTGTGATATCAACAGTTTTGAGTGTTAATTGTGGTGTTATTTTATTCTTGTGAACTCATTAATGTATAAAATACAAACAAATAATAAAAAAAAAATAAGATATAAAAAAATAAAAAAAAAAAAAAAAAAAAAAAAAAAAAAAAAAAAAAAATAAAAACATTATTATGTTATACCACCACCACACAGGACACACACTAGCTGGTTCATAGATTCTACAATATAGTTTACCGGGACATGATAATGCGTGATTGCGTTCCTTAGTTAAAAAAAAAAACCTGACACCAGTTTCTGTGGGTGGTTGCTAGGGACTTCCACTAAGGTCGCTAAACTCACTCTCATAGTTTACCATATTACAACGTTGTTGATCTTCAAACTGCGTATATAGGTCGTGACTCCACTCTTATAGAACTAAGACTGTTAGCGTAAATATGGATGTCAGCAGCCACGCGTAAGGTTAGGGACGCTCATTTAGAGGGCTGACACACACATGTCATCTGTTTTACAATGCGTAATGGACGTGGCTCAGAAATGAAATATGGTGAGGTCTGCATACTATGTACCATCAAATCGAATTCTGATTACTGCTACTAATGCAGAGATGAAAACGATAGTTTCTAAGCTACGGTAACCACATCATCATCATGGATACTCATCATACAATACAAATTATTTTAATGGTAGTCACATAACTGGTTGGAATTATAACCCCACGTGTATAGGTTTCTCAGAACCATTTATAATCGGAAACGCCACACTGACACATTAGCTACAGGTCATTTCAAGAACCTAACCCGTTGGCACAAAAATCAGCTAATCGTATCCTTTGAGTAAAAAACGGTTGAACAATATCAGTCTACAGAATGTCTAATAGTTTTACAATAATGTAACCAGTATTTAGTACTGTCACCTCTACACGAGCATACAGATAGAATAGCAAGTATCTAATCTCAATGTTTAGTTAGCAAAAAACAACCAAACATCCTGGTCCTCTAATCTCTATCGTAATCCGTCATGTTTCTATTCACTCCATTAGATACTTATATTCGTGTTTAGTATAAGTTAAGGTAATATCATTCAAGAAATTCACTATTGTACATTAATATAGACTGAGTAAACAAGAGCAAGTTACGACACTTTCGTAGCTAAGACTCTCAAACATAAACGCTTAACGAGGTTATCTAGTGAAGTACTAGAGAATAGACATGGTTTAACAGAGAGACTAAATCTATGGTCAACTGGGGGGCGGGCAGCTCAAGACTCAACTTTGGGGGGGAGTGGCCCTCAGCGATATAAGGGGGACGAGTTTCAAGAATAGCCTTACTATCCCTGTACCATCATCAAGCTTGTCTATGGTATAAACTGTTCTCCACATAATATACAATTGAATCAATAATGTTCACATATCCAATGAATAGCTCTCGACTAAGCACTTTTCGGATGCATCTTAGCATGAAGATTCCAACTGAATATCTAATCTTCGACTACTTCATAGTCCAGTTCTTAAAAACTGTCCCTCAGCATATCAGGATCTGATTCCTTAGACTTTTCCGCCAGGGTAGCAAGCTGGCACATAGGTAGCTTTCTCTTTTTTCTTCTTTAATCTTAGACATGTCATCGTCAAAGCGTGTCAAAGTCAGCAATAAACCATCGCTGGTGAAACAATCGTCTGAAAACAGGACCCAACAAACAAATCTTGATGTCCAGAAACTTTGCTCGGCTCGGTGGGCCATGTCGGACAATGCCCAAAAGCTGGTTTCTTCTTTGGGCATCTCAGCCAAAATAAACACAGTTCTTTCGAGAAAATACAATTCTGTTATTCTGGATCGGGCTCATCTTAAACGTTTTCCAAACAACAAAACGCAATCTCTTAAAATAGCACTGTTAATTGTGAATGGTCAACAATCGGGGATCTGCTTACTGAGGACATGGCCAAAATCAGATCCCAGATTGTCTGACAGCTATGATAGTGTGCATGTCCTTCTTGCTTGCCTCCAAATAAGCAGATACTTGGTGGTGATGGTATTCATCGGCCGATAAAGATTAGGAGGAATTTTTATGTATTTTTGCTCATTGTTGTGTGAACAAGACGACGGCCTCAACGCAATTTCATTCTCCAGTGTAAGCTCCCGGCCATTGGTCCAAGATCACATAGAGAACGCAAAGATACAGAAAGCCACACACCCTCTGATATAGTCCTCTAAGTGATTGTGCTGTATAGAGGACACTTCCAATGTTGTTATACAATAAAAATTTAAAAAAATGTTCTTGCTTTGTTACAATGAACAGTGTTGTTGATGTCTCTTTACGCCAGACTATGTCTCCGCCTCAAGGACGTTACATATTCATTCCTAGGGTATAGTCGAAGGTTCTGTAACATGTTCAGTTGTTCCTGTGTTCACTCACGAATTCTTATACTTGATGTATGTGGGCGTTTTTTAACATTGGCGTGAGTAGCGCAAACCAGGCGCTACCATCGGTCTGGTCACAAAAATCCTAGGCTCTTACGTTGTTGATATACAACATATGAAAATCATCAGTGTACTTCATTATTCTTCAAGAAATTTGCAGACGCAAGAAGAATCTAACGCATGATCTCTTAAACATGAGGAATAAACTGTCACTGACACAACAGATTGATTTTAACTTGTGGCTTAAAAAACAAGTAAAGTACATAATGTCCAGTCTACGATCACTTCTATTTCTATTAGTCAAGCTAGAAAGTCAGAGTAATACTATGTTATGCAAAAGAAGCAATGAAACCAGAAATTGAAGAATCCTAAAACTATAGAGGTTTCTCAAAACAAGAGTACGCCATATAACTAAAGAAACTTCTTATACAGAAACATTGAGGAAACCAACAAATTACTTAATGAATGTTTTAAATCCATGTTAGATGGAAATGGGGAAAGGGACATAATTTATTATGCATGCAGCATATTCACCACTGAAACCTTGGTAACCAATCTGACCTCTGATTGTACAATTTTGTCGGTAATGTATCAAAAGATTGGCAAATCTGTTTAATAAAGTTTGTAGGAATTACCTACATCCTTACTGACAGATTCATCACTTTACAAAAAAAGTATAAAGATATCTATATATCAACTTTAACTTACAACTTGTTGCGGAAGTACTGAACATTATATTGGCATTACCTATTAATCACCACACCAATATCTCTCCACTAAATATCACCAATACTCAAGTAGGAACGAGACACAACATGGATACAAATTTAACATAAGCCAAGGATACAAAAACACCATCTCTTGCGGACTTTAAGCCAGTAAATCAGCTTACTTGGTTATACAACAATAAAAATATCACTAATTTCTTGTGGGACTCCTCCAAAAAACCCAAACTCAAAAATGTATGTATCCTGACTGCACCCATGAAGATTATACAAATGCACACTGTGAAGGCCCACATTTATTAGCACCAACAACAACACCATGTACAAAAAACTTGTTTATTAGCACACCAAAAAACTACTAGTATCTCCCATCTGCAAAAACGACAACAAAAAACGGGTATCGTCCCTCCCGCTGAGTACAACCCAATGCGCAACGTACGTAAGTAATCCCCCCTTTTACCAGTGTAAACCCTCTACAAATCAGGCATGTGATATCTAAGATTTACGATTAAACACACAATATCCTGACAAAACCCCCCATGTAATCTAGCGTTTTTAAGGCCCTACAAAAAGAAAAACACCAAGTAATCTAACATTCCCTCTATAAGATTCAACCTATGACAATAAGAACCACATACCCCCATTTATCAGCAAAATCGACAAAAACAGTTTGTGTACCGAAAGTGATACATCCCCCACTCCCCACAATCTATACAGCCTGCACGTCTTACCAACGCACCCAACCTCCAAATCACACAAACCACAACAAAATGGGGACAATTCGGTAGTGGGGAAACAGCACCCGCTGACCTTCCGATATTACGCCACTGGGCACTATATCAATGCTTCATTGAATAAAAAACAGAAGCGTGACTCATATCTGTGTTTCTGGGAGAAACAGAGGCCTCAGGATAGGAAGTCTATTGTTCACTTCCAACAACCCCCATCGATGAACACCTACAATTAACTTACTGTATCCATCTATAACCACCAATTTACGCATCCGAATCAGGTTTCCTCAGAAACAATAACTTTATAATTAGTTTTTTCACAGTTCTATTGGTAGTTTTGTGGTACCATAGACATTTTTCAGTGCGCAATTCTGAGGGGGTTTTCCTGGCTCTGCTCCGTCGCCACAATTTCTCATGCGCTCTTGCACTTAAGTTTGAACCCTCAGATATGGTCGGCTGGTTTATCTACCAAGTGTCAGTATACACAACAGTAATAATAAAACTATTGCCATCAAACCAGTTGTCCGTAGAAACAATAAGTAGTGATAATACTGTTGCCATGGCAAGGGATATTACAAAGTCGAGAATTTCGAACCACAGTCAAGATTCAAAACATTACAGCGTGAAATAATATCTTCATTTAGTGCACTCACAATCTTTAAGATGAAGTCGTCAATTGTTGATTTTTAAGATGTTGAAGATGTTGCTGATGTTATAGTTGATGGGGATGTTTCAAGATGTTGGAGATGTTTTAAGATATTGGAAATGATGCAAATGTTGGAGATGTTTTAAAGATGTTGAAAATTATGCAGATGTTGCAGATGTTTTAAAATGTTGGAGATGTTTTAGGATGTCGGAGTGTAACATAATTGTGTTCCATGTCTTTTTCCTCTCCGGCAGTATTGATCTACCTTTATTGTGCGTACTAATTATGTGCTCCATTTGATTGTTGGCACATTCTTTTTCCTACTTCCTACAGTATTTGGTATTTTCGTGTTAATGTTTTATACTTCTTCCATTCATAAGTGTCATGTCTGCCTGCCCATCCCCGCGGAGATGAGTTAAGGTAAACCCAGATTGGCGCTCAGTCATTCTCGAGTAATGACGCCCGGTGTTTGTTTGCATAGGGAGTGCCGGTCAATTATCGATCTGGTGGCATATTACAGACACACCTGAGACTCGGAAATACGGTAAATAAACGTCTGACATGCTTGTTATAAGCAAGATAAATGTAAGAAGGTGTAGTGGTAAATCATTACCGAGAATTGACGGAAATACCAATTCTATATACGGAGGGTGACCGTTTGATTGAATTTTACAAACCCAAGAGTCATGTAGAGAATTCCAGTGTGTATATATAGGAATCACACATTCTATAAATATTTTTGTGTTAGGTAGGTTTCTACTCTTTACGATTTCCAACTGCGTGCGGATTTTTAATTAAAAAAACTTCACAGACCGGAATTTTTTTTTATCAGTTTTGCCAAGAATTATTTTTTACATTAAAGCAGTCTATATAAAATCTAAACTTTCTGAGTTTATTACCCAAACAAAGAAACATATCATATACAATCACAGTAAAGATAAATGAATGTAGCATTAGAATATTGAAGGATTTTTAGTGATATTCTACATATAGTTTATTCAGTTATGAGTCATCCTCCCCCTCAATGTTAGTCCACTCTTACAAGAAAAAGGCCTCATTTTAGTGAATGTAAAATGTACCTTACCAACCAGCAACAAAGACTGAAAATATTATCCAGAGAGCTCCAGGGTCTTTTTAAAATAAAAACTAAATCACATATATGAATTATTTATTTAAAGTGTCCGCTTCCTGTGATATTTGTTAATGTTTTACAACCCATCCAAGCTATCCATTTAAACATTATAGACATTTGGAAATAAAAATGACCATTAAAGAGGCCGCGAGAAGGATTTTAATTAAATCATATATTGTAATGTTAATATACAACAAAGACACACATATTATACATCACAGTAAAGATAAAATGAATGTAGAGTTAGAATGTGAAGGAATTTTAGTAATATTTCTACATATAGTATTCAGTTATGAGTCATAATATAAGACCCCTTTCATGAAAAGACTCATTTTTATAGTGAATGAAAAAATGTAATTACCAACCCATGCATAAAGACTGAAATATTATCCAGAGAGCTCCAGCATCTTTTAGAATAACACTAATCCATATATGAATATTCACAAGAACAGCTATGCTATGGACCCCTGAAGGAAAACGAAAGAGAGGCCGACCAAAAACAACTTGGCGGAGGACTGTGGAGGCTGAGATGCAAAGAATGAACCAGAGTGGGGGCACTGTACGAAGGATGGCCACCGACCGAGCAAAGTGGAATCAATTTGTTGTTGCCCTACAAGACGCCACCAGGCGTGATGGCCACTGACTGCTTTGACGGTCGGTGGCTAAGGATCAAAGAAGAAGAAGATATATGAATTTTACTTTAACAGTGTGATATTTTGTTAATGTTTTACAGCACTCCAGCATTAATAACTCATCATTATTAAATGAAAATTAAAGTTATATCTAGACCCGCATGAACCTTTAGAAATTAAATTCCATTTATTGTGTACATATTATACAATACAAAAGACACAAATTATATTTAATAGTAAAAGAATTAATGTATTTAGAATTATAATATGTTGCCTTTCAAGTGATATTCTTCATATTATATTCAATTATGAGTAATAATGGAACTTTTTTTAAAAACACATTTTAGTGAATGAAAAATGTACCCACCAACCCATGCATTATTAGACTGAAATATTATTTCAAAGTACTCCATGTTTTTTTTTAAATAACACTGATCCATATATGAATATTAATTACACGTTTTCAGCTTTCTGTGATATTTTGTTAATGCTTTACAGACTCTCCAGCGGACCGTACCATCATTATTAAAATTTTGGAAAGCAAAATTCAAAGTAAATCATATATTGTATTGTATTTACATTATTATGCATAAACAATATGTAAATAATTTTATCTGAAAGGATATTTACATTTTTTAGTCAATGGTGGCTTGTGTATGCCATATTTTGAAGCAGCGCTTTGGGTGGAGGTGAGGATGGTCATCGCAACCCTCGCAAATAAAATTTGTTCTTTTTGGAGAATCTGGTTTGCTGCAGACTCTACATCTTCTGTCTTTTTCTGTGTAAGCCTATCAAATGCTTAGCTCCTTCAAGCCTCTGAATTGGGTTGGCTGTCGTTGGTCTTTCCAGGGGTTGCCTTGATACTCCTCTGTGGCTGGGCATTAGATCGGCGGCCCACTGCAGTAAAGCATCAATCAGAGATAGGTTTTGAACTGTTTTAGTGTCATTTTGTCTACTGCCTGTGAGTCTATAGAGGATGAAAGCATTGGTACAAGTAATTTCCATTATTCAGTAGAATATCTGTTTCCACCACTTGTTGCTGCGTCGTTTGTGAATGCCATAGTACCCAAGCATTTGATCAGCACGGTCGCATCCATTCGTACTCTGATTATAGTCATGGACTGTTATTGGCTTTGGTTTTGTCGTGGTAGTCATTCCTGTATTTGTTTTGGTGGAAACAATGATTACTGGCTTTTTTGCTTTCTTATCCCTCCATCCAATACAAAGCAAAGATGAATCTTTAGTTTGCCAGCATTTCCGTTTCCATGTGTGGTATGGAGAGTGCTTTTATTTCTAATGGAAAGCCTATTCGGTTTGACTGGAGGGTGCCAGTATAGTAATTGCTTTTGCTGAAGCAAATAATCAATGAGTGCCCTGGTGGTGTAGAACCTGTCTGCAAATATATGATAACCATTCCAATTTGCTGTAATTAGAGTTCCAAAGACTTTTATTGCCATCCCACTATTGTTGTCTGTGCTTGGATCGTATGAGGTATCCGCTCCAAAATAATAAGCAGGGATAAAAACATACCCAGTGGTACTGTCAACAAGACCAAAAACTCTTTATATGATACTTACTAGGCTTAGTTTGCATTAAATTGCGTTGTATTTTCCAACTCTCCCTTTAAATCCTACAATCATTTCATCAACCGAAAAATTTTCAAAGGACGTAAAGGCATTGTTGAAATTTTTCAGTCAAAGAGTTGATGAATGGCTCCCACTTTACTTTTTTCCCTCAGCATCAGGCTCGCCCACATGCAACATTGTTTGATAGATAGACAAAAATCTATCTCTTTCAAAGTTTTTTTTGTGATAAAAATGGAGTCATAAAGGCAATCATTTTCTGATGAATAATAATCTCTAATAGAAGGTCTGGGATCAATGCCCATATCCATTTATTGTGGCCCCATAAATTTTAACATAGTTCGATAGTGCTGTCCAGTTTGAAAATCTTGATCTTTTTTTAGGGGATGGATTATTTTTTAAGTACTTTTAAGTTTTGCCATACTCTTTTACAGAATGTAACTATTGAATTTGCAATGTCATCAGTAAACAATGTCCTATAGCAGTCAAATGGAGTTGATTGCCTCACTGTCGTGGTTGAGTTTAAAGTGGTAGAGTATTTTGTCGAGTTGGACAATAGTAGTGAAATCGACAAGGAATAGTGGACGGACCTGTTTTGAGTTTCGGGCCCCGCCTGAACTCACTGGCCCTGCATAGGAAATCCGCCTGTGCAGTTGTAATCATTGCTGGACTCGGGCTGTTTGTGTTTCCGGTATATATTTACGGGTCACGGGCGTGTACTTATTTGACCTGAGATAGCTGCGGTCTATTTGGAATTTTCCGCGCGCGTGTAACCCTAGTTGGCAAATGAAGCCGTTTTCTGGCTGAAGAAACGCTAGCGTATTTCTCCTGCCTCTCCACACCTACTCCCCTTTTTCGGTGGGAGCATTGATCAATCTTCAGACCAGTGCCGTGTAAAGGCGAGTCTGAGCTTTCCTTGCCTTGCCACTCACAATTCTGGCTTGGTCAACGGAATTGATCAAGTTGCTCGGTAATAGCCTGGCGTAGGCGATTACTTTACTGTCCATCAGTGGGGTTGAGACCACTGGAATATTGCAATTAGAATGAGAAAACTCTGCTGCCTGAAGCAGAGAGTAATCGATTGCATTCTGGGGGTTCTACTAAATCATAACAGATCTCCGTAGCTTCTATCTTTGAAGAAAGATAGGTATTATCTGCGAGTTGCAGAGTTTGTTGAGTCGCTTTACCGTTACTAGCAGACGTGAGCCAAGGCTCTCAACAATGACTCCTTGTAAAGTAGTACGGCAGCTTTTCTCACTGTCTTCTGCCCTGAGAAGTGTGAGAGACTCAGATGGAGTACCGGAGATCCCTTCGCCTGTAACCCTGTGTCCACCATAAAAGTCAACTTTGCCCTCCCCTGAGGAAGTTAATGGTGTCTGTTGGCAAATGTCCTGCAAAAAATGCGAGATCCACTTCCTGGATTACAGACTCCGCAGTCTGCATGCAAAGGACTGGACGGTTTGAGATCCCGTCCAATGTTCCTTGGAACGAATTGGAAAGTTTAACCTTTTAGCAGGCGACTTATTCTTGCACCTTTGCAGCTTAGGCTATTGAGAGGAGCGGCACCTCCTTTCTCCTACCATTGAGTTGGAGGGATACGCCTCTGCATCTGGTTTTTCGCTGTCCGGCCGGGAATCCTACGAAATATAACGTGATAGGGTGTGGCTCCCTTTTTTCGACGTCACGTGTCGGTTAGGTGCTGCTCGGTCTGGAGCGTGAGAGGCTCGGGGTTCACTGCTTGCCAGACGGTAACAATCCGTATTATAATGCTTGTTAGCACCTCTCTCACCTTTGTGCAGTTTCCATGCCTGGGAACGTTTTGTGATTTTCCCAGTGGTTTTAGGTCTGCTATCCCGACAAAAGTCCTTTCCTAGTTCGGGCTTCGGATCCAAGTCCAGAAGAAAGTCAATTTTCTGGAGTTGGGGCTCGGTTTTAGCAGGCAAGCTATCTGTCAGGGGCGCAAGGTTTACAGGGGCGTTGTCCGACAAGGGCGCAGTAGGAGGGGGACTAGAGTGACTACATTTAGTATCTGTTTCCATCCTCCGGATTTAGCTTTCCAGTTCATTCATTCTGATTTGGTTTAGCCTACGCCTTTCTTGTTCTTCTCTGTTCCTTTCTTATCGCTCCATTTCCCATTTCTGGTCCTGTTCTTGACGTTGCTTTTCCCTTTCTTGTCGTTTTGTTTCTAATTGCTTCTCCTCTTCTATCGCTTCTTCTACATACTTTCGGGTGAATGCTTCGCTCTCCCCAGTTTGTTTACAGGACCATGCCAAGATTGGACGGCTGTCAAACCAATTGTCTACCTCGTATTGATCCTGCAGGCTTACTGCAAATTCTAGAAAAGGTTGGATTTCGCTATACTGGTACTCCATGTACTTAGCTACTTCGAGGGCAATCCTATGCACTTTATCTAGATCGGCCATTATCTCAGGGTAAGCAACCACTATAGAAGAATAAAACCTAGAGATCTAAGCTATCTTGTCCACTAGGGGCTGATTAACTTAATAATCAATAAAATCTAGGCTAGCATGGGAACACTTTAAAAATACGAGAAGTTTGTAGCTACTCTGATTGCGACAAGCAAAAACCCCAAAAAACTCCAAAAATTATAAGTGATGTAAAACTTATTACTATCACTTCACCCCACTTCTGTCAGTACTAAGCTATTGAGAGGATTGGTTACTATCATCCGAATGAACACCCTCTCTTGGTACAGATGCAAGCTAGTAACTGACTATCTGTAGCTTCTTATCTCAGATTAAAGAGCGACTCCTGAAAAAAATATTTAACCCTTAAAAATTTTTTTCTGACTTTTACAACAATAGTCGTCAGATTTGTCAACCAAAACCTCAGCAGTGATACCAGCAACCTTAACCAGCTGTGTCATGTGTAACATGAACACAAAATTTAACTTAATATTTATGATTGCTGTGGAGAAAAAGCGCTATTCAGACTTCCTCCAAAAGAAATAGTTCGATTTGTCTAGGGGATAACAATTCCTATAATCTGCAGAACACTAAACTCTAAGAATCAACATAGAATCTTGTGAGAGATTCCTACCAGACTGCGACCTCATCTGTTGCGATTGCTGCAGATGTAGCTCAGAATACAGGAGAGCAACCCATTTTGTCGTGGTTGAGTTAAAGTGGTAGAGTATTTTGTCGAGTTGGACAATAGTAGTGAAATCGACAAGGGATAGTGGACGGACAGAGTTATAGAATACACGTAGATAAGGTGTAAATAGGAGGTGGACTTGAGACAACCTGGAAGAAGATTTATCAAAATGATCTCTCTCTCCAAGCCTCAACTCACTTTTACTGTCCAAGCACCGCCTGCTCTCACCCTTTTCTCTGGATCTAAATAGAGACTATAGTAAAGAGCTAAAAATGTAAATTATGGATGGAAGGGTCGTGAACAGCGCATTAAGAAATGTGTAAACTTTATTAAAGAAGAAAAGCATCAAAATAATGCATATCATCATACACAGCATAAAATTACATCAATAATCATCAATAATTGCAAATATGAAAACACACACCAACGAACACACACACCATCAATCATAAAACCTGTAGAACACAGAGAAATGAAATAAACTGAGTGTCAGTCTGTCCGCTTTCGTGGGACCAAAAACTAGCTCCAGAAAAGTGTCTTACATGTAAATATCCTCCATGGGGGATGGAATTAACCTGTAAAACTTTCCTTGTCGGTGCTAAACGTTGGTGACCTCTAATTGCGCGAGGGGGGCTGGAAGACTCTATTTACCTCCGGTTTACCAAATGAATAAACTGAGTGTCAGTCTGTCTGCTTTCGTGGGACCAAAGGCTCTAGCTCCAAGAAGTGTCTTTACGTAAATATATACTCCATGGGTGATGGAATTAACCTGTAAATCCAATGTAGGCGCTAAACCTTGGTGACCCTAATTGCGCGAGGGGGACTGGAACTCTGTCTATCTCTCCTGCTGACCAAATAAACAAACTGAGCGACAGCCTGTCCGCTTTCGTGTGACCAAAGGCTCTAGCTCCAGAAAAGTGTCTTTACGTAAATATATACTCCATGGGGGATGGAATTAACCTGTAAAACTTTCCTTGTCGGTGCTATCATTGGTAACCGCTCATTGCGCCAGGAGGCTGGAACTCTGTCTATCGTTGGCTGGCCGCTCCTAAGTGCGAGGTTCTACATAAACCCAGAAATACACCAGATGAAGATATTTGGGGACAAGGAGTCCCAGGCGCTCTTATCCGGCGCTATTGCTTGCTTGGCATTAAATCTGGTTTGGGCTGGCTTGACTGGGGTTTGACTAAGTGCCCCGTTTAGGCACACAAAGTCTGGTGATATTAATTCTGCTATAGATGCTGGGCTGATAGATATATGAAAGCCGCAATGCTCTGACTGGTAATCCAATAAGCGAGTAAGAAACTACTACTGCAACAGATGATTTCAGATTTTGCTGCGTTGGCTCGTTGCATACTTCTTCTTCTTCTTCTTCCGTCCTTAGCCAACGACCGGCAAAGCAGTCAGTGGCCATTACGCCTAGTGGCGTCTTAAGGGCAACAGCAAATAGATTTTCTCTGCCGTTGTTCCCATCACGCCTAATGGCGTCTTTAGGGCAACGACAAATCAATCCGTTTGTTGTTGTTTCCGTAATCAAAGTGACTGGCAAACGGGTGATCAGCCCGTTGGGTCGTTGCATACTGCGTGAGCTTAATTTCCCTTTAGAGAGAATGGCGTTGACAAAAAAAGGGGTTTTGTTTCAGGTATTGGGGTTGACGCGTCGTGAATGCTAGGTGTTACTCAGAAACCCTCTAGATCGAAGATAATGGGACGTTCTTCGCCTGACTAGATTCTTGTTCTAGCAATCCGGTATCCCTGAAACTGAGACCCAAAGGAGTCACCCTTTACATTAAGCAAACAAAAAATCACACTAATGTTATATAACAAAGTTATGCTCCGCTATGGGATTTAAATTTATTGTAATTAATGCTATGATATAGGTAAGCATATAATGATTTACCCAGCCACTAGAAGTTTCTATCAAAAAGGAATAAGCGACTATCTCCTATTCAGTATTCAGTGTTTAAGTATACAATCCACACCTCTGACGTTTTCTTACAGAAATGACAGTTAATTCTGCCGATTCTTAACCCCATGGTAATCATTGTATGGACTGATTCTACGCCTAGTAATCTGTTATTATAAGTTTATCATTTAATCCCATTATAAACCAAACTTGTTTAAGCACACTTAACTAAGGCGGTAGAACGGCACTACATTGTCACTGAAATAATTTACCGGGAGAAATCCTCAAAAAGATGAAGTAAGTCACATTCCTATCAGATATATTATAAAGCTAACCATTACTTATATCCTACTTATATAATCTAAGATAAGTACACCACCCCGAACAATATCACAAGCACAAGGCAGAGCAATTTAGTTTTGCTGTTCTAACTTGCCCTTCGTACCATCAGTTCCTACTATTTAATCATACATTACTCTATAAATATTTAATCTTGATACTTCTTTAGATTTATAGATTCCAAACCCTCTACTTTCCCCATTATTTTAAACAACCGATTTATCTTCTTAAATGTCCACCATATTCTAATACCAAGGTATTCTAAGAGCAACATCAGCAGACAAAACCGCAGAAATTCCCTAGATAGGACCTACTATAAATCTCTAACCCACTAACCTTTTCCCCCCTCTCATCCTTAAATAACACACCATATACTCATCACCCAATAAAACACTCACACACCTTAACTCACTCACTACTCTAATCACCCTTCCACCCAACTATCACCCCTAACCCTTCCCTATCCCAACCATTCTTCCCCTATATCTTACATACCACAACTCACCCCTATCCTAATCTCCAAACTACATCCGTCCTCCTCCCTAAACCCCAAATTATTTATCTCCCTTTTTCCCCATCCCTTCCCTTCCACACCCCATACACTCCCCCCTCACACCTCTTTACCACCAACATCC
>JAMPIV010002568.1:0-391604 GCA_024509875.1 Oreohelix idahoensis | reverse complement strand
CCAACAATACTAAGAAGAGCGATGCCTCTGTAGTTATTGCAATCACTTCTGTCTCCTTTATTTTTATACAGTGTTACAATCTTGGCATCTCGCATGTCTTGAGGAATAGTTGTCTCTTCCCAGCACTGGCACAGCATCCTATGCAGGGGATGTAATAGCGTGCTCTTACAGCATTTGATTAAATCAGGAGGAATCCCATCACTGCCTGGTGCTTTGCCAGAGGCCAAGCTATCAATGGCCTTGCTGAGTTCCTCTAATGTTGGTTCGGCATCCAGCTCCTCCATAGTTGGCAGACTGTTGACACCATCAAGGGGCTGCAGGCGTAACGGTATTGTCTCTAGCGTAAAGCTCAGAGTAGTGCTCGACCCACCTCTCCATCTGCTTACCCTTATCGGTTAGCTTCTCTCCGCTGATGGTTTTTAGCGGTGCCGTCTTACTTTTATGGGGGCCAAGTGCTTTCTTTATACCGTCATACATTTGTCTAATGTTGCCTGTTTGCGCTGCGATCTGGATGCTCTCACTGAGCTGGAGCCAGTAGTCATTTGCACAGCGTCGAGCAGTTTGTTGAACTTTGCTTCTCGTAGCCCTCAGGATCTGTAGGGTTCTGGCACTCGGTGAAACGTTTGTATTCATTCATAGCACTGCGCTTAGCTTCAATGACAGGTGCCATCACATCTGATGAAGCATCAAAACCAGTCATTTGACTTTGCTGTTTTCTTACCAAAGGTGGCAAGTGCAGTACTTTGAATGGTGTTCCGTAGATGCTCCCAGTTCTCTGTAATAGTATCACCATGCTGAGGGCTACTGAGCACTTTCTCGAAGGTCGCAGTGAATTGAGCGATCATGAAAGGGTCTGACATCTTGCTGGTATCAATGCGTGGTTTCCCTTCATGTCTGACACGATAGAGTTTTCTTGGTTGTGCTCTGATTTTGCAGCAAACCAAGGAGTGATCTGTATCACAGTCTGCACTATGGTACGAGCGCGTGGAGAGCACAGACCTGAGGAGTGGCCTTCTGACGAGAATCAGGTCAAGTTGGTGCCAGTGCTTGGATCGTGGGTGTCTCCATGACACCTTATGCTGGGGTTTTGTCTGAAAGTAGGTGTTGGTCACGCAGAGGTCATGGTGGACGCACAACTCTAAGAGCCGTTGTCCATTTTCATTCATCTTGCCAATACCAAACCTGCCCAGACATGAAGGCCATGAAAACATTATCGGCACCCACTCTAGCGTTAAAGTCACCAAGGAGAACAAGCTGTTCTTGCCTAGGTATGCTTTTGATAATTGCTGTTAGATTCTCGTAGAACTCATCTTTAGCTTCTGAGGCAGAGTACAGAGTAGGAGCATACACACTGACAAGGGTGATGGGACCTGTGCTAGTTTGCAGGCGGAGCGTTAACAGGCGTTCTGATCCATTCTCGCCTGGTTCAACCATTTTAGTTAGCGATTTTTTTATCGCAAAACCTACTCCGTGTTCTCTAGCTTTATTAAGATCTTTCCCTTGCCAATAAAATGTGTAGTCCTTCTCGCTCACCGTTCCAGAGCCCGCCAGGCGCGTTTCCTGAAGTGCAGCTATATCCACCTGAAGTCGTTTAAGCTCATCATTAATTATGGCTGTCTTCCTTACATCGTTTACATCCTGTAGGTTTTCGGATAGTCCAGTCAACATAGTCCGGACGTTCCAGCATCCCAATCTGAGAGTTTGCTTATTTCTATTTTTTCGATAATTGCTTGGTGCAAAATTTTCTGTCCACAGTTCGGGTTTGACCCTAATCCCCATGCACCCAATGGGGAAAGCAGACAGTGGCGGGACAACACCTTATTGACTGGGGGCTGCCCAGCTTGAAGCGGGCGGTAGCTGTCCAGTGAGATCCTAGAACCTCTCCCAGTGTCGGAAGTAGCCCCGCGCGCCATGCCCTACGCCAATTGGGCAAAATGCTTATAACCGGTAACTGCTACTTCCCGTGTTTTGCCGACACCTATAGGGTGAAGCTGGAGTGTCCTCTCCAGGGCGCGAGCTTGGGCACAGTTATATGGAGATCAAGCTGTTGCCCATGCAGCATGTTCCCCCTCTCCACACAGCCGGTAGATCCAAAGGAACGGCAGTAGCCGATACAGTTTGGTACCAGCCATGTCGCAGGAGTTGCCAGAATAATGTCGAATCGACATTAGACTGCCTTAGGGACTCCGACTCCGGATTTATCCTCAGGGTTTACTCCCGAAGCCAATTCCATAAATGGATATTCCCGCAAGGCAGCGGTGGTTTGAATTCAGAGTTCCTTCTCTTAGATAAGCTACCAACCAAGGATCACGAGCCCTATCTGCCCGAAGCTGCTGGTTTTAAGGCGCCAGTCGCTCGCCTTTGCCCCTTCTCCCGTCAGTGGAAACAGTTCCGCCGGGCTCAAATTGAGCCACACGTGAAGGCCGGGAGCTGGACTTGGTTGTCAGAGGCTGTTTGAGGCGCGTGCCATAGAAGTATTTTATCTGCAGTGAGAGCTTATCCTCACTACAACTCCCGGCAATAACAACCTTTGGAACTTCATAGACAGTTAATTGCTCACACTTGCCGACGGAAATGGTACTAATGTGTACTCATGTCTTAAAACAGTTCTGTCCTTCCTAATTGATGCACACAACACTTCTTCGCTGATGATCGTTCCTTTAGCCCACGCAAGACTGAGGGGGACTAAGGATGTAGCTCCGATACAACCACTATGCTCCTGCGAAGTTCCAGGCAGCATGATTGACCTGAACATACGACCTCAGGTTTGATGACACGAATAAACTTGTAATAAGGATAAATAGGGGCTAATTTCTGTCATCAAGCCCACCTATTCCTAGGGTATATGAGATTAGCGTGTCTCAGGTGCTACTTTATTCTGTCTGCCGCCATCTTGCGTGACCGTGACTTCGTGTAATTTATTCTGTCTCAGAGTCTGCCAACCATCTTGCGTGACTCCTTGAACGCGAATTGGCGGTGCATATTTGTATATCTTTCTACAAAGAAAGCGAGGAAAAAGAACAAAACAAAAGGAAGGAAAAACAACAAAAACAAATCAGAATACCTCGAGAAACAGACGTTGACACCGAAAAAGCTTATTGCTTATGCTAACCTAACACGACCCCAACAGAAATGTCCCACTAATCTAAGAGACCGGACTGTACGATAAATTGTCCCAGATGGATAGACAGAAAAGAAAAATTTGAAGACAGAAAAAAAATTTAAAGGGAAGTACAAAAAAGAAAACAAAAATACACAAATCATACACAGATGTTCAAACAATAACTTAACTGACGATCCAGCGATGCACCTCCACTTAGCTCCTCAGACACAGATGATGGTAGATGAAAACAGCACACACAGGTCTCCACAAACTTGAAAAAATCCAACTGTAAACAGTGTTCTTCACGGTGTTATCTCAGCACTGTCCACGGCAAGAATAACGACCGTATCCACAATAATGTCTTCTTCACAAGTCTATGTGCCAGATAATAACAATTATGTCCTTTGGCACGGTGATGCGTAAAATATATTATCACAGTTCAATTCACTTCATAGGAGGACCCAGTCGTCTTCACTCTTCAGCACAGTATATTCCACTCAGATCAGCAGCTTCAGTAACTGGCATCCCATCACGGGCCACGAAAGGAGCATGGGTAGGCTCCCACTGGAACGGCACATCGGTAGGGCATGATGACGACAGCACTTGGCAGGAACGCAGGAATGTAATGATCTCCAGGTAGGTAGACGATGACACTACTGCAGATTGGCTACATGTACAACGATGGTTGCGTTGATCTAGACCATAATCCAAATACGAGGAGTTGCACACACCCTGAGATGACACTACCAATACCAACCAACACCGATGATCGAATCTCCTCTGCTGACACAACACAGTCAGGCACCAGAGCCCAAATACTAGCAGGGAACTAAAAACACCAATCATAGACTACTCACTTACTGAAAAGATCAAACAAAACATACAAGGAAGCCAAAATGATAAGTAGAAAGTTCATAGATCAACTAACAAAACAAAGTCTGGCCGTTTACACTGATGGATCCAAGGGTGATAGTGGGCAACTAGGTGCAGGAGTAGTAATACCACAGTGGGGAATTAAAAAGAGCTACAGTGTAACTGAAGGGGCATCGGTTTTTACCGCAGAGATGGTAGCAATTCTAAAAAGTTTAGAAATAATCGAAGATAACCCACCAGAAGCTGTTACGATATTTACAGACTCACTATCATCACTACAAGCACTAGAACACCCAGGTAAATGTAGCCGGCCAGACATAAAGGAAGAAATTCTAGCAATTAATACATCACTAGGGAACAGAGGATGTAGTGTGAGGCTAGTGTGGGTCCAGCACACATAGGTATAGCTGGTAACGAGTTGGCAGACCAGAACGCAAAGAATGGAAGAATAAGTAAAAACAATATAAGAGCAGGACTGGGAAGGTCGGAGATCAAGAGCCAAGTGAAGCTAACTATAAACGAGGAATGGAAGACAACATGGAAGAACAGTAGAAAAGGCAGACACGCGTTCAAACTGCTGAAAGAACCAACAAGGACGTGCCAGGTCAGAGAAAAATTAAAGATACCATCGAACAAAAAACGGGACCCCAAGATGCAGCAATAGTGAATGCAGTCAGCGACCCATAGCTGTACTGCTTGCATCAGGACCAGCGAACCAGAGCTGGTCAAGACCGCACTCCACTTCCACGTGGTGGTCCTGGAAACAGTCTGCAGCAGTGCAGTCTGGCTGAGCGAGTGCGGATCGCAATAGGAAGGCAAACCCGGTCCCTAAAAAATGCCGTGCTGAAGTCGGATGTGTCGGTCGAAAGGTGCAGATATCACAGCTTAGGCGTAAATAGACACAACGCAACCACCGTCCTTTTCAGGGCGAACGAAGAAAAAGAACAACAACAAAAAACTGTGGCGTCTCCGTCTCGGTGCAGCATACTTTATGATAGAGGAACCACACTGCCAAGAATGTTAGGAAGAGAATGACATAGACCACTACCTGATCCACTGTAAAAAGTACGAACAACAAAGGCTTGAATTAAAAACTTACTATAGAAATCACAATATAGACATGACGGAATACGGTTTTAAGTATAGATGCCCCAGGAGATGTCCAATCAATACTTAAAAGATATATACATAAAACAAAGGAAAGAATATAAGGTTAGTACTTCAGAAAAGACGTTAAACCAAATAGAACTAAAAAAATCATTTAAAAAAAAAAAAAAGAAAAAAAAATTTGCTAACTACTCATAAGACAAGGAAAGACAACGAGGTTTACTACAAATTAAAACCAAGTGTAAAGGACAATAGTTATCTATAAACAATACAAAAGAGAAAATAAAATGGACAAATACTAATAGAAATTAAAATCAGCAACTGCAAAAGACAAGTTATTTAAATTGAATACAAAATTGGTAAATAAAATGACACTAAATACCCCAATTATAACCAATTTTCAGGTTGAACAGGGTAGACCAAGATGGAACGAGAAGAGGCAATAACGGTCAGCTGTCCACCCATCACCTCTTCAAAACAACAACAACAACAACACACGACTTTACGACAACCATGTGGAATTTGTCTTTGACTTCACAGATCTGCAAGTATACTACTATATAAAATATTGGTCGAAGTAGGCGAATATAAGTAGTCGGTGGGACATTTTTGTTTTTTCTTTTCTACTTTAACTGTATCTGTTGCCCTAACCATCTTTCTCCTACCTCTCACTGCGTAGAGTATGTCAAAGGTCATTGCGTTCCGAGTCTCCTGTTCCTGCAAAATGCCAAGGTTATCTGTCTGTCCTCTTTTCTTTGCTAAAGTCTGATTCCGAATCTGCTCAACATGTTTTTGTTTTATTATTGCTGGTTATGCTCATAGTAATTATGGTTTTATAGTCGCGTGTCATGTGAATAGCAAGCAATGGCCATGGCGTGGGAACGCTGAGAGGATTTGGAGGCAACTCAGAACCTGAGTAACTGAGATGGGGGCATCTGTTTTACTTATTAATAAATTATAAAATGCTGTAGCATTAACGTTCCATTATGTTTTATCTGGAAAGTGCATGAATCTTTTTATTCAGCACCATTTGTTAGTGTGCATTTATGTAAGTTGCTGCAAGCAACAAAAAGTATAATTAGTAATCACATCTTCTAGTTGCCCCACGTCTTGAGGAAGGACAACTAGGAGTGTAATTGTCCTTGTCATGAAGTTTTTCTATTAAAATTTTTTTGATTAATCTTATTTGGCAGCTGCCTGCCTGTCTGTCTCGAAATCTGATAGAGCGCCAGTCATAGACAATAAGCACACCCAGATTAAGACAGGAATATCCCGTTCAGGGAGCAAGCCTATGAGATTATTTTCTTATTTCTCAGATGCCTATACTGCATTATGTCCATAACGACCTCACAACCTGAGTTCATTTGAGTTCTTTCACGACGTTTTGTAACCAACTAGATTGCAGATATCTCCGGCAGGAAATAACAAGTAAAATCAAACAGCCTGCGGTGCATCTCTTCGTATTTTCTCTCAAGAGTTTATGCTCATAGCACTTCCCATACTCATAGGCATTACAAAGATGCACCGTTTAACTTATATTTCTGTTTATTCCAACTTACTGAACTCTTTGAGATACGAACTGGAGCGCGGCAGGGATACCTCATCTTGCCATTTCTCTTCTAACTGGCTATGCCACTATAGATTGAATTATGAAAACAGAGATATTGGCCAACAGAAAATGAATTCACTGGACAGACAAAACTGCTGGGCGGTCTCTATTTTGCTCATGCCTTGACTGTTCTGTCCCATAACCGTAACCAAATGCAAGAGAAAATGACGATACCGTGAGAGTTCACAGCAGTTGGAACTGAAAATACACAGGAAACAGAAAAACGCCAGATTGCATCAGGAGAAATATTCCTACAAGTTGTGGACTCATATCTTGGCTGCAGAGTTGACAAAGCGGTGGGAATGTACAATAATATCCAAATATGAATACAGAAGACAGGATGCACTTTCATTGCATTGTGCAACAGATTAAAATTGAAAGAAATCAAGTCAAACACAAAAACAAGAGTCAAGCCAGTTCTATTGCGTGGCTAAGGCTTTGTTGTGGTTTTGGTGTCGTGATTGTTGTTCTAGTATTTCCTGTTGTACTGAGTGAGGTCAGCTGTGAAGGTCCCTGAATATCTAAGGTTAGAGTGAGTTTTCAGGGTACCTTTCTGCTACCACCTTACGATCTCACTCAGACCTATTCTTGACTAGTATGTCTGATAGCTACGTCTAAATTGTCTAGGGTATTGCAAATGTGGGGTGATGTTAATTAAACCCACAAACACACATATAAACAACTATTAATCTCTATGATCAACTCAACTAACAGTGTTTTTAAATTTTTGTGATGATAACTTTTTTTACAATTTTATTTTTTCCTGAACTAGATATTCTTTTGTTCAGGACTGTCAACTGAAAATGTAATCAATGTGTGAATATATACATACATATATATATATATATATATATATATATATATATATATATATATATATATATATATATATATATATATATATATATATATATATATATATATATATATATATATATAGGACATTTTACTTAACTAAAAAGGACCATCTGTCCATACACGTTATATGATTTTTACTTAATGGTGTTGATTTAAATTAATCTCACTACACTGTTACAGGAGTGCGGGTCGGGATGTGTACATCACACCCTATCTTTCTTTTCAAGACTTTTATTTATAGCCTGCAATTTAATTGGGAACACTTTATCGGTATGTTAAACAGTTTATTTTATATCATAGAAGTGCGTTGATTAAGAGTTCCGGGCCCAGTTTGATGTACTTAACTGGCCCAGTGACTTGTAGTTGAGTGTTGTCTTTTCTGTCGACAGCCACTGTCTCGATCTTTCTGAGATACTCTTGGTAGGAACTGACCACAAAGCTTCAGCTCCAGTGGTATGGCGCTAGTACTGCGACAGCCACTTCCACTATCAATCAGTTGAAAATATTCAGGAAGCTGGCACTAGCGTAGTGCCAGTACAAACCATGTAACATGAAGATTAAGGCTTGTCTCAACAAAACATCAAGTCCCTCAAATACACAAGTTATAATACATGCAAAAGTAAAGACTAGGGTCAGATCTGTCTGACCGACCCAGCACCTCCACCTCAATAATGTAACAGTTTGTACCAGTTTTTCATTTCCTCTCCTCTACTGGCTACAACATCTCTACAAATATCCATGATCTTTTCCATAAAATAGGATAGGTGTTATGATCCCCGATGATAATGTACAAATGCGTTTGGTTCTACCTCTCTGGTAGTTTGATAATACGATATGGTGGAGCAACAAGTAGGCTTTGCATAAGTCTACTAGGGATTTATGTACTTACTGTCGTAAAATATCTTCATTACCCAAGTCAAACAACACAATTAATAATATAATAATTGTTAATGACGGTGTACTCTCCATAGAAAAAAAAAAAAAAAAAAAAGCGAGTTGCGTGATACTGTGGTTTCTGGTGCGCCTTCTGGCCCAGTATCTACGACTTTAGCACCTGTTCAACGGAAGAGTGGGCTCATCCCTAATCTGTTTAAGTTCCCAGTAGTAGACTATTCGCAAGCAGCCTGGGGGTGTCACTGCTCTGCGCGGACCTTGTTTACCGAGGCGGCGTCCGAGCTCGTATGGTAAAAATATGGTTGCGTTATCTTCAAAATAGCCCTGTCTTTCCCGTGGCTTTTCTGCCATCCTGCAACTTTGAGTTAGGGAGTTCTGAGCTCCAGTCTCTTTCCCAGGCATTTTATCCTGGCCTGGCACGCATACAGAGGACCCCACTTCTGGTTCTAAGTTAGCAGTTGGGGATAGGTGGGGTAGCACACTGTGCATTCCCCGTCATCCAGGGGGCTCTCCAACTATGCAGAGCTTGCACAATGCTGTGCTCTGGTTCTGGGCTCTCCCAAGGAATCCTCACGTCCTGCACAGAGCCACTTCCAGATACCCACCACCTGCCAACCCTCCATTGTAGAAATCTCCTGCATGCGGCCATCCAGTCAAGAGCCAGTATTAAGTCTGGTGCCCAAGTGATCCCCCCCCCCCCAAGCTCAGTGTGCAATGCTTGGTTCTCATCATGCTGCAACACAGGGGGGATTGTGATGCTCAGCCATCTCTCTCAACTCTGCACCGATAAGTGACATCGGGGACTTAACTGTGCCTCAGTACTGGGAGGCCCCGTTTCCGGGTACACCACACACAGCCAATTGAGGCAACGGTCGCCGTGGGCATTAATTGTTAATAATTTCAGTCTTACCACAGATCAAGAAATAAAACACAGGAACGACGATTGGCACTGATTCAGCACTGCTGCTGCTGCTGCTGCTGCTTGTGTGACTATGAAATCTTATTACAATATTTGCTTTAGTATATATTCAAACTTCACACTCATCTATCGTCCTGACACTTGGACAGTTTCTAAACAAATGGCGTCCCTCCTATCTAAGTTTTTATTGATATAAATTGCGTTGGCCAATGAGGTCCAACTATTTAACTTTCAATTTCAAATTTTTGAAAATAAAGCCAAAATTTCCAAAGAATGCCAAAAGTACACAATAAAAGGCGTACCTCTGTCTGTCGGTCTGTCCCATTTTGGCATTAAAAGCTAAAAACAGTCTTGATTTTTGACATAACAAGTCTTCCTCTCACTCACTTCCAAATTTCCACGGTCAAAATATATTTTTAGTTTTGGGCCATCCCATAATTTCTTTCCCCCCTTGTCTACCCCTCCTTCAATAGAATTACATGTACTATGGCTTGACTCATTTCCTCTAACGCGTCCAAAAAATCACCGTTAGCAAATGCAGAGACGATCAGTCCGTCTGCCTGTCTGTACCGACCAATACAGTATTTTATCAATATCTTTCGTGTTATCTGTCGGACCTTATACGGTATTTTAAGGCATATTATTTATCAGGAGAAGACAAGCTCTTAAACTAGCTAACTTTTATGGCCCTAAGCCTATTAATAAAGAATTTCATAAATTTTCCATATCAGTTTGAATTTCATTATCTCCTAAACACGCCACCTCTTTTCCATTCACGCTTAGTTCAAACTGCAGCAACAACAAGTTGGTGACGTCATAAAATGTACTAATTTGCAGACAGAGTAAGGCGTGTGTGTTTATGTATTCCCACTGTGTGCCTTATAGTAGAAGAAGAGTTGACGTGGCGTGATATTTTTAAACCTCTGCTACCAATGTAACGAACAATTACACTGGCTAACAAAAAAAAAAAAAAATTTTTTCTTTCTCTAACATTGCTATGTTTTTCTGGTTAATTTTAATGCGCTGTTTTTAAATCTGCAAACCGTTTTTCTCTATCAGGTCGGGATCTCTAGAAATATGCATTTGAAGTTTTTTAACAACGCATACAGTATTACAGCATCATTCGTACAAGAAGTATAACAGTTATGTAGGCTTGAATTTCTTTGCAGTCGACTTTCGTCGGTGAATGGCATGTGGTACATCGCAATGAAGCATCCAACAATAATCGGCAAGCATGGTCACACTCCACCGTCCTTGATAACGTGACTCCATTACGGCGATATCTTGATGGAATCGTTCTCCATGTTCATCGCTGACTTCGCCAAGGTTGTCAGGGAAAAAGTCAAGATACGAATCGAGCAAATGGATTTTGAGGGACATGTTACAGCCCATAATTCTGTATGCATCTATGCACTGCTTAACAATATGCACATAGTCGACAGATTTGTGATTTCCCAGAAAGTTATCGACGATCGATTTGAATGCCATCCATGCGCGAAGTTCACTACCATGTAACAAGTTCTCAAATTGTTTGTCTGCAATAACTTTCCTAATTTGAGGTCCTACAAAGATACCTTCCTTTATCTTTGCATCGCTAACTTGCGGAAACTTTTCTCGAAGATAAGTGAAAGCTTTGCTCGTTTTATCTAACGCTTTTACGAAATTCTTCATGAGCCCCAACTTTATATGTAATGTTAGTAAAATGATGCTGTCTTTGTTAACTAATGGCTCGTGTATTACATTTTTATGCCCGAGCTGCATACGATCCCTGATAGGCCACACCTTTCTTGCATAATGTTCCTGTCTGTTGCGGCTGTCCCATTCACATAGGAAGCAACAAAATTTAGTATACCCAGTCTGCATGCCCGTGAGAATTGCAATGACCTTTAGGTCTCCACAAATCCGCCATTGGTAGTCATTGTACTTTATTCTTGCCAAAAGTATAGCCATATTGTCATAAGTTTCTTTCATATGAACAGGTAGGCGACTGGAATTGATGAAAATAAATTTCCGTTATGCAATAACACGGCTTTTAGACTAGTCTTGGAAGAGTCAATGAAAAGTCACCATTCGTTGATCGTTGACTATGTGCTGCACCATTAGAACCGTTTACATCTTTGCAATAGCAAATGTCAACCTCCATCTCAAAGTATTGTGGGAACACGTTCTCTGTGTCATATGACACAGAGAACTTGTTCAATACTTTGAGATGGCTGATGACATTTGCTATTGCAAAGATGTAACCGGTCTAAGGGTCGCACCTCCGGTCATGAGCCACACAGTCAAACGATCAAACGAATGGTGAATTTCCATTGACTCGTCCAAGACTAGTCTAAAAGCCGTGTTATTGCATAATGAAATTTATTTTCATCAATTCCAGTCGCCTACTCTGTTCATATGAAAGAAACTTATGACAATATGGCTATACTTTTGGCAAAAATAAAGTACAATGACTACCAATGGCGGATTTGTGGAGACCTAAAGGTCATTGCAATTCTCATGGGCATGCAGACTGGGTATACTAAATTTTGTTGCTTCCTATGTGAATGGGACAGCCGCAACAGACAGGAACATTATGCAACAAAGGTGTGGCCTATCAGGGATCGTATGCAGCTCGGGCATAAAAATGTAATACACGAGCCATTAGTTAACAAAGACAGCATCATTTTACTAACATTACATATAAAGTTGGGGCTCATGAAGAATTTCGTAAAAGCGTTAGATAAAACGAGCAAAGCTTTCACTTATCTTCGAGAAAAGTTTCCGCAAGTTAGCGATGCAAAGATAAAGGAAGGTATCTTTGTAGGACCTCAAATTAGGAAAGTTATTGCAGACAACAATTTGAGAACTTGTTACATGGTAGTGAACTTCGCGCATGGATGGCATTCAAATCGATCGTCGATAACTTTCTGGGAAATCACAAATCTGTCGACTATGTGCATATTGTTAAGCAGTGCATAGATGCATACAGAATTATGGGCTGTAACATGTCCCTCAAAATCCATTTGCTCGATTCGCATCTTGACTTTTTCCCTGACAACCTTGGCGAAGTCAGCGATGAACATGGAGAACGATTCCATCAAGATATCGCCGTAATGGCGTCACGTTATCAAGGACGGTGGAGTGTGACCATGCTTGCCGATTATTGTTGGATGCTTCATCGCGATGTACCACATGCCATTCACCGACGAAAGTCGACTGCAAAGAAATTCAAGCCTACATAACTGTTATACTTCTTGTACGAATGATGTTGTAATACTGTATGCGTTGTTAAAAAACTTCAATTGCGTATTTCTAGAGATCCCGACCTGATAGAGAAAAACGGTTTGCAGATTTAAAAACAGCGCATTAAAATTGACCAGAAAAACATAGCAATGTTAGAGAAAGAAAAAATTTTTTTTTTTTTTGTTAGCCAGTGTAATTGTTCGTTACATTGGTAGCAGAGGTTTAAAAATATCACGCCACGTCAACTCTTCTTCTACTATAAGGCCCACACAGTGGGGAATACATAAACACATCACACGCCTTACTCTGTCTGCAAATTAGTACATTTTATGACGTCACCAACTTGTTGTTGCTGCAGTTTGAACTAAGCGTGAATGGAAAAGAGGGTGGCGTGTTTAGGAGATAATGAAATTCAAACTGATAATGGAAAATTTATTGAAATTCTTTATTAATAGGCTTAGGGCCATAAAAGTTAGCTAGTTTTAAGAGCTTGTCTTCTCCTGATAAATAATATGCCTTAAAATACCGTATAAGGTCGACAGATAACACGAAAGATATTGATAAAATACTGTATTGGTCGGTACAGACAGGCAGACGGACTGATCGTCTCTGCATTTGCTAACGGTGATTTTTTGGACGCGTTAGAGGAAATGAGTCAAGCCATAGTACATGTAATTCTATTGAAGGAGGGGTAGACAAGGGGGGAAAGAAATTATGGGATGGCCCCCCAAAACTAAAAATATATTTTTGACCGTGGAAATTTGGAAGTGAGTGAGAGGAAGACTTGTTATGTGAAAAATCAAGACTGTTTTTAGCTTTTAATGCCAAAATGGGACAGACCGACAGACAGAGGTACGCCTTTTATTGTGTACTTTTGGCATTCTTTGGAAATTTTGGCTTTATTTTCAAAAATTTGAAATTGAAAGTTAAATAGTTGGACCTCATTGGCCAACGCAATTTATATCAATAAAAACTTAGATAGGAGGGACGCCATTTGTTTAGAAACTGTCCAAGTGTCAGGACGATAGATGAGTGTGAAGTTTGAATATATACTAAAGCAAATATTGTAATAAGATTTCAGTCACACAAGCAGCAGCAGCAGCAGCAGCAGCAGCAGCAGCAGTGCTGAATCAGTGCCAATCGTCGTTCCTGTGTTTTATTTCTTGATCTGTGGTAAGACTGAAATTATTAACAATTAATGCCCACGGCGACCGTTGCCTCAATTGGCTGTGTGTGGTGTACCCGGAAACGGGGCCTCCCAGTACTGAGGCACAGTTAAGTCCCCGATGTCACTTATCGGTGCAGAGTTGAGAGAGATGGCTGAGCATCACAATCCCCCCTGTGTTGCAGCATGATGAGAACCAAGCATTGCACACTGAGCTTGGGGGGGGGGGGGGATCACTTGGGCACCAGACTTAATACTGGCTCTTGACTGGATGGCCGCATGCAGGAGATTTCTACAATGGAGGGTTGGCAGGTGGGGGGTATCGGGAAGTGGCTCTGTGCAGGACGTGAGGATTCCTTGGGAGGCCCAGAACCAGAGCACAGCATTGTGCAAGCTCTGCATAGTTGGAGAGCCCCCTGGATGACGGGGAATGCACAGTGTGCTACCCCACCTATCCCCAACTGCTAACTTAGAACCAGAAGTGGGGTCCTCTGTATGCGTGCCAGGCCAGGATAAAATGCCTGGGAAAGAGACTGGAGCTCAGAACTCCCTAACTCAAAGTTGCAGGATGGCAGAAAAGCCACGGGAAAGACAGGGCTATTTTGAAGATAACGCAACCATATTTTTACCATACGAGCTCGGACGCCGCCTCGGTAAACAAGGTCCGCGCAGAGCAGTGACACCCCCAGGCTGCTTGCGAATAGTCTACTACTGGGAACTTAAACAGATTAGGGATGAGCCCACTCTTCCGTTGAACAGGTGCTAAAGTTGTAGATACTGGGCCAGAAGGCGCACCGGAAACCACAGTAGCGCGCAACGCGCTTTTTTTTTTTTTTTTTTTTCTATGGAGAGTACACCGTCATTAACAATTATTATATTATTAATTGTGTTGTTTGACTTGGGTAATGAAGATATTTTACGACAGTAAGTACATAAATCCCTAGTAGACTTATGCAAAGCCTACTTGTTGCTCCACCATATCGTATTATCAAACTACCAGAGAGGTAGAACCAAACGCATTTGTACATTATCATCGGGGATCATAACACCTATCCTATTTTATGGAAAAGATCATGGATATTTGTAGAGATGTTGTAGCCAGTAGAGGAGAGGAAATGAAAAACTGGTACAAACTGTTACATTATTGAGGTGGAGGTGCTGGGTCGGTCAGACAGATCTGACCCTAGTCTTTACTTTTGCATGTATTATAACTTGTGTATTTGAGGGACTTGATGTTTTGTTGAGACAAGCCTTAATCTTCATGTTACAGGGTTTGTACTGGCACTACGCTAGTGCCAGCTTCCTGAATATTTTCAACTGATTGATAGTGGAGGTGGCTGTCGCAGTACTAGCGCCATACCACTGGAGCTGAAGCTTTGTGGTCAGTTCCTACCAGAGTATCTCAGAAAGATCGAGACAGTGGCTGTCGACAGAAAAGACAACACTCAACTACAAGTCACTGGGCCAGTTAAGTACATCAAACTGGGCCCGGAACTCTTCATCAACGCACCTCTATGATATAAAATAAACTGTTTAACATACCGATAAAGTGTTCCCAATTAAATTGCAGACTATAAATAAAAGTCTTGAAAAGAAAGATAGGGTGTGATGTACACATCCCGACCCGCACTCCTGTAACAGTGTAGTGAGATTAATTTAAATCAACACCATTAAGTAAAAATCATATAACGTGTATGGGCAGATGGTCCTTTTTAGTTAAGTAAAATGTCCTATATATATATATATATATATATATATATATATATATATATATATATATATATATATATATATATATATATATATATATATATATATATATATATATATGTATGTATGTATGTATATATTCACACATTGATTACATTTTCAGTTGACAGTCCTGAACAAAAGAATATCTAGTTCAGGAAAAAATAAAATTGTAAAAAAAGTTATCATCACAAAAATTTAAAAACACTGTTAGTTGAGTTGATCATAGAGATTAATAGTTGTTTATATGTGTGTTTGTGGGTTTAATTAACATCACCCCACATTTGCAATACCCTAGACAATTTAGACGTAGCTATCAGACATACTAGTCAAGAATAGGTCTGAGTGAGATCGTAAGGTGGTAGCAGAAAGGTACCCTGAAAACTCACTCTAACCTTAGATATTCAGGGACCTTCACAGCTGACCTCACTCAGTACAACAGGAAATACTAGAACAACAATCACGACACCAAAACCACAACAAAGCCTTAGCCACGCAATAGAACTGGCTTGACTCTTGTTTTTGTGTTTGACTTGATTTCTTTCAATTTTAATCTGTTGCACAATGCAATGAAAGTGCATCCTGTCTTCTGTATTCATATTTGGATATTATTGTACATTCCCACAGCTTTGTCAACTCTGCAGCCAAGATATGAGTCCACAACTTGTAGGAATATTTCTCCTGATGCAATCTGGCGTTTTTCTGTTTCCTGTGTATTTTCAGTTCCAACTGCTGTGAAGTCTCACGGTATCGTCATTTTCTCTTGCATTTGGTTACGGTTATGGGACAGAACAGTCAAGGCATGAGCAAAATAGAGACCGCCCAGCAGTTTTGTCTGTCCAGTGAATTCATTTTCTGTTGGCCAATATCTCTGTTTTCATAATTCAATCTATAGTGGCATAGCCAGTTAGAAGAGAAATGGCAAGATGAGGTATCCCTGCCGCGCTCCAGTTCGTATCTCAAAGAGTTCAGTAAGTTGGAATAAACAGAAATATAAGTTAAACGGTGCATCTTTGTAATGCCTATGAGTATGGGAAGTGCTATGAGCATAAACTCTTGAGAGAAAATACGAAGAGATGCACCGCAGGCTATTTGATTTTACTTGTTATTTCCTGCCGGAGATATCTGCAATCTAGTTGGTTACAAAACGTCGTGAAAGAACTCAAATGAACTCAGGTTGTGAGGTCGTTTTGGACATAATGCAGTATAGGCATCTGAGAAATAAGAAAATAATCTCATAGGCTTGCTCCCTGAACGGGATATTCCTGTCTTAATCTGGGTGTGCTTATTGTCTATGACTGGCGCTCTATCAGATTTCGAGACAGACAGGCAGGCAGCTGCCAAATAAGATTAATCAAAAAAATTTTAATAGAAAAACTTCATGACAAGGACAATTACACTCCTAGTTGTCCTTCCTCAAGACGTGGGGCAACTAGAAGATGTGATTACTAATTATACTTTTTGTTGCTTGCAGCAACTTACATAAATGCACACTAACAAATGGTGCTGAATAAAAAGATTCATGCACTTTCCAGATAAAACATAATGGAACGTTAATGCTACAGCATTTTATAATTTATTAATAAGTAAAACAGATGCCCCCATCTCAGTTACTCAGGTTCTGAGTTGCCTCCAAATCCTCTCAGCGTTCCCACGCCATGGCCATTGCTTGCTATTCACATGACACGCGACTATAAAACCATAATTACTATGAGCATAACCAGCAATAATAAAACAAAAACATGTTGAGCAGATTCGGAATCAGACTTTAGCAAAGAAAAGAGGACAGACAGATAACCTTGGCATTTTGCAGGAACAGGAGACTCGGAACGCAATGACCTTTGACATACTCTACGCAGTGAGAGGTAGGAGAAAGATGGTTAGGGCAACAGATACAGTTAAAGTAGAAAAGAAAAAACAAAAATGTCCCACCGACTACTTATATTCGCCTACTTCGACCAATATTTTATATAGTAGTATACTTGCAGATCTGTGAAGTCAAAGACAAATTCCACATGGTTGTCGTAAAGTCGTGTGTTGTTGTTGTTGTTGTTTTGAAGAGGTGATGGGTGGACAGCTGACCGTTATTGCCTCTTCTCGTTCCATCTTGGTCTACCCTGTTCAACCTGAAAATTGGTTATAATTGGGGTATTTAGTGTCATTTTATTTACCAATTTTGTATTCAATTTACTAACCTTATATTCTTTCCTTTGTTTTATGTATATATCTTTTAAGTATTGATTGGACATCTCCTGGGGCATCTATACTTAAAACCGTATTCCGTCATGTCTATATTGTGATTTCTATAGTAAGTTTTTAATTCAAGCCTTTGTTGTTCGTACTTTTTACAGTGGATCAGGTAGTGGTCTATGTCATTCTCTTCCTAACATTCTTGGCAGTGTGGTTCCTCTATCATAAAGTATGCTGCACCGAGACGGAGACGCCACAGTTTTTTGTTGTTGTTCTTTTTCTTCGTTCGCCCTGAAAAGGACGGTGGTTGCGTTGTGTCTATTTACGCCTAAGCTGTGATATCTGCACCTTTCGACCGACACATCCGACTTCAGCACGGCATTTTTTAGGGACCGGGTTTGCCTTCCTATTGCGATCCGCACTCGCTCAGCCAGACTGCACTGCTGCAGACTGTTTCCAGGACCACCACGTGGAAGTGGAGTGCGGTCTTGACCAGCTCTGGTTCACTGGTCCTGATGCAAGCAGTACAGCTATGGGTCGCTGACTGCATTCACTATTGCTGCATCTTGGGGTCCCGTTTTTTGTTCGATGGTATCTTTAATTTTTCTCTGACCTGGCACGTCCTTGTTGGTTCTTTCAGCAGTTTGAACGCGTGTCTGCCTTTTCTACTGTTCTTCCATGTTGTCTTCCATTCCTCGTTTATAGTTAGCTTCACTTGGCTCTTGATCTCCGACCTTCCCAGTCCTGCTCTTATATTGTTTTTACTTATTCTTCCATTCTTTGCGTTCTGGTCTGCCAACTCGTTACCAGCTATACCTATGTGTGCTGGACCCACACTAGCCTCACACTACATCCTCTGTTCCCTAGTGATGTATTAATTGCTAGAATTTCTTCCTTTATGTCTGGCCGGCTACATTTACCTGGGTGTTCTAGTGCTTGTAGTGATGATAGTGAGTCTGTAAATATCGTAACAGCTTCTGGTGGGTTATCTTCGATTATTTCTAAACTTTTTTAGAATTGCTACCATCTCTGCGGTAAAAACCGATGCCCCTTCAGTTACACTGTAGCTCTTTTTAATTCCCCACTGTGGTATTACTACTCCTGCACCTAGTTGCCCACTATCACCCTTGGATCCATCAGTGTAAACGGCCAGACTTTGTTTTGTTAGTTGATCTATGAACTTTCTACTTATCATTTTGGCTTCCTTGTATGTTTTGTTTGATCTTTTCAGTAAGTGAGTAGTCTATGATTGGTGTTTTTAGTTCCCAAGGTGGTATTTTGCTTCTATATTTATTACTATTTTTAATTGTGTTTGACAGTTCTTTGAACTGCGTTAGATCTTCTATAGTTCTCCACCCTGTTGGATATCTATCTGTATTTAAGGGGACGTCCCATACACTTGGTTGGTTTTTGACTAATGCTTTATGTTCTGGGTGGGTCATGTCTTGTGCTACTTTACTCCAATAATTTAATCTTAGTTCTTTCCGTCTTTGACCAAGGGGCGGTATGCCAAGAGCTACTTCTAGTGCTTCTACTGGTGTTGATATAAATGCACCTGTAATGGTTCTCATGGCTGCATTTTGAATTCTGTCTAGTTTTGCTTTGTTAGAAGCTGCAGCTGAGTCATAGACTATGCTGGCATAATCCAGTTTCCACCTGTTGTGTCGGCAGAGGAGATTAGATCATCAATAGTTGTTGATAGTGGTAGTGTCAATAGTGGTGTTGCTAGTATTTGGGCTCTGGTGCCTGACTGTGTTGTGTCAGCAGAGGAGATTCGATCATCGGTGTTGGTTGGTATTGGTAGTGTCATCTCAGGGTGTGTGCAACTCCTCGTATTTGGATTATGGTCTAGATCAACGCAACCATCGTTGTACATGTAGCCAATCTGCAGTAGTGTCATCGTCTACCTACCTGGAGATCATTACATTCCTGCGTTCCTGCCAAGTGCTGTCGTCATCATGCCCTACCGATGTGCCGTTCCAGTGGGAGCCTACCCATGCTCCTTTCGTGGCCCGTGATGGGATGCCAGTTACTGAAGCTGCTGATCTGAGTGGAATATACTGTGCTGAAGAGTGAAGACGGCTGGGTCCTCCTATGAAGTGAATTGAACTGTGATAATATATTTTACGCATCACCGTGCCAAAGGACATAATTGTTATTATTTGGCACATAGACTTGTGATGAAGACATTATTGTGGATACGGTCGTTATTCTTGCTGTGGACAGTGCTGAGATAACACTGTGAAGAACAATGTTTACGTTTGGATTTTTTCAAGTTTGTGGAGACCTGTGTGTGCTGTTTTCATCTACCATCATCTGTGTCTGAGGAGCTAAGTGGAGGTGCATCGCTGGATCGTCAGTTAAGTTATTGTTTGAACATCTGTGTATGATTTGTGTATTTTTGTTTTCTTTTTTGTACTTCCCTTTAAATTTTTTTTCTGTCTTCAAATTTTTCTTTTCTGTCTATCCATCTGGGACAATTTATCGTACAGTCCGGTCTCTTAGATTAGTGGGACATTTCTGTTGGGGTCGTGTTAGGTTAGCATAAGCAATAAGCTTTTTCGGTGTCAACGTCTGTTTCTCGAGGTATTCTGATTTGTTTTTGTTGTTTTTCCTTCCTTTTGTTTTGTTCTTTTTCCTCGCTTTCTTTGTAGAAAGATATACAAATATGCACCGCCAATTCGCGTTCAAGGAGTCACGCAAGATGGTTGGCAGACTCTGAGACAGAATAAATTACACGAAGTCACGGTCACGCAAGATGGCGGCAGACAGAATAAAGTAGCACCTGAGACACGCTAATCTCATATACACTAGGAATAGGTGGGCTTGATGACAGAAATTAGCCCCTATTTATCCTTATTACAAGTTTATTCGTGTCATCAAACCTGAGGTCGTATGTTCAGGTCAATCATGCTGCCTGGAACTTCGCAGGAGCATAGTGGTTGTATCGGAGCTACATCCTTAGTCCCCCTCAGTCTTGCGTGGGCTAAAGGAACGATCATCAGCGAAGAAGTGTTGTGTGCATCAATTAGGAAGGACAGAACTGTTTTAAGACATGAGTACACATTAGTACCATTTCCGTCGGCAAGTGTGAGCAATTAACTGTCTATGAAGAAAAAGTGATTTAGCGTAGTAAGAGACAAGATTAACAGCACAGCTGATACATTTTCTAGAATTGATTAACAGCACAGCTGATATAATTTTTTTTCCTCCATATAATTGGAAGACTTGTTGTAATATATATATATATATATATATATATATATATATATATATATATATATATATATATATATATATATATATATATATGGTTCCAAAGGTTGTTATTGCCGGGAGTTGTAGTGAGGATAAGCTCTCACTGCAGATAAAATACTTCTATGGCACGCGCCTCAAACAGCCTCTGACAACCAAGTCCAGCTCCCGGCCTTCACGTGTGGCTCAATTTGAGCCCGGCGGAACTGTTTCCACTGACGGGAGAAGGGGCAAAGGCGAGCGACTGGCGCCTTAAAACCAGCAGCTTCGGGCAGATAGGGCTCGTGATCCTTGGTTGGTAGCTTATCTAAGAGAAGGAACTCTGAATTCAAACCACCGCTGCCTTGCGGGAATATCCATTTATGGAATTGGCTTCGGGAGTAAACCCTGAGGATAAATCCGGAGTCGGAGTCCCTAAGGCAGTCTAATGTCGATTCGACATTATTCTGGCAATTCCTGCGACATGGCTGGTACCAAACTGTATCGGCTACTGCCGTTCCTTTGGATCCACCGGCTGTGTGGAGAGGGGGAACATGCTGCATGGGCAACAGCTTGATCTCCATATAACTGTGACCAAGCTCGCGCCCTGTAGAGGACACTCCAGCTTCACCCTATAGGTGTCGGCAAAACACGGGAAGTAGCAGTTACCGGTTATAAGCATTTTGCCCAATTGGCGTAGGGCATGGCGCCAGGGGCTACTTCCGACAGTGGGAGAGGTTCTAGGATCTCACTGGACAGCTACCGCCCGCTTCAAGCTGGGCAGCCCCCAGTCAATAAGGTGTTGTCCCGCCACTGTCTGCTTTCCCCATTGGGTGCATGGGGATTAGGGTCAAACCCGAACTGTGGAAAGAAAATTTTGCACCAAGCAATTATAGAAAAAAATAGAAATAAGCAAACTCTCAGATTGGGATGCTGGAACGTCCGGACTATGTTGACTGGACTATCCGAAAACCTACAGGATGTAAACGATGTAAGGAAGACAGCCATAATTAATGATGAGCTTAAACGACTTCAGGTGGATATAGCTGCACTTCAGGAAACGCGCCTGGCGGGCTCTGGAACGGTGAGCGAGAAGGACTACACATTTTATTGGCAAGGGAAAGATCTTAATAAAGCTAGAGAACACGGAGTAGGTTTTGCGGTCAAAAAATCGCTAACTAAAATGGTTGAACCAGGCGAGAATGGATCAGAACGCCTGTTAACGCTCCGCCTGCAAACTAGCACAGGTCCCATCACCCTTGTCAGTGTGTATGCTCCTACTCTGTACTCTGCCTCAGAAGCTAAAGATGAGCTCTACGAGAATCTAACAGCAATTATCAAAAGCATACCTAGGCAAGAACAGCTTGTTCTCCTTGGTGACTTTAACGCTAGAGTGGGTGCCGATAATGTTTCATGGCCTTCATGTCTGGGCAGGTTTGGTATTGGCAAGATGAATGAAAATGGACAACGGCTCTTAGAGTTGTGCGTCCACCATGACCTCTGCGTGACCAACACCTACTTTCAGACAAAACCCCAGCATAAGGTGTCATGGAGACACCCACGATCCAAGCACTGGCACCAACTTGACCTGATTCTCGTCAGAAGGCCACTCCTCAGGTCTGTGCTCTCCACGCGCTCGTACCATAGTGCAGACTGTGATACAGATCACTCCTTGGTTTGCTGCAAAATCAGAGCACAACCAAGAAAACTCTATCGTGTCAGACATGAAGGGAAACCACGCATTGATACCAGCAAGATGTCAGACCCTTTCATGATCGCTCAATTCACTGCGACCTTCGAGAAAGTGCTCAGTGGCCCTCAGCATGGTGATACTATTACAGAGAACTGGGAGCATCTACGGAACACCATTCAAAGTACTGCACTTGCCACCTTTGGTAAGAAAACAGCAAAGTCAAATGACTGGTTTGATGCTTCATCAGATGTGATGGCACCTGTCATTGAAGCTAAGCGCAGTGCTATGAATGAATACAAACGTTCACCGAGTGCCAGAACCCTACAGATCCTGAGGGCTACGAGAAGCAAAGTTTAACAAACTGCTCGACGCTGTGCAAATGACTACTGGCTCCAGCTCAGTGAGAGCATCCAGATCGCAGCGCAAACAGGCAACATTAGACAAATGTATGACGGTATAAAGAAAGCACTTGGCCCCCATAAAAGTAAGACGGCACCACTAAAAACCATCAGCGGAGAGAAGCTAACCGATAAGGGTAAGCAGATGGAGAGGTGCGTCGAGCACTACTCTGAGCTTTACGCTAGAGACAATACCGTTACGCCTGCAGCCCTTGATGGTGTCAACAGTCTGCCAACTATGGAGGAGCTGGATGCCGAACCAACATTAGAGGAACTCAGCAAGGCCATTGATAGCTTGGCCTCTGGCAAAGCACAAGGCAGTGATGGGATTCCTCCTGATTTAATCAAATGCTGTAAGAGCACGCTATTACATCCCCTGCATAGGATGCTGTGCCGGTGCTGGGAAGAGACAACTATTCCTCAAGACATGCGAGATGCCAAGATTGTAACACTGTATAAAAATAAAGGAGACAGAAGTGATTGCAATAACTACAGAGGCATCTCTCTTCTTAGTATTGTTGGTAAGGTTTTTGCCAAAGTCATCTTAATGCGACTACACAAGTTAGCTGAGCGCATATATCCAGAGTCACAGTGTGGATTCCGAGCTGGCAGATCAACAACAGACATGATCTTCTCTCTCCGCCAGCTTCAGGAAAAATCAAGAGAGCAGAAAAGACCATTATATATCGCCTTTATAGACCTCACAAAAGCATTCGACCTGGTTAGTAGGGATGGACTCTTTAAAATCCTCCTGAAAATAGGCTGCCCTTCTAAAATGCTGGAAATGATAAAGTCATTCCATGACGGCATGAAGGGAACAGTCCAATATGCTGGAAGCACGTCACAGCCCTTTGATATACGAAGTGGCGTTAAACAAGGCTGTGTTCTGGCTCCGACCCTCTTCGGAATCTTCTTTGCCTTACTCTTGAAACATGCATTTAGAGATGCAACTGAAGGAATATGCCTTCACACTAGGTCAGATGGCCGTCTGTTTAATCTTTCAAGGCTGAAGGCAAAAACAAAAATCAGAAGGGTCACTATAAGAGACTTGTTGTTCGCTGATGATGCTGCAGTCGTCACTCAAAGCCAACAGGAGCTTCAGAGCTTGATGAATCGCTTCACTAAAGCATGTAAGGACTTTGGCCTCACAATAAGTCTAAAGAAAACGAATGTGCTGAGTCAGTATGTGGGTGCTGCACCTGTTATCACTATCGATAACTATGAATTGGTATGGTGCACCACTTCACATACCTAGGGTCTACCATCAATGACAAACTCTCACTGGATACAGAAATTGACAGCCGCATTGGCAAAGCTGCAGCTACCTTTGCCCGCCTCACATCGCGTGTTTGGGGAAACTCTAAACTCACAATGAAGACCAAAGCTGCGGTATATAATGCCTGCGTCACCAGCACACTCCTATATGGCAGCGAGACCTGGACGACCTATGCTAAGCAAGAAAGAAGGCTCAATACCTTCCATTTGCGGTGTCTACGCCGCATCCTCGGCATCTCGTGGAAAGATAAAGTGACAAATGTCGAGGTGTTGTCACGTGCTGGCCTTCAAAGTATGTATACGCTTCTTAGACAGCGCAGACTTCGCTGGCTTGGCCATGTTCGCCGCATGGAAGATGGTCGCATCCCAAAAGATATCTTCTACGGACAATTAGCAGATGGCAAGAGAACAGTTGGGCGACCACAGCTGAGGTTCAAAGATGTGTGCAAGAGAGATATGAGGGCACTGGACATGGATCCAGCAACATGGGAGGATGAAGCTGCCGATCGCACTAAGTGGCGATGCTATTTACGGCGCCGCCTCAGATTGGGCGAAGAGAGGCTCACACAAGAAGCAGAGGTGAGGAGAAAACGTCGAAAGGAGCACCAGGAAAATAAGCAGCTGAGAGCTGTGACCTCAGGGGCGCATTCCCATAGTCAGTTATGACTGAAGGGGCTATTATTATAATTATAATTATATATATATATATATATATATATATATATATATATATATATATATATATATATATATATATATATATATATATATATATATATATATATACGAGGAGTGTTCAAATGAAACCCGTTCCAGTGGCTTTATAACAAATATATGTAAGGTACATCAGCAGGAGTAGTAGAATTAAATACAGCAATTGTTATGAAGCAAGTACTCACTGGGGTTCTTTAGAAATAGTCACCATAGGCATTCAGACACGCATCCCACTGCATGGACAGACGGCGGATGCCGTCCGAGAAAAATGAATTTGGTTGCTTATTGAACCATTTGGTCACCGAGGCCCTGACGTCTGCATCAGAGTCGAATCGTTGTCCCTTTAGAGATTTGTTTAAGGGTCCGAACAAATGAAAGTCACATGGTGACAGATTGGGGCTGTAGGCTGGGTGTGGCAGAACTTCCCACCTTTTCCTTGCTAACGCTTCCTGCACAATGTTCGCAACATGTAGACGAGCATTGTCGTGCAACAGAATCACACCACGCGAAAGCATGCCGGGTCGTTTATTCTTGATGGCTGTGTGCAGGTTGTCTAGTGTGTCTTTGTAGCGGATGGCATTGATGTTCAAGCAAGGCTCTTTAAAGTCAAAAAATGCGGTCAACATAACCTTACCGGCGGAAATCTGTGACTTGAATTTTTTGGGTTTTGGTGATCCGGGATGTTTCCATTGCATGCTCGCTGTTTTGCTGCACGGCTCAAAGTGGTGGCACCACGACTCATTGCCTGCCACTAGGCGCAACAAAAATGCATCACCCTCCTCTTCGTAACGCAGCAGGTGGTTCAAACTCCACCCCATGCGTTCTTCCTTATGGCTTCTTCTGTCGCAATATGCACCTGACCTGGCCGCGGAAGATCTTTCGTTAATTGACGTCCTTCTCGAAACATTCGTGCCCAGTCTTTCACTGTAGTCTTAGACACACTTTTGTCACCATACACTGCTTTCATTCGGCGATGAATGTCGGCTGGTCGACATCCTTCGGCTGTTAGGAACTGGATCACCGCTCGCTGATCGACCTTGGACGGATTCCGTATAACACCGGCCATTTTTTTAACGGTCTGCAGCACAAACAATGAATACTAGGAGAATGAACACTTACACACTTGTACATTCAGTATGTGCTCATTACGTCAGATGTGACGTCATCAAGCTCCTCCTACAAATGTCCACTTCGCGCAGCACGGGCGGGTTTCATTTGAACACGCATCGTATAATCTGTAAACTTACAAATCCATTGCATTCCATCTTCCAACATCCACCCTTCCGCACAAGAGTAGATAGTGTATATACTTAATAAATAAGGAAATTGTATTTGAACGACTTGTCAAGTTTATAATTGTTAAGTGAAATCTGTTTCCTTGTTTTAATATCACCGTTAGTTACCCAGCGGGGTGGCATTTTCTGACTGTCTCCACTCTACTAATATTTCGAGATCAGATCATTCAAAGTCTTAACTAATTTGTGATACCAGTAGTTCTCTCATACACTGGGACTTCACCATTTTCCTGCAGAAATTCTATTTCTGTATTGTCAGTACTATACTGATCCTATATACAATAAAAACCTCACGCTATAATGGTACAAACAATGGTGGTCCGATATGGCTCGCGAAAATAGGCAAGAAGACCAACGGGCGACTAGCACACATGCGGGATTAACATAAATACACAGTTGCATAACAGAAAACACCATGACAGAAATGACGCCTGGCATCAGAACAACTGTACAGATACTGAAAGGCAAAGTAACTCTACAATAATACAAAGTGGAAAAGCAAGTAGACTTGCTGCATGAAAACGTAGCGAACACGAAAACCAAAATAAAGGGCAAAAAGATATCTGCAGAAATCATTGTTATTGTTTCCACATTATATGCACTGCTTTCATGCAAACAAATATTACTTACGCATCCTTATATTAATATTAATAGACACGAAAGTAGAAATAAAACTACAGCACTGAAATCAAATAACAAATTATGTTTTCCAGCTGGGTACTGACATTTGATAACAGCCGTGTATTGAGAGGGCTTACCCCTTCATATTTGTGCGCTATTTCGATTTAACATCTTGAACGCATTTCACGTCATTTTCCCGGTGTTTCAGCTCACTATCGCACTGTTTTGAACATTACATTGATCTTTCCGGTGCGTTCAGTTACCGTTCTACTGATTGTGTATTTCAGTGCATAAGCGTATCTTGCGGTATTCTAGGTCTGTAATACAATGGGTATGAAAGTCAAGTTCCTTACACTGCATACAATGGCAGTGAAGATGTATAAATATTTCTGCAGAGAAGCTAAGCGTGGTAAACTGTATCGGAGTCTCTCAAATCCTGAAAAGAGAACTATTCACGCTTTGAGTTTAAGTAAACGCTCATTTTATCAATTACTCAAAGCTAATGGAATTTTCAGTTCAATCAATACCAGGATGCAAGGAAGAAAGGAAGTAGTAGATAGTTTTGACAGGGGTGTGATTAGAAGAGAGATTTGTAGAATGTTCAATTCCAAAGAAACTGTGACACTAAGAAAACTGAAAATTCGGCTGAGAACACACAATGACATTGATATGTCGAAATCAACATTATGGAGAACTGTTAGAAGCATTGGCTTTACGTTTAGGAAGTACGCTAGTGGAAGAAACGTCATCTGCGAGAAGCCGCACTTAGTATCTAAAGTAAATATTTACGTGAATTACGGGAAATGCGTAATCAAGATTATGATATTGTGTATGTGGATGAAACTTGGATCAATGCACACCACACAAGTGAAAAGGAATGGCAGTTATCAGATGGAACGATTAAAAGATGTGTACACAGTGGAAAAGGACAACGTCTGATAATGGCACATGCAGGCAGCAGACATAATGGGCTAGTGAAAAATGCTGAACTTATTTTCACTTCCAATTATACGGACAACCGGGACTATCATACCGAGATGAACGGTAACATATTTAGAGAGTGGATTGAAAATACTCTTCTTCCGTCCCTAGACAGACCATCCTGTCTGATAATGGACAACGCATCATACCACAACGCTGTGGCAGAAGAAGAGAAAATCCCGACATCTTCGAGTACAAAAGATGCTATAAAGATCTGGCTCAGAAAAAAAAACATTCCATTTAACGAGGGGTTTCTGAAACCTGAATTACTGTACCTTGTTAAGAAATCACAAAAGACCAAGATATTCCATATAGACAAGTTGATTCAACAGCATGGTCATATGTGTTTGAGACTGCCACCTTATCATTCACATTTAAACACAATTGAACTCGTTTGGGCAAAAGTTAAAGGACAGGTGGCAGCTGAAAATAAAACTTTCGGTTCTTGTGCGTTTATTCACCGGTTAAATCAAATTGTGGATATTTATTACCCAAACCGATCACCGTACTCTTTCTTGACTGAAAAAGTGTCATTGTCCTCTCCCCCCTCCCCCGTTGCTTAGAATTTTTTTTAAAACACGCCTGCCGTTCGTAAGGTTGTAGTCACGTAGCACATTCTGCCGTAGGGGAGTGAAGTGTTATAGACTTCGATGTACTGGGTCCCAGCTTTATGAGGTGGGGTGGCCTGTTCCCTTCCTCGCTGCCGTTGCCTTCTCTAACTCAAGATCAGAGGCAGGTACCCTTTTACAGCTGGTTAGACTGATGCGTGACACCTGTTCCCTTCCTCGCTGCCGTTGCCTTCTCTAACTCAAGATCAGAGGCAGGTACCCTTTTACAGCTTTTACAGCTGGTTTGCCTTCTCTCTACTCAAGATCAGCAGTACCCTTTTACAGAACACTGATCTGACACCTGTTCCCTTCCTCGCCTTTTCTCTAACTCAAGATCAGAGGCAGGTACCCTTTTACAGCTGGTTTGACTGATGCGTGATACCTGCTTCCCTTTCTCTCCTTCTCTAGATCAAGATCAGGCAGGTACCCTTTTACAGCTGGTTAGACTGATGCGTGATACCTGTTCCCTTCCTCGCTGCCGTTGCCTTCTCTAACTCAGGATCAGAGTAAGGTACCCATTTACAGCTGTTATGGAGTGTTAGAGACTTCACCATACTAGGTCCAGCATCGAGAGATGGGGTCTACCTAGCTATAAATGGGTACTTAACTTTGAGTTAGGGAAGGAAAAGACAGCGAGGAAGGAAACTGGTCTCCCCACCTCTCGATGCTGGACCTAGTATGGTGAAGTCTCTAACACTCCATAACCAGCTGTAAATGGGTACCTGACTCTGATCCTGAGTTAGAGAAGGCAACGGCAGCGAGGAAGGGAACTTGTGTCACGCATCAGTCAAACCAGCTGTAAAAGGGTGCCTGACTCTGATCTTGAGTTAGAGAAGGCAACGGCAGCGAGGAAGGGAACAGGTGTCACGCATCAGTCAAACCAGCTGTAAAAGGGTACCTGCCTCTGATCTTGAGTTAGAGAAGGCAACGGCAGCGAGGAAGGGAACAGGTGTCACGCATCAGTCAAACCAGCTGTAAAAGGGTGCCTGATTCTGATCTTGAGTTAGAGAAGGCAACGGCAGCGATTTCCCTTGTTTCCTTTGTACCGTTAACTTGTAGAACTGATTCAATTCCGTTCTATTGGTTTATAAACTTTTTTTTTTTAAATACGGGGGGGGGGGGGGGTGGGGGTGTTGAGGGCGGGTCTGTCGTAAGCGTGTCAACTATGAATGCAAGAGAAACGCTTTTTTTTTTAACTTGCCTCCCAAATCACAATGTGAAATCAACATTTTCCAGTCAAGAAAAAGTACGGTTCTCAGTTTTGGTAATAAATTTCCAGAATTTGATTTAACCGGTGAATAAACGCACAAGAACCAAACTTTCAAACTATGCAATATGAAAGAACTAACATATGCCGCCCTCTCGCAGATAGACAAAGATTATTGGTGTAAATGTGAAGACCATGTCTTAAAAGAGGAAAATGACTATTGGAAAAAAGATGGACTGTCGTTCGTTCAGCCGAGAATAGTCATCAATATGTTAGACTCGTCTGACTCAGAATAAGTGTGTAAATACCTTATATGTTTTATATGTTTTCTCCTCCATCTATGTGTATATGTAAACCAATTCATTTCCTTTTTATCTCCACGATTTCACTACTATTTTTAACATACACAGTACTTTCACCTCTTCATGCATCCATTCATGTTTTAGTATAAAAAGTAACATTTACAACAAATAGGGGTTATTATTCTCTCAAATATTTCGAAGAAATAAAAAAGGACCTCACGTAGTAATCAGTTAACAAACCCCTCTAACATTCGAATTGTATAGACGCCTATGCCGAAAATATGCAACTTCCGTCATTTACGGTAAATTATTTTCTTCCAGGACAAAATAATTATTTCGTTAAAAAAGATCAAAGGAATTAGCCGTTGCAAGAAAAGAACACTACCTGCAACATTGAATTTTATAAAAACTTTGGGACATTGAAAATATAAGAGCACATGCTAAAAATCATGTTTATCAGTGCAAGGAACATGGAGATATTTGAAGTCAATCGTCGACCGATCTTTTCGAAACGCATCGTCACTGACCGTTTTCAAAAATAAATCTGTACAAAATATAATCACATTTCAAAATTGTTTACTAAAAATCAAATCACCATCATCTCCCAATCTGAAAACCAGTCATCAGACCTAAAAAGTCTTTTATATTTGGACATGCGCCCTAATATATCCGACTAGGCTGAATGGGACGCCTCGCCAAAACTTTTATTATTTGGTCAGGCTGATATAAAACACCAAAAAAAAAATTATATACTTTCAAATGTATTTAGTTAACAGTTATTCGCAAATAAGAATGTGTAAGGCAATTCTCCAGGACAGGGATTACATAATGAGAGGTAACACTTGGACGGAATAAAAACAGAAAAGATATAGGTCAATATGGTCTTCCTCGGGACAAAACAAACACGGCAAGAAGATATATGCATACAATATTAAAATACACCAATGAGGTATGCGGAAAACACGACTTGTGTAAATGAACTCTACTAAAAGCAACACTGAGAAAACTGCATACAAGACAGACACGCCGGTTTGGCACCGACTGACTAGTATTAAAACTGTAGCACAATTGGGAAAATCGTGAAGCTATCCAAATTGAGGAAAACAGGTTCTGTCATCGCTGACACCAAATAGAAACCGAGGCATTATAGTTCGTGACCATTAAATTGAGTAAGATAACAATATCATACATCATTCAGTAGAACGTTGACAAAAAGGTCGCTACCACGTTTAAAGAGTCATTGATATGAGATTACCTGACAGCTTTTACACACAATATATGCCTATACTGATTAATAAGGTATTCAAAGTAAGCACAATACTTGCCTTAAGTGTAGTTTTACGAAAAGTAACCGTTTGGCCAACAGAACAAATAAATCTGTACTAACACAAAGGATTAAGGATTCAGAAGATAATGAAGAGAGATATTCTTATTCGTGAAGCTAAGCAGATGGAAATTCAAAATCAGATGTACTGTCTTGCTTGTACGGAAGGGGGCAAGACGAGGCAGAGGAAACAGAAATACAATTACGTACAGAGAATGTTGGTTATATAATAATTCATTGCTGAACACGTTTTGAGAAAATAATACATTTTTTTAAATCAGGCGATCTGTCTTGTTTTGGCGCGGTGCACCCTACTCAATATATACATAAGGTCCGACGGTTATATTAGGGCACATATCCAATATATAAAAGACCATGACGTCTAGCGCATGGTTCCCAACCAGTGGTCCGCGGACCATTTATTGCGCATTATCACATCAGTTTATGTGGTGTTGGGATATAAGGCCATGCTAGCAGTCGTGATCTACTGGAGCAAGGTTAAAACAAATCACACCTCTAGATTATATGGCAAAAAAGAGTGGGATGATAATTTTATTATTAGTCGAGAGTTCTGCAATCTTCTCCAAAAATACCTCTGTGAATAAAGTTAGGCTCGTAGTGAAAGATACCATTTATTAAGGATTAAAAAGGGAAGGCAACTACTCTAGTTTTGAAATGATTGGTAGTACCACTGCAAGGTTTCAATACCAGCGACTATCCTCAACAAAAGACAACATAATTTGATAAATAGATACATAGCTCGAAAGTTCAAATGCACTCACTGACCTGTGAGATCAGGATACACATATACGAGATGTGATGTAATTACATTACTCTAGCGCTTACTTTATATTTACGAATATAAAACATAGGGTATTTATTCAAGGAAAAAAAAATATTAGAGTGAACAAATTCAACACAGGTAAAAATTGTGGGAAAATTTTGAGGTAAAAACGCAACACGAAACAATACAGACAATTAAATGCAAGTTAAAGCAAGTAAGAGATAATATAAGTAAACAATAACCAAGGATAACAGTATTTCCTTTTATTCGTATAATAATGTAGTCGTCATTGAGATGAGGCTTATTCTTTGATTTGATTTATCATCGAGTTAATAACACAAATTAATAAATAATATTGGCTTTTGATCTTTTAACTTATCTCTTGTTGATTGAGTTAGCCTCTTAGACAGCAGTGTTGTCTGTCTATAGTTGTACAGAAATAGGCTTTTGTTGTAGGATCATTTTTTTCTTTGGCCACTTTGCTCCTCTTAGTATCCGATTTGAGTTTTTTCTCTGGGCCATGTTTTTTAAAAGACTCGCCGGGCTGACATACAGTAGATTTGTCGCGGCACGAGTCCAGCAGGAGGATGTCCCCTAACACAGGATTATTATTATACAGTCTGGAAAAAAAAAACTACCAACAACGTTGCGTCTGTTAATTCTGTCGATACAGAGGCTTTTAACACGTCCTCGTATCCTTGGCTTCCTGTCCTTAGTTATCAGAAAGCAACCATTGTAGATTACCTGTGGCTGATAAGGTCAAAAAGAGTTACAGTTGACATTCAAAAATCCGGCAACCTCCAGGACCTGAGGAGTGCCGGATTGTTGAAAATGCCGGATTTTTTATGGTTATATGTGCTGTATATATTTAACAGAAAATGACTACTTGTATAGTCCTTTAAAGAAAGAAAATTAAAAACTAAATGAAAAGCAAATAAAATTTTAATGTTCATCAACTAAATAAAACAGTTCTACAGAATTTTAATGATAAAATGAGAAGGAATGAGCAGGAATGCCTGTTAACACGTGCAAGCAAGACCCAACAGCTGCATCAAAACATAAACGGCTCCAGAAAACAGAGGCGCGCCATCGCGGTAAATTAAAAAATGCGCTCCGAAATCCATGCCGGAAATCTGAAGGAACCGGATTATCGATGGCCGGATTTTTGAATGTCAACTGTATCAGAATATGTATATTGTGAGGGTTATAATGCGCCACCTTTATTGAAACAGCCCAAATCTACATATCCGGCAGCGCATTTTTCCACTGCCGCAAACTGACTGAGTCACTATCAACAACCTGACTGAGTCACTATCAACAAAATCAGTCATTACTTAGGCTCATTACAAGCGAAAGCATTACCAGTGAAAGAAGGTGTACTGTTATTACTAATGCAACTAAGACACATAGTATTTACAACGGGAAAGAGGAATTAAAAGTGATACATCTACACTATTCGCTTTCTGCCCCTTATGGACCATAAGGGCTACGATTGCATCTGGCCCTTTAGCAAGACACTTGCACTTAAGCGATCACTTACTCTTGGATTGGTGGCTTCTGTAGCAATGTGTTTCACGCCTGGGGGCTTGAGAGAGTGATGCAGGTGACAGATATAATTAATAAGTATCAACAGTCAACATGAAACAAAACATGCATTTATATACAAAAATTATATACATTAATTTCTCTCCGAAGACGGAGAGTATCTGCCTGAATGGCGAGAAGGGGACACCTGTCAGCGTACAGAAAAAATAGGATACTCATGTAAAATCAGTCTCAGGTTAGACATACTAACCTGAGATTTAGAAAAAAAGAAAATATATCGGTCTGATGGAAAACACATCATGCTAATCAGTATCCCATACTGGGAACAAACTCCAACAATAAATCAATGGCTCAATCAATACACTTCAGCTTCCCTTGGTGCACAGATCCTTAACAGAAACACGGTGTCACATAATTATTTGGTCGATTTCTGTTCCTCTCCGGCAGTATTTAGTTCCATTTTTTTGTGTAGTAAATTTTTGTGGTCGGCACTTTTTCTTTATCTACTATCAAGCAGATATTTTGTACTTTCAAACCATCTTACACTCCTCTCAGTGACAAGTCATCGTGTCTGTTTGTTTACCTGTTCATCTCTGCTGGCAAAGGAGACGAATGAGATAATATTAACCGACAATCATGTTGGAAAATTTCGGGTGTGCCCGACATCAGGCTACGGATTAGCACTAAAATCGCCCAGCGATTTTATTTAATCGCTGATAAGGCTGATGTGCCTTCCTCAACCACATGGGTAAACGAAGAATTTTGTTTGCGCAAGCGATGGGTAGTTAGATTACTCGCCTGCGCGACACATTTCTGGGCAGACAAGAATGACATAATCGTTTCCGGTACACCTTGTTATAAAGACATTACTTTATATGAAAGTAATATGAAGTTATTTTTAAACATTGCCGAGAGAGGATCGGATGTTTTCATTCCATATTTGGGAGACGCGCAGAAATTTCCATGTGGAAATAATTTGAATTACCCCACAAAACACGCATGTTTGAAACGATTGGCAGACATTCGGAATGAAGGCACAACACCTATTCCGATTGGAGCCCTGCTTAACATCGTAACAAACAAATGCGGGGGAAGACAGGCAATATAACCTGACACATTAGCCAGGTTAGAACACTGTGAAAATTCACTCGCCCCAAGAAGACAACCAGACCTTGCCAGAGTAAAGACTAAAATCTGCTTTCATTTATCAGACCGGACCTTGTTTGAGCATTCTCAGGACTTAAGCCCAGGAAAAACTCCACCATTTTAACACGGAAAATCGGAATCTGAGAGAACTGAAACACAAGTCAATGTGGGAACTTATTGTTAAAGTAACAACATCCCAGACCAAGTGTAAGAGGCCTCTACAATTGCCTTTATTTCTCTGAGACAGCAGTCTGTGAGCCTAAAGATTGGTTAAGTTGTACAATTTGACGGCAATTGTGATAGGGTGGGCGAGATGATGATGATGGTATTGTGATATGTGATCACTCTCTTGCACACTCGCAACCGACCCGATCAACAATAAAACTCTGATTCTAAGGCAGGGGCTGTATTTATTCATACAACCCTGTCAGTGACCCTAACCCACAAAGCAAACATTAAACAAATAAAGCAAAGCAAACAAAACACCCAGCCAGTGCTCGATTGCTAATGTGTCATGTCTTTGTTCTTCTTCTACCCACACAGGGCGTGCCTATCTTCGTTTGTTCTCTCTGGGCTGCTCTTGCGAAAAAGGGCCCATGCTGGTCATCGCATTCTTTATATAGGCATTTTAGGCTTAAACACTCACAAGAGTAGCGGAACATGTATCCGTGTGGCCAGAAAGGTGTAATTTTAGACTGAGTAATTAGTTGTCGGTCGGCGTCTGTGGCCTAATGGATATGAACGCAGTTTCATAATCCAGATATACCAGGTTCGAAACCTGCTGCAGGCGGTTTGGTAGCAGATCGCTTTGTGTGGATTTTTAACAATGGTATAAGCACCGTACCGTTCAGAAAGCAATGGCAAACTACTGAACGTAAAAATTGCCTAGATAAATCACAAACAGCCAATAAAAGCTGGGGTTGATTGCCACGTCCTGTAAAGGATAAGCAACTAAATTTTTTAATTAGTTGTCGATCTTGTCTACGGTGTATATTTGCGCTTATGCTGGCATTCTCACATGGGAATGGGCGATTTAAACGAAACACACCTTTGCAATCCGTGAAGAAGACAGACGTGTGAGACGCAGAAGATATAATTGGAGACAGCCCTAGGCTGTTAGACATCCTGGCGCTGGCTGACACCAGAGGAAAACATCATGATGAGCACGAAACCGTGAGGTGCAACTCCAGGCAAGAGATATCGTTGGAATGTAACAACCTAGTGGGCGGACCTTGAATTGTGGACGTCTAGGAAGATAATCCTTACTAAAATGTGATTTCATGTCATCCAAACTGAGGATAGGACTCCTGATTTACTCCCTAGAGGGATGGGTGGAGCTTTCCCTGACATTTTGTGTGACTGCGGAACGTGTGTGAAAGTAGGCCTGAGAGAGTGACGACAACATTACACACAAATCCTTATTCTTCTTCACACATCGTCTTCGCACTGTCACAGAATGATGATTTCATGAGCCACTACTGCCAGGGCTGGTGACTGCTTTATTGCGAGTTTCTTTTAAAGAACCAAAAGCAGAGGTAGTCGTCCCAAGTTCTATATGGAGCAGGAAGGGAATGATGAAAGAAATGATGTACATACTTGTTATATTATTAACCTTTCAAGCAGTGTAAATGTAAAACCTATTCACTCTAAATGTAATGAAAGTTTACCTTTTCAAATGATGTAAATGTAAAACTATTCAAACTATATTGTTAACATTTTCAACTAAAGTTAAATATAAAACTATTCATTTTAAATGTAAAGACAGTTTTCGTCCACTGGAATTAAGACTAATTCTCAGAGAGGGTAAACGTTCTGACATAGATGGGATGGTGGAATAGGAAGATCGGGACACATAAGTATGTGTCTGGAAACTCAATACTCAGAGGGTATGTGATTCTCTTCTTTTGCCATGCTAGTTGGTGGTACCAGTTGAGGGTATTATTTCTGGAAGAAGTGAGGTTATAAGTGGCCTCAAGTCGACGCTAGACACCATCATCAGATGGGTCTTAGAGACGCGGGACCAGCTTGCAGTTACTCCCTGATTCTACTTGAAAAGTGCTGCAACTCTTAATCTTGATCAGGAACGTGAGCAATCCAGTCAACTATCTGCGAAGAACCAAAACACCAGCGAGAGTAGAAACCCCAGCAGCTAAGTGTACACGTAAAAGTTGCCAAGTGAAACTTCCCCTTATATAATTCTCCATTAACATCATATGATGATGACCAATTTTTGTTAAAGAATATTCAATGTTTGATAACTGTTAAAACCTAAGTGATTATTAAATTTGTTATTTATATCTATCCACATTTAAAGTTGATTTAATCATTTTGAATGTGTTGTATCCGCATGTCTCAGAGCTATAAATAATAATAAGAGGAAATTCGCTGAATTAACTCAGCGGGGGGGGGGGGGGCGGCCTTGAACGAGCTAATAAATTATAAGAATACATAATCCTTAAAAAAGTTAACGGCAGATTCTAGAGTTAACGTGCTCAGCCAATGCAGAATTGTTCTCGCTGTCTGAATATTTTGTGAATGCTACCTTGAGTTATAAGCATCATTATCCTTCTACCTACAACTCTGCCAAGAGTAATCTTGTGCAAAGATAGACACCTTGGAAGACCCACATCAGTTACTCTTGAGTTTTGGACACTGTTGGACCACTACTGCAGAGCTAAGGGGAGGCAACCCGTGACACACGCCACGGATTCATGCCCTGTGTCATCCGTTCAAGGTCTTTCCATGTCTTCTTTATCCTTCTTTCACATTGCTCACCATATATTGAAATAAACAGAGGCGTGATTCAAGAACCTGCTTCCAAGAACAACTCTATATAGAGATGTCAGCACAACCTGAGGCCGGCTAACGCTTTCCTCAAGCATATTCAAGTCGATGTTTCAGGGTGTTCGAAGAACTAAAGCGGAGAAATAATATCTCAAGAGGTTCACGTGATATCGTCTATCAGACTTGCAATACCGTAAGGAAGGGGCTGAAAACACTGAAGATCATTTGGAGCTGACCTTCGATGAGAAGATGGTATCTGATCTGATTTAACTGTCAAGCATCGCGGTAAAAACATGTTTGCTAGTAATATTTGGACAAGTCCAAGAACCAAAGCCAAAACATTCTCAGAAAGTTGGCGTCCCCGGATGATGCCAATCACTTCCTGTGACAAAACGTCTAAACATGTCCACTTGTGTGATCACCCCTTCAGCCCTCCGGCTGTATCCTTTCTTTTCCTTCATTTTTCTCATTCATCGCTTTTATTTGGCATAAACCATGCCTTTTCATTCGTTATTTCTACTATTTTGCTCTATGTTGGACATAGCATGGTGAATTCTCTAACACGCCACTCCCCTATGGCAGTATTTGCTATGGGATTAATGCGTATCTTATTGTTTCACACTCCACTTCCAGACTGTTGTTACGATTCGCCAGGTTTGGTGACCCGGCCAGCGATAATATTTTATCGCCTAATCTGTCTGAACACATGTGGAAACGTGGCCGTCAAATATTTAACCCCATTGGGAAGCGGCTGATTGTGTTGACACAAACCGGTATGGTGATCAGATGAAAGAGGACCACACGGGCTGTCCAGACATCTGTCTGGCGTAGGCACGCAGATTATTCTGATAAACAGAGGTACGCCGGAAGTCTTAGGTAACGATATGACATCACTGTGCAAGAGGCCACGCGTGTATATTAAATTTAATATTTAAAAATACGCGTGGGATGAGTAATGCTAAATTTCCCCACCCAAACAGTGTTAGATAGATTGGATTGGTTCGCCAGAATCTACAATGATTTGATTGGAACTTTCGGCGGAAACACATCTGGGATTTGAAACTAAGGATTGTGAGACATAATCTAACAAACTCGGAGTCACCGCACACAGACAGACTGCATCGCAGCGGCAACTAAACACCTCCTACAAGCCAGAGAAAAGAGAAAAGGACTTATCACTCCACAAGTACCAGATCGAGTATTGGGCAACTTTGGAATTTACAAGTAAACCCGCATTTTAATACAAGACTGGAAACTTGGGAATTTTATCACAAGATGTCATAAGAGGAATTATACAAAGTTTTCCCAGGCCAGGAACTCGCAGAACACCAGCCGTCAGAGGAATTAACTCATATTTCCCAGACCAATTCATAAGAGGAATTATACAGTTTTCCCAGGCCAGGAATTCGCAGATCACCAGTCGTCAGAGGAATTAACTCATATTTCCAGACCTTAAGTGATTCGAACAGCATCTAACTACAGGGCTGTGGGTCCATTCTAAATCTGTGCCAGGAGATGTGTGTATTCCCAAAATTTTGGGGTAAGTGTAAACAAATTATTTACTAATGTAAATTCTACAGGTTTATTGCTAAGTGGTTATATATGAGGACATGGCAACCTCACAAATCATATGAAATTATAGTTATTTCATTGTGAAACCACTCTACTATTATGTGGGTTGCGTCTATTGCTGGTGAGTGTGTTTTCGGACTTAGTAGTGCGGGGAAAAGCTGCCTGACAGAGAAGCAGAGATGACCTTGACCTCTCGAACGGGTAAGAGAGCTATTGGAGTAGCGACGAGTATTGTAAGTGGATGTATCTACGTTATAGCTACATGTGGTACCCTAAAGTGTGAAAGAATCATTTTGTGGGATTATGTATACCTTTTTGTAGTTTGGTGTTGTGTTAGATGGATATTGTTATGATTTTTGGTGTTATTGCTTGATATATTGTGTGATAATTGTCATTCGAGGGCCTAGGTCACTGTGAAGGCTCCTGAGATAGAAATGTAGTGTGGGATGAATGTACAGAAGGGAAAAATACCTTTCTTGCTACCACTTACGACCTTACAACACTGTTAATTTTTTTTTAATGAAGATGTGGCTATATTTCGTAAAGTGTCTTTAGGGGTATGATATGTAGTGTGGGTGTAATGGATTATAATATACCCACAGATATTTAACACAAGAACTAATAAATATTAATAAAATGTTAAAAATACACTGAACTAACTCACGTGTGTACAGAAAAAAATTTTTGATATGTGAAGAGTGTCTATTTGATATGTACATTTATTTTATTGTTCTGTGTCATATATTTTTTAGGGGTTTGAGACCAGAGAACCAATTAAAAGAGATTTTAGAGATTATGAAAAGAAATGCATAGAATATTATATCATCATAAATGCAAAATGCCTTAGTGTACACATATATATGTACTATACACTAGTTAATACTAGTTTATATTTAATAAATGTTCTAGTAGTCATTGCTATTCTACTTGGATGAGGATATTAGGTCAGTGTATTTGTGCTTGTTTGGGGTGGGGTGGTGCCTCCGTATCACACCTGTCTATATTGACTACACAGTGTCCAGAAAATGGTGGGAATCTTTATGGGGTTCTTAGTAACTAAAGGGCGTTGGTGAAAGTCCAGCAGACCAGAGGCTCACTCATCTGGTAGTTGTCGCTCTGGTGCTGAAAACAGATGGTCCCACATCTCCGTGCTGGCGGGCAATAATGGTGGTCTCTGTCAAAAATACTGCACAGATACACTCGAGTAAAGTCACCAACTGAATAGACACTGCTTTGTTGACGACAGAAACTCGAAGAAACAGCTCTGCAAATCAAAGTATGGGCATGTGTCAAAATCTATTCTCTATCCTCTACCCCACGTCTTCCTGGACTCAACAGTGAACACAACAACCACATCATACAGAACAGGTCTCAGATCTCTCTGACCTAAAACTGCACATTTACCGCATGTGTGGTTTTACATCCAGAGATAGATCTCTCCCAGGACTATAGGATTTGTTCCTGAAAAATGATTTTATTAGTTTTTTGCCCCTAAAAGTAGGATGGATAATAGGTTAATTATGTATATCATTATTCTCAAACTTGATCTGTCTTGCATAATCTTGCTGGAGTTTAATGTACATTGCATAGTCCCTAGGACCACTGGACTAGGCGGGGTTGGGTTTCTTTCTTCTGTCGGTGGGGTTCTGTTCTCGTGGTGGTCTCTCTAGAGTCTCTCTTTTCTTATTCTTCTTTCTAGGCTAGCTCTCCTTTCTATGGTCGGGGAGGCGGGGTCGGTTTCGGTTCTCTTGGGGTCTTCTTCGGGGGGTTCTAGAGCAAATCCCTACTTGTTTGTTAGTACAGGCTATAGATTTTCGTTTTTGGCAAGTATAAAAATCACTAATCGATCATGAAAACAACTATTCACATAAATATATATAAGGAAATAAATAATTTAAAAATCTCTTACCAGATGATGATGAATTAAGATAACACAGAACAGAATTTGCTAAGCTCAAAACACCTACAGATTGAGATGCTGGGCTATCTGTATGGCGTCCCCTCCCACTGACCATAAATTTGATTTCACTTGCTTTTTCCCCATATGGAAATCAAACACACTTTAAAATCTTGTGTCTATCATCTTGATACAACTATTGAAGTGAATGGGGCCACACCTTTCGCGTGGTCTGAGCAGCATAAATGATATGATTGTCTAGTGGCGTTAATCACTGCCTAGGTTATTTGAACTTCAAAATTTCTTCACTAAAGTCAATTGTCAGTCATGCTTAGTCAAGTATGGAGGTTTATATGGTTAGTCTGTTCGTTCTTCTTGTGTTTCACTCTAAAAAAAATGTGCTTGGTTTTGTGAGAACACAACCTTTCTCTCAGAGACCCTCCGCTAGAGAGTAGAGAGAGTGTTGTTTTGGTGGTTGGTTGTTTAATGTGTGGTTTTCGCAGTTTAAGATAAAGTTCATGTACTTTGTCACAGCTACCGCTCAAAATATCCCTCTCTCGCTTCCATAATATGTGTAGATTTGATACAACATGCGTGCTCGCGAAAGGTGTTGTTTTTGTGTGCACATAAGTTGCTCGGACAGCTTTTAGATTTTCATCTTACACGCAGTCTGTGTCAGATGATTGTGAAAAGAACTACATGTCAGTTTTGTCCGATTATCTATCAATATTAATGAATATCTGCACGTCTTGTAAACAAGTTAAGGCATCCTTCATAGTTCGCTAATGCTCTAGTAATAGGCCTCATGCCGTGGCCAGCTAATTTTATATATTTACCTAACATTTTAATATTTTTTGTTTATAAGTTTATAAAAGTAATTTTTACTTTTTAATTTTTTTTAATTTGATTATTCTAAAATGTTTTTTTTTTACTGCCGTTTTTATTTTGCGCTTTTTATTCATGTTCGATTTATCAAAGAGTTGTTTGTTTTATCAGCCCAATTTGTATTTTAGTTTGTTCGCCAATTATAAGATTTTTTTTGTAGATTGTTGGCGTATTTTTATTACTATGGTTGCACTTTTGTGTTTTTTGTTTTGCTTTACAATTTTTTTTATTTTATATTTATTCTGTCAATCTTGGGTCTGAACTTGTGAAAGGTTTTTGACTTTTTCTCTTTTGTGTTTTTTTTTTTTTTTTGTTTCATCTGTCACTAATTAATTGCCAAGTATTCGAGGTTATGTATTGCTTTCTTGTTATGGTGCAGTAGTTTTTTTTTAGTCATATTTTTTTCTTTTTTGTTTTTATTCGCCGTTTATTTTACCCTTTTTTCTCGCAAGTTTTTTTTTCTAATTGTTATTAATGGAGGATGATTGACCCCGCCGGTTCATATGCGTATTTATCGTACTTTATTCAGCCAGCACTAAGCATTTTGTTTGTTTTTTCCTTTAGATTTTATTTTGTTGGATTTTTTTTTGGATTTTATTTTTTTTTTTTTTCTTTTATTTTCGTTTTTGTATCTCTGTCAATTTGTCTCCTTTTTTTTTTTTTCTTTTTATTTGTAGTTTTTTTTTTTTTGTTTTTGGCATTATTGTTTTTGTATATTTTTTTCTTTTATTTTTTTTTTTTTTTTTATTTTATTTTTTTTTTTTTTTTATTTTTTTTTCTTTTTTTTTTCTTGTCTTTCTTATACTTTTAACTGTTGTTCTTTTTGCTACATTTTTGTGCGTTTTAGTTTTTTTTTTATTTTTTTTTTTTTTTTTATTTGTTTTTTTTTTTGTCTTGGTTCATCTTCTATTCTTCTTTGATACTGTAACTTCTAATAGTTTCTGAAGTCTGGATGTCTAACCTAGACACATCAGCTATTCTTGTTTTTTTTTTGTTCATTAGGCATTTCTTATGTAAGGGATCATCTCATATCTTATTCTGGTTCTATGTAGGATTGCTAATTCGTCTTTTTTTGTTTTCTTTTTTGTTTTTTTTTTTTTGTTTCTAGAAGTTTTTTTTGTTTTTTTTTTTTTTTTTTTTTATTTTTTTTTTTTTTTTTTATTTTTTTGTGGTCTTTCTGTCTTGTGTAAGTATCCATTGTTCGCGACCTTAATCCCAATATATGGCGAGCTTGCATAATTCGACATGGTATTTCGAGTTCCACCCCTGCTGAGCGTGAAGATAGTGATCTTATGCTCAGACAATAAAGTACGCCGGTCTCGGCGTTGTCCTTAAGATTAGAACTGCGTGCGATTACAGTGTTCTTAATGAACGAAGAAGTTCCCTTGGTTACGTCAATCTAAAGTCGCAGGCTCGAGAGTATTGTGAGAAATGGGGAGAGGATATGAGCTGTGGTAGTCCTAGTAGTAGTTGAGGAGTTTTCTTATCCATATTAAGACTACTTTGGTAATTTCGTCTAATTGTCATCTTTATTGCGTGCGGCAGTCCAAAGTATATTTTATCATGGAAGAGTCTCCGTGGGAGTGGGTAATTTGGTCATTGCGAGTCAGAATCATTCAGGAGAAAGGGGCACAAATAGATTTAGTTAAAAGTTATTTGATGTTAAAATTTCCTGATAATATTTTTTTTCACGCATACCTCTAGAGGGACGCGGGTGACGGAACATAGAAGATATGAGATCGCATAGACTTTTTTTGTGGTTTTGTGTGTGGTCTAAATTGGTTGCTCTCCTTGCTGGCAGTTTTTATTAATTCCAATGGTTCCTTTAGGATTCAAGGGGAGATCACTCGCTACTCATGATATACTGTGTGTCCCAGAAGTTTTAGTGTCTCGCTTTTGTTACTTCCAATGTTCGTGTGGTCATACTCTTTGGCCTTCACACATGCAATAGACTATATGACAGTGAGTTGAGGTCGAGCCTTAAATGCAGTTTAAGTTTGACACATACTACATCGTGCGACCTCTAACCTTCATGTAAATAACATATTCTAGAGACGCGCTTTCACATTGTTGTATTTACTGCAATCTATGTCAAATCGTACTCTGGTAGTGCGACGAGAAAAATCAAACCATAGTAGTATTAAATCCACAGTGGTGATTACAAATTGTGGTTATTCAGGAGTGGAAGGGAATGAGTTTGGTCATGGGCAGTTGTATAGTCTCCAACGTACAATTTTGTGGTCTGGTCATACAGATTCGCCTTGAAAATACGACAAGTCTCGAGAGCATTTTGACTCGAGTACTGGCTTGTTGTTGGGGGGGGGGGGGTTAATTTTCGAATGGTAAGCATGTTGATGATGTGCGGATAGATGTCCATCTGAAGATGCGATTAGAAAGCCAAATTAAGGTCTCGACTGTCGTGAGTTCAAGTGCTTGACACACTGGGTATCTGGTAATAGGGCCTTTTACTACACGAATCCACTGTTTAGAAAAGAGTAAATCGGTTGGCCTTAGTTCAAAATCCTGGCAAAGTAGAGTAACTGTTTTGTGTCTGGTAATAGGAGTTATCCACTTTTTCCTTTTCTTGTAGACAGGTTCATATCGAGGTGTCCTGTAAATCTATGGCTACTTGGTCCTGTGTAGTTCCCTGCCAGAAGCGGTCTTTGTCTCAACAACAACTGACTACTACTCACTAGAAAACATAAAAAGGAAGTGATTCACTACTGTGTGAGAATATTGTATTCCGCGACGCAGTGACCTTTGTTCAGAACAAATGTACTACTTATGTTTTTCGCACGGGGGGGGGACTATCGCGCTGTGTATATAGCCCTTAAAAGGGTATTAGACTCCTGGTTTCGCGGAACGGAAGAAGAATATGAGACTAGGGCTGTAATCAATGCTCAGATTTGGGTTGTGGAGGTCTACTGCCAGGTAGTCTATTGTCGAGAATGTTCTACGGTCAGCTAGATAAGATACTGTAGGGCACATTGTATTGGTTATGTAGCCGTCGTTTAACTCTAGTTATAGACCATAATGTCTGTATGTGTGGTTATGCCAGATGAGTCCTAGTTGGGTTGTCAGATTAGAGTCACATCGGTCCCCTTGGTTAGGTTGTTTTTTTTGTACATAGTGTGTGGCTAACTGGACTTATGTGTTTACGCTGTGGTGCTGCTTGCTGGTTCACGAAGGATGTGTATGAGGGGTATTCATTGTCAGTGAGTTGTTGTGATGGATGTCTCTAATTTGCATGTTGAGTATTCTGGTTGCGATAGCCGATTAAGTGTCACATAAGGAAGCAGGGGCTGGCTGTTCCTGGACGTGGTCTGTACCAGATAGTCCTTCTTTAGAGCAACAGGTTTGTACATAGATAAACGTGTTACTCCTAGTCGCGTGCCTTTTTGTCAATATTTTTTAGTTTGGTGTATCTATGACACTCTTCTGGCTAGAACACGTATAATGGACCGAGTTGCCATCCAATTTGTTGTAATTTATGATTGTGGCTGTCTACCGGTGTTAGGTAGTGTAAGATGAAGGTCAAGTTAGACTCGTACCATGCTTCTCTCCCCGGGACAAAGCTAGGACTAACTGTTCCCTGTCTCCGTTGTGGGCTCTTCTACCGTGTTGAGTTGCTTAAGACAGTGAATGATCTGGCAATGTGTCATCTGTTTTGCATGTGGGTCCTGGGCTTGCTTGGTGTTTGTTCTGAGGAGAGAAGGTGTATGGATCAATATTTTGCCCGAGAGGGTTTGTTCCTCTAGATTGTCTCTGAGATGCTGTGTTCTGAAGACGTGTGATGGTTCGGTGCTCTGGCGTGTTGTACGTTCGAAGTTCGTTCATAGAGCATATAGAGTGTACGATTGAAGGTAACTCTCTCGGGGTTCGCCTTTCTTCAATCTGTCGGCAGGTCGCATGGTAATAACGGAAGCTTCTAATGGATCGGCTTGTGTTGTATGGGTCCGTGCCCAAATAGCAGAAGATTGGGGCGGGAGCCATTAGCTGGTTTGAACTATGTGGTACCTCACCGATATGCGGCAAACGCGCAAAATGCGGCGGGGGGCAGGAATTGATACCGCCAATGGACCAGAATCCGGTTTGTTCGTGTGCCTTGGCCTGTCTTTCAGTGTCAGATAGAAATTGAGCAGTCCGCATTGATTGGAACATATGTACCTCGGCCGTTTTGGGTTACCCGCTGGATGGGTTACGAGTACGATTGGGCATATGGTGTATATTGAAATAGCATCAAAATATTGCGATTCACGAGTCTAGTTTGGGGAAAACATTCTTACGTTCACAGTTTCCCTTGAACTGGAGCCATTAGATTCCGTCAGAGATATTTGAAAAGTTGGGGAATTCACTAATCGGGTGTTAATTCTATGTGTGTGAAAGTAGATGCCCTGTGTCTGACTACCATGTTTTGAGAATCAATTGATGTGCAGGGCTGCTACGCCGCCACTTTCTCCCATCTCATTAGAACACTCGGTGGGGTATCTGACCAGAGTAAGTAAGGATGATGTAAGCGGTGTTGCCTGCAGAATAATTGTACTTGATGTCGACAGTAGTGGATAAGGAGGTACCTACTCAGAATATCCTCACTGTCAAAATCGACTATCAAAGACTTAAGGTGTTAACATCTTGAACCCCCCCATGGGCACTTTTCCACCTAGAGTTCTGCGCAGGAGCAGTACCAGTGCTTTGGTGAGGGGGCATACCCTTTGAACCGCATTCACTGGGCAGGAATTTGACGCATGTTATACTTATTATAATCCTTTAGCTTCGTTATCCCTGGCCATGAAAGTAATGACAAGACTATACTCTCGCTGTCCTCTGTGGCTTCTGATCCCCCATGTTGACCTCGCCACCTGATAGGGGGTAATCGCGAGCATGCGATGTGCCGAGTGTTCCAGATCACTTTTATCTATTATATTCGAAGTGGGAAGGAAGCCCGATAAAGTGGTTTGACCATCCATTTGTGTTCCAGTTTCCTCGGCCGTCGGGTATCGCTGGTATTAAGGATAGTTTGGTGTTCTATTCATGAAATATGTCACCCAATTGCTTTGCGGTGGGGTGTGTGCAGATTTGGGCAAATTTTTTAAAAACAGGCTTGAGTGTCCTTATCCTCAGCCTGCGTCTTCCTGTTCAATCTCCTTCTGGTATGTGCAATTTTAGTCAGGTTCACTTCTTGCTCTTTCTCGCTTTCTTCTGTGGGACATTGGGTTCTGTTCAACTGTGCAGCCTGATGATCAACCACGGTTCTCGGGATTCCTCAAGAAGACGTATCTACACCCCAATATCAGAGGGTAGATTGGTTCATCTATCATACTGCGCATCTGATTTATCCTATCCACATTAGGGAGTTTTTTCACCGAATATCCTTGCGATGGGAAGTGTCATTGGAGTGGTATGTCCTTAGTCGCCCCTTGTATTTCCCATATGTTTCTGTGGTATTACTGGTGTACCTTGGGTCCACTAGGCTCGACTTCACCCAACCATGATCTACACTATGATCCAAACCCTGATATTCATAAAAGGGCAAACTGTATGGGGTGACCAACACTTTTCAAAAATATAGCACCCTCACTAACAAACTGGGGGCGGGATATTGGGTTCCTGTTGTGAACTGTAGGGACTTATTCCAACGTTTATCTTTTGAAGTTCATCACCTAGACTTAATATTTGCAGGCAATGCAATTGAAGCGGTGTTGGGGGGAATCAGGATGTATATTGCGGAGGGGTGTCTGATGGGTATCCTTACCTCATGAGCTACCGGAATCATTGTCATCCTACTAGAGCTTTTTCCTTGGTTCAACGGTTTGGATCTATTCATTCCACACCCCACTTTTTGTCAGTGAAACTGTGACGGAGTTAGTCTGTCGGGATTGAATCCATTTCTTGGCAGCTTCCAATAGTTTTCCTACCACTTTTACTTGTGCGGAACTGGAGCTCTTGATAGTATCAAATTTTATTAAATTGATGTTGGAGCTTGTAACACAATTGTCTTGTTGCATTCTTGCTTAGCACCACTTTACTATGCCTCCTGAGCTGCCTGGATTTCCTCTCAGCAACATTTTTGACAAATATTTTTGCCATCGCCCAAACTTCTTCTTGCTTCAATGGACGCATTGTTTTCCATGTGATATGTAATTTTCTCCACTGGTCTGGAGCAATCGCGTACATCTACTCGAAGTTGCTCGAGAGTCATGTGTTGTGCATTGTCTATTGGCAATTGATGTTCTTGGGTCTTCACCACGAGCCGTCTCGCCATATTGCTCGCCTAATAGAATAGGTTTCTAGTCCTAGCATCGATGACGATTATGGGTGGTTGGGAAGAAATGTATCTTGTAGCGCCCAGTCATCTAACAGTTTAGCCGAGAGGTAGTAGTCTAGCCCGGTTACTTGCGAGTATAGGTTAAATTATGCTCTACGAATAGAAAATTCTACACGGGCATTCTTTCTCAGTAGCGGGGGCTTAATGAGAACGCGTGACCTGCGGAGGGTTAACTCTGTTCCCATAACTTGTCTTGGTCCTCCTCAAGTTCATTTTTAGCAAGGCGGACTTAATGGCCAGGGATGTTTACCCCTCAATACCCAAGTGATAAGGACGTTGTAAACCCACCCTCTTCTTTCTCTAGACCATATGTAGTAGCTAATAACTCAAATACGTCCTAGGTAACCTGACTCTGATGTCCATTCGTTTCAATTCTCAACAAAATGGTCTACTAAATGGAAAACTACCCATAAGATGTGTTTGTAGAGCAAAATCCGGGGCAGAGCTGTCGATGCTTTTAGTAGACCAGCTAATCTGTAGGTGAGAAACACTAGGGGACCAATGGGGTTGAAATGTAGACACGGTGTGACAAGGGACGGCTTCGCCTAATTCTACAAGCTACATTAGTCGTAATTCGTGCTCCCTCTGCCAACTCCTTCTATTCATTCTGCCTCCTTTCGGCAGTCAACTTTTTTCTTCTGCCTCCCTTTTGCTGTCGTTTTTCTCTGCACTACCTGTGCTGTCGTTTTTCTATCTGCCTCAATTGCGGCTGATCAACACCTTTTTTTTTCTGCATTCAATCCTGCAGCCTCTTAATTTTCTCTATCAGCCTCATATTTGTAAACTCTTATCTTCAGCTACCTTTACTATCTTTCCACGTTTTCAATATTATTTAATCACATTACAGCGTTACGTATTGAATTAAAATTTGAGCCCATCAATCTCCACCATCTCCTTCGAGTTAGTGAGCACTAGCGCAGGCTGATCTATATTTTGCTCCAGCTCCGCCATACTTTTTAGGGGGGGGGGGAGGGGGTGGGGGGGGGACAATATAATAAGATATACAAGATAAATCTTCTTACCACGGTAGATATACACTAAAGTATGTCTTATGAACCGTTTAGTCTAACTAATGTTCTAAAAATAACCAGTTAACTAAATTAATTATTATGGCTGTGAAGATTCACACAACTTTTATCTGCAGGGACACTTTTTAAATTTTAAACGGGCAAAATTTTTTACAATTTTATTTCCCTTAACTTTTTCTTTATCCCCACCAGGAGATCCTAATATTTACTGTTGGGCTAATTATGCCCTGGACAAGTAACCCCCAATATATTACGTAGTGGTTGGTTGATGGTTTTACAGTTCATGATTGGTGTTTATTAACTAAAATGTAATTGTTATGAGGCCAGCTGTAAAGGGTAGAAGCGCTCCTGAGATAAAATGATAGTTGTGTTCCAATTGTCAGCTAAGGGCCTTTCCCACCTTGAGTACCACTACGACCGTCACACTTAATTTTTTTTAATGAATTGTCGGCTAACTGTAAAGTGTCTAGGGTATTATGGTATATTGTAGAACACTGGGACCCCCCTAAATGGATAACCTAGGGTATAGATATAACCCACAGATATTTAACCCAGACTAATATAATATTTATAAAATGTTAAAATACACTGAACTAACTCCCGCACTCCCCCAAAATCAATGTGTAAAATTTTTTGATTATAGACTTATATTTACATTTATTTTGTGTTCTGGTCTAATTTTTTAGGTTGACCATATTATATCATAAATGCAATAGTGTACATATATATGTACTATACTAGTTAGTTTTATTAAAATGTTCTAGTAGTCATCTACTTGGGAGGATAGTTACTGTTTGTGCTGTTGGGGTGGCCTCATCACACCTGTCTATATTGACTACACAGTGTCCAGAAAATGGTGGGAATTTTTTATGGGGTTCTTAGTAACTAAAGGGCGTTGGTGAAAGTCCAGCAGACCAGAGGCTCACTCATCTGGTAGTTGTCGCTCTGGTGCTGAAATCAGGTGGTCCCACCTCTCCGTGCTGGCGGGCAATAATGGTGGTCTCTGTCACAAATACTGCACAGATACACTCGAGTAAAGTCACCAACTGAATAGACCCTGCTTTGTTGACGACAGACACTCGCAGCTCTGCAATCAAAGTATGGGCCATGTGTCAAAATCTATTCTCTACCCACGTCTGGACACAACAGTGACACAACAACCACATCATACAGACAGGTCAGATCTCTCTGACCAAACAGCACAGTTACCATGGTGGTTTTACATCAGATAGATCCTCCCAGACTATAGATTCTGAAAAAATATTAGTTTTTAGTCTGGCCCTAAAAGAGGATAGGTAATATGTTGTATCATTATTTATCAAACACTTGATCTGTCTTGCATAATCCTTGCTGGAGTTTATGTACATTGTTGGTCCCTAGACCCTGACTAGGGCGGGGGGGTCTAGAGCAAATCCCTACTTGTTTGTAAGGCTAGATTTCGATATGGCAGTATCAAATCACTCAAACATGAAACAATATTCAAAATATATAAGGAAATAATTTCAATCTTACCAGATTATGAATAAATAACACAGAATTGCTAGCAAAACTCAGCTGAGCTGCTGGCTATAGTATGGCGTCCCTAAATTTATTTCACTTGCTTTCATATGGAATCACCACACTTTAAAATCTGTGTCTATCACTGAACAACTATTGAAGAATGGCCCCACTTTCGCGTCTGAGCGCTAATGATATGAGTGTCTGTGGCCAATCACTGCCTAGGTTAGTTGAGTTTGAGAATTCTACACTAAAGTCATTTCAGTCATGCTTCAGTCAAGTATGGATGGTTATCTGTTACTCTGTCCGTCTCTACTTGTGTGGCTAAAAAAAATGTGCTTGATTTTTGAAGCAACCTTTCTCTCCCCTCCAAAATTTTGTCGTTAAAAGTTATATTTAGACACAGCTACCGCTCAAAAAACCCCCTCCTCCATCCTAAGTAAATTTGAACACCTGCGTCCAAGGTCGTGTTTTTGTGTGCAAATTGCGACACTTTTTTATTCAACACAGTCTGTCGATGATGTGAACTACACTGTCTTTTGTCATTATCTTCAATATTATCTATCCGTTTGTAAAATTAAGACCATCTTAGTTCACTGCTCAGAATAGGCCATCCGGCCAGCTAATTTTTATATTCCTAACATTAATATTAAGAAAAAATTACTTTTTAATTTTTGTAATATGCCTAACATCTGCGTTTTACCGCTCCATTCAAATCAAAAGCTTGGTATCGCAAAAGCGTCCAATAAATGACTGTGGCGTAACATATCTAGGGTCCCTTCTGTGGCGTTGCTTACTTTTTATGTCAACTTGGGAACGTGACTTTTCTCCGTTTCCCCCCCAATTGCGTCTCCTTAGCCTTTCCAGTCATATTTTTTTTCTTTTTGATCCGCCGTTCCCCTCCTGTCTAGCAATGTGGTGTCAATTACTGTATGGAGGATGATTGACCCGCGGTGGTCTTTGGCGATTCATGTACCAATCAGCAGCTCATTACGCATTATTGATTTTATACTCCTTAATATGCTTATCTTTGGAGGGGATTATATACCCGTTGTATGCTCTGTTTCAATTTCACTACAACCTTCTTAATTGTAATTCATGGCAAAATCTTACTCATGCACTCCAGCGAATTTCACTGAGTTGTCACCCAGAAGGATATTTGGTGAATTTTCATCCCTATTCTCCCTGAGTTACTTGTGTGCTGGGAAATTGAATTCTTCTGAGAGGGTTAAACATTCGTGGGTGGAACGCTTGAAAATGGAGGCTGTTAGTTTGCGGGAAGTAACAAATGTACTAAGGCATTTGTTTATTTCTATTTTGTCACATGGTTCGTTAGGTTAAGAAGACATCAGGGGACTTAAGTACTGAAGTTTCCTAAGTGTGAGAGAACGAGTTACACCACCAACTGCCTACAGTGGACGTATTCGATTTGAAGAAGTTGTTACTCATCACCAAAAAGAAGTGACGGATATACCAACAGCTGCAAGATCTCACCTGGGCAGCTAATTTGGTTGTAACAGGCTACATCATAAAAATACGGGACAGTATTAGTTCACGAGCCCATACCCAAAACCTCAATGAGGAAAATATCGCCATTAATATACACTTTTCAATACACATATAATCCTTATTTTAAGCCATTGTTGAACTAATTTACTATTAAATTTGTTGTATGTTATTATGTTTATAACTAAATTAATTGCGTGATTTCAGTTTATTTATACGAAAAGCAAACGTAATGAGCCAATTTTTCTTGATAAAATATATATATAAATATAGTGCCATTCACTTATAAGCAAGGGCATTCGTTGATTTATTCCAACTGGGGGATGCTTGAACCGGGTCCAGGCAGAATCATTGCATGTACCTCTCTCTCGCAATAAAGGCCGACCGGACTGTTCAATTAAGTTTAAAAATTTGTTTTAGAGCCCTTAAGCAAACGTTTGTTCTTGACTCTGGGGAATATCTTGTGAAGGCTCCCTTTGAAGGAAAAAAGTAATCTGTCTTCTTACTATCTAAAACAATCTTTGCACAAGAGTAGTCTTGTGCGCGTGAGATGCAGATACCTTGGACGGACCTACTTTTATTGATCCGCTTGCGTGGTAGACCATTAGTGGGACCACATGCTACGTGCCAAAGCAAGGGGAGGCAATCCTTACAAGACTGCCTATCCGCCTTTAGCAGCGTTCTTCTTATATAAATTATTGAGGTGAAAATATGATACAGGAAATCAAAGAAAATGATAATGTGGGGCTGATACGTATTACTTGTATGTTCACATAACACGGTTATTCAGTGTTGGTTTACCTAGGCCTGCATGATTAATCGTGTAGTTCCTAGTAAGACCATTACGTGGAGTTAATTTTCAACCTGTTATCAGGGTTGGTAATCTTTCGTTACGTGTAACAAAATCACTTGTACCGTTAGGGGCTGGTAAAAGTAAGGGTAAAGGTAATGGAGTGGTGACACATTATATTTTATTTTATTGATTGTCAACAACATATAACAAGATCAGCTTTAAGGGGTGGTTTCACCATAATTTTGCATGTTTGTTTAAAATATTATCATTTTTGCTCAATATTGATGCTTACAGTTTAGGTTGTCACCCATTTTTTCTTACCGTAAACGCTATGGTTTGTATTGCTCCAGTTTTCAGCTTTAAAAAATATTTAATATTAATTTTTTTCAATTACGTATGTTCAGCACAAAATCAAGCTAATTATATATGCAAAAAAAATTAATTTTGTTATATCCCTTTTTTATTTATTAAACATATTTAGAGATAGATTAGGAGTTAGTTTTGCAGGTGATTTAGTCCAGCCAATGGATCCTATCTAGATCTAAATCATCTATTTTTAACAGTTTATACAAGCCTTTAGAGAGCGCGATAGAGTATTTATCTAAAAATTTAATAAAATTTCAGTGCTGAAAAACTTCTCATGAGGGTCATAACATCGATATGCGCAGCTCGCTCCAACAATCCCAGAGTCTCGTACATGAATGCTGAGACTTTCGTCACAGAGCTTTAAGGCATGCTTGTAGAGTTTTAGAGTACTGAAATCTGAGTGCTATCTCTCTATATAGGGGGGGGAATATCTATATCTCGAAGTGGCGAGATTGCGAGGTGTGATGGAGTAGATGTTATAGTGATTATGACGCATTATTTAATAAAAATGGATTTGTGTTTTGTTAAATCAATCAGCGGGATTGCGATGAGTAAAGAGTCTCATCTAGACAGGTATCTGTGATGAAGGATATCTGGCCCATTAAGATGGAAATATTAGAGGTATCAGGTAATTCTGGTTCCCTGAAAACTAATCGAAAAATCACGGCTAGGCCTACATCTTAGGACAAATGAAATTTCATTCTGTAAATCTATTAAATAGTGTCTACGACTACAAGATGTGAAAAACACACTGATCCTGAAACTATTGAAGGATACAAGAATTTATCAGGCATTGGAAAAGCGTCTTGCAGTTTTGTTCTAAACAGTTTTCCTCTAGCTCCATTATATGTAGTGGGTGATGGGGTAATGTTCAAGTAATGAAACTCAACGGGACTTGAGATGGTCCTCAGATGCCAGGAGCAAGGCTGAATGTGATCTGTAAAATGGTAACATCATGTTTTACCTGTGAAGATCAAAGAATTATACAATATCACTTGTATTTATCCTATTCTCTTGTATGGGTTGGTTAGTGGCACTGGACACTAACTGCAAGATGACGGGAGAGCGAAGATTCAGGCTTTCAAAGCATAAATGTATATAGAAAGAATTTAGCGCAATTTGCTAATAAGAGAGCGCAAAATCAAATGTCTATTTTTGAGAGGAAGATAAAAACACCTATGCAGGCCACCAAGAACCACTTTTGTCAGTAGTGAAAAGGTCGAAAGCTTTTTGCCCTGGGTTGGAGCAAGCTAACTCGTCATTGTACTCCATCGTCTGCTTGAGGCGTTCACTCATGGAACCCCTACGAACCCATGGATCGGGTTACGGGGGTTGAGGATGATGATGGATGTCCAAAGTGTGTTAACATCACCTGTCACTACGATGCAGGTGACGCAGAATCAGTTTTACAGAGTATTTTTACCACAGTGAATGAGACTCGACTATGCGGCCTGTCAAGTTTCATTTTACTTTCACTTGTTTATAAAGGAATACGACTGACAAACAGATGTGCTATACAATGATCAGTTTGCATGTGTGGATGAAGGGCACAAATCAATGCGCTAGATATCGGCAAAAACGTCTGCTATGTGAAATTCAAACGGCGCTGATTCAATATTTTTAGAAGATATAGAGGAAAAAACATGGTTTTTGAAAGTATTGTAAAATATTTCCCTTTGGGGGAGAATGGGGAATTAAAAAAAGTGTTGTTTCAGAGATCTGTCTGCCGAGGCAAGGCGTATGCCACAAATGTGGATGAACGGGGGCTTGGAACACTCTTGTATACAAATCGGAAATAAATTAGAAATGCATGCGGGCCATGTTCAGTAAACGAATGGGACGACGTTCTCCGTGATTAAGTTGCAGGAACAGAATGTAAAGGTAAGCAGAATGGAATAAGATGGGAAGAAAATGTATTAGGGTATTGGAAAATTTTTGGAAGATTAACAAAGAGTGCTATTATTGAGAATAAAAGGGTCATTACTCTGTGCCGCAATAAGAGGGAAATATTGGTTCAATTTTCCAATATGAAAAAAAGAGGCATTATGGCCATTTCTCATAGCACAGTGCTGGAGAATTCTGGAGATTGGATGCCCCAAAGGATATTAATCAAAGTGCTTAACAAAAAACAGGCTTGCCTACAGATTTGTCATTAATGAGTAATTTCTGGCCTGTCTTTGATGTATTTGTCTTCAGACTTTCTTGTTGTCAAAATGTCTTCATGGAGAGGGTAACACAGAACTCTAAATCGAGTCTTTCCAACAATCTGATCTGCAACTGATTGTTCCAAAGCAGCATTTGTAGGAAGAGACAGATTAGGAACTTTCAGTGTTTATGATGCTTTTGATAGTTTCTCATGGTGGAGAACTTGGGAGGGAGAAGAGGAATTTTTGAATAATCCTTGGTCTAATCTTTTTGGGAAATACTGCCTTCATGAAGGATTTCTATGGTTTTGGAACGCGTGCATGGGTCCTACTGCTTCCCTAAGATTATTTGATATGAAAAATAAGCCAGGAATACAGGCCACAGAAAATCTTTCCTGGATTTAAAGAATACCAACTAAAGAGGATATGGATATGCTATTGGTGGATTCTAATTTTGGTCATGGGACTATTTCTTAAGCATCGTTTTCTCTTGTATTTTGCACTTATTTTACGATATTGTTTTTTTCTCCAGCTAATTTGATGTACATCATGTCAAGGATTACTCTCAAAAAGTTGTAAAGAGCTAAAGGCTTTAAAACTTTGTATACTATAATATCGTTTACTTAATAGTGCTTGGTCCCCTGCTAATTTTAAAAGTATAACCTGTGCGCATCGATGACAGGTAACGCCGCCTGAATTTTGCTGAAGTGTTAATTTTTCTATTTACAGCAGGCGATTTGCTATGAGTACCACAATATGTCCTGCTCGTACTTCACGGGTCAATCTGAAATTAGGTCTTGCGGGAATGTTATGATGACCTAGTTCCTTAAGTTATCGTTGATATACAGATGACGACATTCGTATAATGGTATCGGTAAAGCATGCTCCAAGGGCAGCAGAAGGCATGTTATCTGGACAAATACGCACCCTATATCCTAATTATAACCCATCGTGTTGACCTAGTTGTGTTTCTCCATTGAAATAAGTAAATAAATAAAATAAAAATAAAGTATTAGGCCGCAAAGATGCCTCTATCTGTTAGTGTTAAGGATAAAGCAACCATGTGCCCCTCACATCCAGGATACCGAGAATCGATTCCGTTATGTTTTAAGAGTCCGTTTTGTTCTCGATAAAAGTTTATCTGCAATGGTGCTGGGAGTCGGATGTTTAGAACAGCTTCCATTTGTGCTCATTCAAAGGCTTTTAAAAAGTTTTGTTTTCTTTTTTTTTTTAACTCCTTCCTTTTCCACTTGCGTCTCTCCTGCCTTTCCCCCTTTCAATCAAGTCCCGGAACCCACACTCTTTTGTCCCGATCACACTTGACCCTGTTTGTTAACTGAATACTGAAAAATGAAGTCTCTTAACCTGCCTTGGGTGCAGCTTGCTTCTGAATGACTGCTTCGGCGATCTGTTGTAATTCTTTATTTATTTTTTCTTTATTTTAAAAACATACTTTAATTATGATGATTATTGCAAATGTAATATTACTTTTATAATGATAAATGCCTTAATAATGCTTAAAGTAATCGTGAGGATGAAAGGATACAGTATACATGATGAGAGAGAGAGAGGAAGGGCAGAACGTCAGACGGGCCTGCTTGTGCCCAATTCTTAACCCTTTGAAAATAAAGTTCGTTCGTTCTGTCACAGTAAGCTAATGTCTACAACTGGAGTATTATAACACATAAAACGTGAATTTTACGCCGCTGTATACAACACTGTGTTAATGCGTAAATGGGGACTTTAAATATGTTTGTTTGAGGGCTCCAACTTATTTAGGTCGGGTTGTATGTTTTAGTATGCTCTGTGTAATTCCAAGGGTCTCTATAAAATCCAAGAAAGAGTAGGACTTTAGCTTCCGCAGGAATTTCGTAAGAGGCAATTAATATGAGGTTGTGCATGTCGTTGGCAGCATCATACCATGTAAAACGAACTGCTACATAAACCACTGCTTCTAGAGCACATGAATGTTTTGGTGCAGACTTCCTGCAACAACAACAACAAAAAGGGGGGCGGCGACAGCGGTGGGTCTATGCTGCATTGGGAGCTAAAGTATTTTTAAAAGTAAAATTTTGTCTCCTTCTGGCGAGGAGTACCGTACAACCTAGAGATAAGGTCCGTCGGTTATATTAGGGCGCATGTCCAAATATAAAAGAACTTGTGGTCTAGTTACTATGTGGATGATGGGAGCTAAAAGGTAAATGATAACGAATGGCATTTTAGTATAATTTGCTACCTGGACATCTCTTACGCGGGGGGGGGGGCGGGGGAGGGGAGGGGGAGAAGAGACGAAGGAGGAGAGCTGGAAGCACTGATCGACACGACTATATCTTCTTCTTTGCTGAACACCCTCAGTCGTCAAAACGTGAAGAGGTTCTCCTAAACTGGATAGATGGAAGAAAATGAAAGTATGAATAAGTACCAGAACTGTTCAAGATAATCTCACTGACATTTTGGCTCGAGGAAAATCTGCGGAAAATGTAGGTATGAGTTCCGCAGGAAGAAAAAAGAGTGAGAATCACTGGCAGATCTATTTATAGGGATACTGGAAATTAACTGTCTCTTAGCAGGTTGAGAACCCTCTGAGTAGACTATGAGCAAGTAGGTATCCAGGCCACTTGTCCCTAAGGTACTGAATTATTAGAAAGAGCCCCCATTAATTAAATACAAATATGACATAATCTTACAATATTAGACAACCCTGCAACAACAAAGAAAAGTCAATAAACTAATCTTGATTTTAGAAATTTACAATGAAACTTTACTGATGGAAATAAGATGTCATATATATTTATACAGAATATGTACCAATCAAATATGTATAGAATTTAAGATAATCAAAAATGCCAAAAATGCAATAGTGTCTATAAAGGTACTGACACTGTGTCTCAGGAGTTATAGAATTTGACTTGAGTTTGTAAACAAAGACTATTTATCTTTCAGCATTAGGACATTGGTGAAGTTGTGTTTGGTTAAGTGGTTTGCAAAACTGTTGATAATTCATCCTAAGGACAATTCTTAAGTCGAATGAATGTAGTGGTTGGTTCTTGATAGTGCCACTTATCTGGATTCCTGGCAGCAATCCTGGTCACTCCCTGATTTCTCCATGTGAAAGAAAAGGGTTGGATGTTAGGTGCAGATCTATCTCGGTGGTTGGAAGTTCTCTTTCCGTGATCCAGGTTTTGATGTCATCGATGAAGATGGAAGCTCCTGGTGTAGTCTACCCTAAAAGAACTGGGGAAGATACAACATGACTTCGGTAATCTTCCATTTGGGAGAGACTAATTATTAAGTCTTTGGGTCGCCCGTCCCTCAGAATTCACAGTACAGACCCATATTTGTCTTTTGTACTGCTGCCCTACAGTTTATGCATCTGAGACAAATACCATGTAAGCATACTACACATCATAAGGATATTTACCAGTTTGCTTAAGTCAAAAAATCAGATATATCATAAAGGACATCTTCTACATGTACAGTTAACCACCATCACTAATAGTCCGTCATAACACAGGGTGTCTGCTTAACTACCATGTTCACTAAAGTATTGCAATAAATCAAATCTCTTGTTACAATCAGTATTCAATGTTTCTGGCTCTACTCATTATCCAGAATAGAAATGTACAATCTTACAAAGCCATTCATACTTCTGTATTAATATGATTATAATTATTATTCTTATCATTAAATTGCACCAGCTGGATTTGATTCTCTAACCCAATACACTTTGGAATTGAATTACTCCCTTTACCAAATTAGAGTATTAAGATATTGACTCAGCACACCCAAAATGTTAGCAAATATGCACTACACTGAAATATGCTGAGAATTGTTAGTGAAAAAAGGTACATGAAATTGATACTATCATCCAATTATGAAGAGAGGGAAAGGCTGTTTAGTGCAAAGTCACTATGTGACCGGAATGTCTACCCATTTAAAGAAATAAAATGAAGGAATTGAGAAGAATAAATCGAGAGAGCGAGAGAAAAAAATCTTGTTCTTGACAACGGTCATATGTTTTCTCTTTTCCTTATATGGTGGGGAACTCCTGCAGTAGATGTTAAGCAGTCATTTAATTAATGCCACAGCTATATTCATCGGCAGTATCTATATTTAGATCATGTTGCGGCCTATGGTGAGTCTGAAGATTATTACTTGTTCTCGTCTGTTCAGCTGGTTACAGGCCTCATTTTCTGGTGGCCTGGAAGTGTATGATGTCATATCTTGTGAATGCTGCTATCCAGGCGTACGCTATGCTAGCTTCTTTCCGATTAGATGCTAAATACGTAATGTGTAGATTCAGACTTCTGCAGGACTTAAGACACAAAGTGGCATCATAGGTTTCACACCTAATACCAATGGTATTCCTAACTATAGCTTCATCACAACTGATCATTCTGGTTTTAATTCTCTTATTATGATATTTGAAATGTGGCGCACATGATGGTGTTAAATATAGTGAGCATGATAGTGTGTGCCTATGACGGTCTGCAGTGATGATCTAATAATCTAGATAAAGGTGAAGTATAAAACTATGAATTACTTCTTTATATTATGTCCTAAATGAAAAATCTTTGATCTGATTAACCATTAACAAATACAAGTAATGGAAAAAGAACAGTCTTTCGTACATTTGGCTATGAGGTTAAGTGCAAAACGAAATCACTAATAATGGAAAAGAAAGATTATTAATAATTTTTCTAAAATTTACTAACCTCCTTTTCCCTTCACAAATTCCTTAAAAACACTATATAAAATTAAATTCCACAGGTATGTATTATAGATCAACACAGAAATGAAATTATGGAACAGACTGTGAACAGGCTAAGCGTGGGGAAAACTGTTCCACTTATGCTCCTCGATGTTGCTCTTAATACAATTAGGTCTTCGTTTCTTTGGCTTCTGAGTGCTGTTATGACTAACATTGTATCTGTTAAAACACTGCCTTCCTATCAGTTCCTTCTTCTGTCATTATGCCTTCTGCAACAACTTTATTTGCATCTGCTTCTGTTCAGGGGCTGCTTGAAAATTTCTGTGTTGCTACTAACATTTTTTCTCTGCCTACTGTTGCTTAGCATCAAAAAGATCCCTGCGCCTCCAATTTCAACATTAGCTGCTGATCCTTGTGTGCATGCATGGGTGCAGCAACTGCTTGGGTGGTGTTCCTCTATGTATGTAAAGATTAGTTTTTCTTTGTGCTTTGAACTGGTTCTTTTTTTTTTCTAAATTCCACGAATGTTATCTTTCATCTCAGAGAAGCTCCGTTTTCTCTAGACAGGAAACTGCCTATCAGAGTGAATGGGTGCCAGAATCGCTTATCATTTAAGAAATCCTCTCATCTTTGTTTTAGCCGATTCCATAACGTTGCTCCTCTTGAATCTCCTTTTCCCCAGATCATTTCTCTGGCGCACTAGGTAATATAGTTGCCTTCTGAATTGTTCAGCTTCTTGTCTCTTCTGACCTCCACTGAAGGTAAGAGTGTAATTTTTTCTCAATGTCCACAAGAGATGTTGTCTTCATGCTTCCTGGTATAATTCTCATGGTTTGGTTTTTGGAGTGTGTTTGATTTGACTGCTGTTGCTTGTACAGTGCCATATTCTTGGACTGGTCTCAGCCGGTATAATGTTAGGAATACTATCCACGCCCACTTCCTACTCTGGCAGTTTTCGTTCTACGTTTCAAAAAATGTAGTCACAAAGTAAGTTATAAGCTTTCTCCATTCCGTATTACTATTATCATTAACATGATGATTATTATTATTACTTTTCCTGCTTCTCCCGGCTGTACTCGCACTAGCCGTGTAGATGTTTACATTCCAGGCTGTGAACGCAGCACGCCAATCCCCGCAAAACGTCTTCTCATCCGGGTTAGTGTGTAATCCGAGCGCAGAGTAGAAACCTTACCGCGGCAGAATTGACCCAATTTCTGGAAAGCTGAGGTCAGCTCTTGTCGGGGTCACTGGGGAAACGCTATCGACATGACGATTTTTGGGTGTGTTTTCGTACTCTGCATAATGAAATGCGTTTATTCTAAATAAAACCAAAAAAAAAAAAAATTACGCCAAAATATAAACAGAAAAATATTTACTTAGGCAAGAGACTGTATTCTGATTAGAAGCCGGGGAGGGGGATAAATAGAGTACGAGAGAGAGAGAGAGATAGAAAGAGAGAGTATGTGTTTGTGGAATGAAATCTCACGAACATCTGTTTTACAAAAACTAGTGACGATCAAGTTCTCCGATCATGAATCTGCAGTTGATGAAATCTGTAGATGTGCTTGACTATAGCCTACTAAAATATGCCCTGCGTAGGTCCCGGGGGCCTCAGAAGATAAACAGAAACAACAGGGCTACTGAACCCTCAGGTATCTAATGTGAGGATGTGCATGAGGCTGGCAACCTTATTATGTAAAACATATGTCTACAGAAACCACCACTACAAGAGCACGTGACTGCTTGGTGCAGGACTCTTACAAGAGGACCAGCTGCAGTGGTAACTACGTGCTCCGTAAGCAGCACAAACGAAAATGATGACTCATGATGATGATGATCTTCTTCTTTCTTCTTTGATCCTTAGCCGCCGACCGTCAAAGCAGTCAGTGGCCATCACGCCTAGTGGCGTCTTGTAGGGCAACAACAAATTGATTCCACCTTGCTCGGTCGGCGGCCATCCTTCGTATAGTGCCCCAACTCTGGTTCATTCTTTGCATCTCAGCCTCCACAGTCCTCCGCCAGGTTGTTTTTGGTCGGCCTCTCTTTCGTTTTCCTTCAGGGGTCCAAAGCATAGCTGTTCTTGTGATGGCATCGGGGTCTCTTCTGAGGACATGGCCAACCCAGCTCCAGCGTCTGCCAGCTATGATGGTGTGCATGTCCTCTTGCTTGCTCCGAGTAAGCAGATCTTGGTTGGTGATGGTATTCGGCCAAAAGATTCGGTGAGTTTTTCTTAGGCATGTTGTGTGAAAAGAGGACAATTTCGACATTTCCTTCTCTGTAACTCTCCAGCATTCTGCACCATAGAGAAGCACAGAAAGCACACAGCTCTGATATAATCTTAATTTTGTGCTTGTGCTGTTTTGAGAGGACTTCCAGATGTTGTTGAGGCTAAAAAAGGCTGTTCTTGCGTTATTCATTCTGATGTTGATGTCTTTGCCTGCCCCGCCGCCTGGTGTTACTATGCATCCTAGGTATGTGAAGGTGTCTGTCTGTACCAATTGCTGATTCCTTACTGATATGGGCTCGGGTTGCTCACATTGAGCGTCATGACCTCTGACTTCTTTAAATTGATGTTCAAGCCCACCTGCTGGCTAAACTTATTAAGTCTATCCGTTTTTTCCTGGATGTGAATGTGCTAGTAGTGCAATGCCATCTGCATATTCCAGATCTTCCAATGTAGAAAATGTAGTCCATCTTATTCCTCTTGGACTGCCCTTGTTGTCTGGCGCATCACCCAGTCTATGACTGTTAAAAATAGAGTGGTTCATAAGGGGCATCCCTGTCGTACTCCTGTCTTCACCTCAAAGGTTAGGTTGCTCTGCCCAACACTACACGTGTCACAAGAGTTTGGATCATAAATTGCCTATATCCTCTTCTTTTTCCTTCACCCATATTCTCTAATTTTATTATCGCAGTTTACCTTTTTCCTGTATTTTTTTTTTTTGCATCCATTCGTCTGCGAAAAATATTTTCATCCTCATTCCTAACGTTTACCTGTTTCGTTTCTAATACTAGTAACGCAATTATTGCATAAGACGTGAAGTCCCTGGGCGGACTGACATTAGTGTTAGAACACGTCCCAGCAGACAGCTGTCTACAGTTTCCCCCTGGGACGGTGTTTCTTCGGCTTAGTTTCTGGGCCTGTAGCGTGAAAATTCACTCCGCCAGACATGTCCGGCAGACGGATTGTCTACATTTTGCAGCAATTATGAGAGCTTTCGTCAGAATAGCTCCGGCGGAGTGTGGAAATCGCCCATGCACTGCAGACGGTTGTCTGAGATTAGCAACTGACACGCGCACTCTCGGTCACTGATGGCAGTTACGGCATGCTGATCAGCGTGAGGCGTGAAGTAGTAGAAGTGTCAGTTCATGGGTGTCTTCTAGTTGACGTAAGGTGTTTTACACGTACAAGGGGAGATTATTTCGTTTGCGAAATAAGTTGGGGCTTTTGTCTAATTTTAAGATATTGGCCCGAGTTTGAAACTAACTTCACTCATTCTCCATTTTACAGTAGACGTACGTGGTCACTTCGTTCTAGAACACTTAAACTTATAAGTGATGTTTCTTAGCTTTGTTGTGATACGTAGTTCTGTTTGAGGTAAAATATTATATCTAGTATATCTAGTATTTTGCGAAATGTTTAAAGTGGTTAATCGTTTATTTATTTCCCTAGTTAGATTTGGTGCAGAGCGATTAATTTATAAGTCTGTATTATTTTCTAGTGACGCATACAGTGGAAAGCAGAATAAATTTTATTTCTAGCTTAACAAACATGTAGCCATAATGAATTTAATTTAACTGCTAACTACTCAGTCGAGTATATTTTTCTAAACAAACTTATAAATGCTAGATGCATCATGAGTGGTGACGGAAATACGCAGATATTCCTAATTCATGATGAGGTATTTTTTTTAAATATAACTTATTTCACGGGAAGCTTTAAATATAAGTCAAGCTGTAGGCTTGCCGTTTAAAATGTAAGTTATAACGGTACATATTCTGTATAGTATATTATATGTTGTTTTTCTTCATTCAGTGAATACTGGGGTGAACCCAACTTGCCGGCGTTTAGTAAAGAGACATACTTGTGAGAAGCATAGACATTTCCTATCTTTAACCACGTGGGTTTTTTTTTTCAAGTAACACTGGTCTGACAGTGCATGTGCCATCAGAGATAAATAGTAATACCAATCCCATTAACGGTTGCTAAAGACTAATGTTTATACTGGGCTTCTGAGCCAGTTCATATTTCTTCTCAAATTGAAATATACATGCTGCCTGGCGGCGAGAATAAATTTCAAGAAATAACATTAACATTTCCGACATTATCGAAAGAGTGGATAGTGAACCAAGACTATCTGTTGAGAGCAGTTGTCCACTGGTCAATTTTTTCCAAAGTAAGGGAATCCTCGTGTTTTAGACTCTGTGTGCCCGTTTAAAATTGCTTACCCAAAACTGATTCAAGTGACATTAATAGTAAATCTAAAATTTAAACTGGTAAAGTGAACGCTCCCCGAAGACAGTGGAAGAAACCTGTATTTGCAGAGCTGGGATTCGCTTTATCCAAAGAATCCAGATTCACTGTAGAGAAGTGTCCTAAGGTTGCGCCAGACGGTGATCAACATCAAGTTCTTTTAGGTAAGCATGAAAGCCAGGGTACCCTGATGAAAGAACCGAGTGAAAGTGACGGAAGGATGTTCGTTGTTTAATGCACTCACTGTGTAATTTTTCCTTATGAAAGACTTGCTGCTTAATTTAATTGTTCCTTTAGAATAGATAATGCTGTCATAAGTCAGTTCTTACCTTCAAGAAAGGGGACAATATTAGACCCTAACCATATGCATCTATAACTCTTTGGGCCATCATCTGTCATCCTAACGTGGCTGTGGGCTAAACCTAGAGTTAAGATCATAACGGGGCTATCATCCTTGTAGCATTTTCTTGAATTTTATGACTATTTGTATATGTTTTCCTTGATGCATTTTTTTTTAGGTGTTGTGAAAAGATTTTTTAGATGATAATAAAAATCTCTCTTGAACTAAATCAGTGCATTGGTCAGCTCGTTCTAGTATATATATATATTCATTGTTATAGATTTCCCACGTCTGTGTGTTTAACTGTCATCACGTGTATGTGCGTGCCCGTGAGTAGATAGAAATATGTGTAATATATATATCTGTGTTTAGACTGTCTGACGCCTTAAAAGCTGTCGTAGAGGATAGGTGAAAGAGAGAAGATTTCCTCGATTTTTCAGAGACAGCCTCTATATCACAGTCTATCATTTCACTTGTGGAAATTCTATTCTCTTTTTACTAACTCTCACTGTGTCTATCACCTATTCTAACCTATTCAGAAGGGACCAACCCAAGTCTTAATTCTCCTATCAAAAATCTACGACAAATGTGGTCTCGTCCGAAGGATTTTTGAACTTAGAATAGGAAGACGAGTGCGACAAATGTGGACTCGTCTATCTGGATTTTGTACTTAAGATTCTTTATTCTGAAATAGAGTAAGAGTTTGATGTCTTGTGAGTTGTTATAGCTTTAAATAATTTATCCCCTAGACTAACGATCTGTTTACGGGTATGCTGACCACACAAACTGATAAGTTTTTTTCCACAGCATTTTGAATAATATACATTTGAGTTACAGGTGGATTTTGTCGGAATATATGTTAATTGTTGATTTGTAATACTAAACGCTAGTAAAGTGGTGAGTGTATTACATTCACTGGGTACTGAGGCAGAACGGTGTTTGAACTAAGTTAAGGAGTGCGTTTCGGACTCTTTCGTCCAGATTAATTGCCTCCCTTACCCGATCTGACTTCAGGGGCGAACTTATAGTGGATTTTAAAATTAAGGGATTATTTTTCTCTTTAATTTTTGCAATAATTATTTTGTTTCCACTGCAGCAACTTATTTTTCAGAAGTAATCTTAACTACCATTTAGTTGGCGTAGTCGTGTTTGCATTAGGTGCTTTATTGCCGATAATAGCAGCGATAGTTAGATACTTTATTTTGGAGGAGGAATCCCAGGTTATAAGTATACCATCTTTTATTTTGGTATTTTCTCGTAAGTGGTAGGAATCAGTGTATCCTTTTCCTCTTTTCGTTCTCCACTAAGTCTCAGTAACTGACTTAATATGGCCGAGAGGGCAAAGCTTAGACAACTCCTCAGGGATGAAGCGAGAGAGGAGGGACTGGAAGGAGAGGAAGCGAAAGCATTTGTCAGAGACGAACTCGAGAGATATGATGCGGAGAGAAAAGCAGCCGAAGCTTTACAGCAGAAGAAGATGAACGAGGAAATGGAAATTCGCAGGATGCAGCATGAGGAAAGAGAGAAGGAGAGACAGCATGAGGAAAGAGAAAATGAGCAACGACGACAGCATGAGTTGGCTCTTAAAACTCTTGAACTCCAAAGTCGTGGGGCTGCCTCTACCTCCAGCAATGGAGAGTCTTCTCATTCTTCCTTAACTATCCTGCTAGTACTCAATCTACTCATCTCACTGCTATGTCTTTTCCGTTAGAGTCTTTCCCTTGTCCAAACGAAAAGATTGACACGTATCAAGAAAAATTTGAGAAAATTGCAACTCTGTACGGTTTAGAGCGGTCGCGTTGGAACATGAAGCTTTCCCAGGCTTTGAAAAGTTCTGCGTATGATGTTTACGCCAAACTGGAAAGCAGCCAACAAGACAACTATGATCTGTTGAAGAAAGCGTTACTGGAGCGCTTTGAAATGAACGCTCGCAAATTTTTGCAACTGTTTTGCAACAGCAGGAAAGAGAATTCTGAAACTTTTCAGCAGTTCTTGTCTCGTTTGAAGGGTTATCTAACAAAGTGCCTAGAGCTCTCGCAGCTCCCCTCTACCTCCGAAGGTCTTGAGGAATTTGTTTTAACAGAACAAATCAAGAACACATTGTCTGCAGATACCCGGAGATTTCTAGCTGAGCAGGGGGCAGAAAAACTTGAAGACATCTTAGAGAAGTCTGAGCGTTATCAAAATGCGCTGGCTGAACTACCGGCCACAAAACGGAAACCGACAGAGGAGCATTTTCGAAAAAATAATCTAGAGCAATCTTCTCAGGCTCCTAATCAGAATAATCACAGAGAAACTGGACCTCAAAACCCCCCTCCTGAAAAATCCAAGTTCTACAAGAACAAGTACCCCAACCACCCCAAACAGTCTGATCAACCTGACCGCCCTACATGGCAGCGCAGCCAGAAAGGACAAGGTGGCAAAGGGAAAACCCCTGCGCACGGGACAGATGATCAGAGCGAGCATACCGAGCCTAAACGCATCGGATGCTTATTGACAGTCTCGCAAGGCGGAATTGTTGACAGTGATTCCCAACCTGTTGGGGATACACCCTCAACGCGAGGTACTGTTACATTGAACGGTTCTCAAACTTCTTGTTTATTTGACACGGGGCTTTCTTATGATTGCATTGTTGCCAGAAACCTGGTCAAACCCGGTCAAGAGACAGGGGAGACCGTCCAACTTTGTGGAGTTCGTAAGAGTGATGCACCTACAGCGCTTCCCATCGCATTGGTGGAGATCCACTCTGATTTTGTCAGAGGCGTGATAAAAGCAGCTGTTATGGATGATCCCATCTACCCAGTCATACTTGGCGGGAGATACGTGTGTATTGGGAAACCGGAAGAGCCGATTGTGGCAGCAGTAACTACAAGAGGGCAAACCAAGAAGGAACGGGAGCTTGCGCCTAATTTGTTACCCATGGAATTTAAAGAAGCGCAATACAAGGACCCTACTTTGGCACCCTGCTTTAGGAAACTGCCCATGGCTAAGGAACCCAGACAGCACGGGGACATTTTTTCTAAGGATGGCGTACTTTATCACAGAACGGGCAAGCCTGACCAAGGTTACAACCAGCTCCTAGTACCGAAACAGTACAGAAGCCAAATCCTAGAAATGGGGCACTCTCTTCCCTTCAGTGGACATATGGGACAGAACGCCACAAACCAACGGATAACCACTCATTATTGGTGGCCAGGAGTAAATACTGATATTATCAGATATGTCAAATCCTGTGCCCAGTGCCAACGTGTGCCACCCAAGCAACGGGCACCCCCAGTCTCTTTGGGTGAAATGCCAATAGTGGGTACACCATTCGAACGGGTTGTGATCGACATTTTAGGGCCTTTCGAAAGGACTAAAAGAAGGAACAGGTTTATCCTGACCTTAGTCGATACATGCACTTTATGGGCAGAAGCTATCCCGCTAACATGCGCAGATGCCAAGCATGTCGCAGAAGCCCTCGTGCAGATTTTCACTTGGTTGGGATTCCCTCAACAAGTGTTAATGGATAACGGATCTCCATACCGAAACCTGTTGATGGATGAGATCGTCAAGATCTTGAGGGACCAGCACATCTACACTAAGCCTTATACTCTGGCCGGAAATGGGCTAGTAGAACGTGTTAACGGAAACCTCAACATGATGTTAAGTAGACTTGCACAAGTGAAACCTGAAGATTGGGATTGTTGCATTCCGGCAGCTTTATTTAGCTACAGAGAATCTCCTCATACTTCCACAGGATTTCCGCCAGCTACGCTTTTATTCGGCAGACCCATTAAGGGCCCGCTTGAAGCCTTACTTTGGTCGCTGACTGACCAGAAGGCTGATGAGACAGTTGTCTCAGCAAGTAAATATGTGTCGGATTTAAAAGGAAGGTTGAAACTAGGATGGGACCTAGCAACGACTAACTTTAAGCGAGCACGCAAAAAGCACGCTGATAAGGGTGGTTTTAGGGCTTGCTCCTCTTTGGTGATAAGGCCGCTATTGTGATGCTTCCATAACAATGGTAATGGCAGAACTGACCACCATGGACGTTATAGGTATAAGTCCAATTTCGTTGGAAAATCTTTAGCCCCGTCACAGTACCACCCCTATCGACACCAGGTATTATAGTTCAAGATGTAGGGTGTCTTATCTGGTTTTGTGTTGTTGTTGTTGCTGTGTATAGTAGTGATGTAGTTCACAGAGTTACAGCACATAGGGTACGACATGTGAAGTCATAAATGGGCAAACTGCTCTTGACGTTTTCATCATTTATTTCTGACGCCACAAGCACAGGTACGTTACATCCAGTTCACAATAGAGCAAAGTCATGACATTCACGAATATCAGCATACATAGTTCATCAATGCATTTGGCATATTCTCAAAATGATGATATGGCGCCAAGGGATTATATTGTTGGCTCCAAATACAAAAGTACATCAAAAAATCCTCCTACTGTTCAGATGTGCTAAATGAGTCAAATCATAAGTCGCACGAGGATGACATTCCAGGAGTGCAGGTCAAACTGACCTTTACAGGCATTCCTAAGTCTAACCTTGACGTAGGCGTAATCGCTGACACACAGCGACGTTCATAGAACTGTCCTACGGGCTGAGTATGACCCGTGTACATATAGATCTCAGGTATGAAGATACCTGGGGCGTGACTTCTAATAGAAGAACCTTCCTTTCTGTAAAACATACGTGAGCAGAGATCGACCATTGTCAAACATAAAGTTAAGTTACAGATTGGATGTAAATGAGGCATTACCTTCGTTCGAAAATCCACACCACAGAAAACATATGCCTCCAGGCGATTTGAATACTCAAGGGAAGGACCTTGTAAGCTAACTAACTCACAATAAGGCTCCTAATTCCCTAACAAAATCACAGAGACGCAGGGACGCGTCTTCTCTGCTTCACAACTTTCCATCGACTCCAAAGATAAAGAAACTTCCCAGACGCCTCGCATCCGGACATGCGCAGAACCCATACACAAGAATGAAGAATCAAACAAGACGATCTAGGAACATTCCAGATAAGATTTATACTAGATCGAGCCTTATATGGACATGAACAGAGAACCTCAACACAGGTTTCAGACATTCCAACAACAGTTGACCGATACTACCAAATAAGGAGAATGGTCACACTTCGTTCAAAAAATATGGACCGACCGTGTCTCGACACAAGAGGAGGTAACATCATATTAAATGATAATCTCAATTATCCAGAGTTATGTAGCTTTGACCGAAAAAATTAAAGTGTACATTTCAGTCAATCTAATTACACAATGTCTTTAGCAAAAAATGATCATACAATGTCTTGAGAAAAAAATGATCATACAATGACTTTAGAAAAAATGATCTGTGCGTAACATTACCGCACCCTCCCGGGAAAAAAAATGAAACATTTTTTTTTTTTGAATCCTGGAGCCGGGAAAAACCCTAGGCTCCTAACGCACGTATGATGCGCGGATATATTGCCTAAAAATGAGGCTAGCTCGATGCATGGAGCGAAACTGAGATTATATCTCAGATCCTTAGAGAAAAAAAATTTATCTAAGTATACGCGTATATATTCCAGGAAGGTGCCACCAACACACGCCATAGTGATGGCAACATCATAATGAAAGTAAAATTATACTCATACAAATCTATGAAATTAAATATATTATCATAGTATTATACAATGAAGTGTTGTGCAAACAGCGGTGTAATATATTAATATACCACACTATAATATTACACATATTCAAACAAAAGATATTATATAATGCATTATCAATCATTACAAATACATGTGCTGTTCCTCGTAGACATAAATATAATCGATACCAGAAGATGTGGACATCATCCGCTCCAACCTAGGACAGGACTTGATAACTTCAAAGTTCCTCAATGGACATAATCTCGCAGACTTCAATGATGTGCTGCGAAAATATCAATAACACAAATTCTTTAAGACAATTGCTAAATCTCTTAATACAATCATTAAAATACAATATCTAAATGTGGCCATGTGATCTTTTGGCCCGTATATCGCTAACTAAGCCTTCTTCTGTTATGATCAAATCGGTAACAGAAAAAAGGAAATTACATGGTACAATGTTATAAATTCCCAAAAAGTGAGAAAATATATGCTAATATGTCATTATAGTATTGGACTGTATATCAGGAAATATATATGACAGAAGAATTATGTGGAATCGTGTGGGCATCTGCCATCACAACGAGATATATCAAAATTCTTATCTCCCTTGAGCCCATTTCTCTTATTTGAACTCCAGTCACCATAATTGCGATTATTATTTACCCTATAATCAAAATTCCTATTACGTGGATTTTGTTGTTTCCAAGAAAAACTATTATAAGGTTGGTAACCTCTATTAAAATTCCTATAGTTACTGGGACCAAAAAGTTGAGCACCATCAAATTGCCTCCAGTTCTTTGAAGAAGAACCATTACGTGAAAAAGGAAGATTACCACGTGATGAACGCCCTTGGCGCTGTTCATAATCACGCTTATATTTCCTAGCAAAATTGTTGTTATTTTTCCCTGTGTCACTGTGCTCAATAGGTACATCGTACTGTCTGAGCTGAGTACGATGGGTACTAACAGTTTTGTTTTCTTTTATCAACTTATAAGGAATCTGAAAATCCGATGCACGGTTTCCCTGAGGAATCTTATCCTGACATTTATCAACGTCCTCACCGTGATCCAAACTTGAATTACCTTTGGCCTGCCGCCAACTCCCATTAGAGGTAGTATCGTTATCACGTGGGAAACCATATTTACCACGAAACGATTTGTTGACATATTGTTTAATATTACTGCTGGCATCGAGTGCATGTCGCTGACTCTTTGCATTAACATATCGACCATCAGCTTTATGTCTAACTTCATTGACCTTGGTAGCAGATAATATCTTTTTGCACAAAACAATATCTAATAAGCCGTCAACTCTTTTACGAAGTTTTGTAACTTCTGCTTCTGCAATAGTTTTCTCTCTAGCAACAGCTTTGTATACTCTCTCGTTGGTTTTAACCTTCCTGTTATAATCTAACCTTATGCCATGTAGCTGGGAAGTAAGAGTCTTTTCTCTAGTGATCCTATCTCTAAGATCTATTTTTAATTGTTCATTTTGAGATGTAGTTTCTAAAACTGTAGCTCTTTCCTGAATCAGTTCAAGTTTAAGTGCTTCAATAGCACTATGCTGGCTAGTCACAAACTCATCAATCTTTTCAGGAACAAATGTATCCTTTTCATTCACTACCTTTATTTCTTTCAGTTCCATAGACGACATCTTCTCCTCATGCAAGTTCATATTTTCTTCAGTTTGCATGTGCATCTGCAATTTTTTCTCTTTAGCTCCAAGTTTCTGATCCTCAATTTCTATTTTCTGTTTTTCAATCTCAAACTCCAAATCTATATAATTTGACTTCCACTTCTCATTGTTTATTTTGACTTGTTCTAGCTCTCTAATAAGAGCCTGTTCCTTACATAGATATTTGTCTTTAATTGAGTTCATCTCAACTTCCAACTCTTTTTTCTCCTTTTCCAGTTGAAAATGTCTTAACTTATTCTCATGAGGAAGAGCTAATGTTTCTATTATCTTCCACAGTAGTTTTAAATCAAGCGTGGAAGAGTTCACCTGCTCCATCTGGTTATTCAACAACTGTTTTAATGAGATTACTTCATCATCTAACTGTTTCTTCTGACTAAGAGAAGAGTCATAGAATTTCTTATTATCTTCTATTAACATTGTCACTTTACCCTTTAACCCAGTATTTTCAGAATTCATTGCTGATAACTTATCAGTAAGAGCTTTCTTTTCATTTTGAAGCTCATTTATTGTTTCCTTTAATGAATCCAACTCCAAACTACTGCTCCTCTGAGTATTTGGTTTTCCCTCATCATAAAAAATTGTAGATATCAACTTGGAAAGTCTCAATGCTTTCTCTTTTGAATAGTCGTATCCAAACTTACACCAGGCATATTGTTTTAGATCCTGACTCACTTGGAGTAGGAGCTGTTCTGTGGCATATTCTTCACAGCTTGATCCAAATAAACGTAATTTCTTATCTCCCTCACGGAGAAAATAATCCAACATATCCATGTCTAATAATATGAGCTAAACCCTTGAAATAATTAATTATCTTATTTCAACTTCAATAGTATCAAGACTTAATAAAGCACTTGTATAATCCCAATGTTTAACCCAATCTCCGTGGGAAACAAGTCTTTGACATCAACTTGTATTATCAAATGTATAATAATATCACAAGTCACTTCTTAATCATGAAGGCACTACACAAATCAGTGCATGACCATCAGTTATTTATCATAACTGCACTACAATAGTGCGTAAGCAAAAAACCACCAGTTAGTTATGATAAGTACGCTATATAAAGAATAGTGAAAGCTAATTACCCAAGAACCATGTAAACAATAACAAAGAACAAAGACAATGTAAGCAATAACAAAGATCAAAGTCAATGTAAACAATAACAAAGATCAAAGTCAATGTAAACAACAACAAAGATCAAAGTCAATACAAAAACATTGGCATAAGTCAACTAAATAAACAGCAGAACTAAAAGAAAGTATCACAAAGAATGTGAATGAAAAATGCGAAAAAGTATCAAACAAATGACGTCACAATGTATAAACAAAAATTGTGTAAAGAACTGAATAATAGAAAAGAGGAGACCTACAAATACAAACAAATCAAAACAGATCTAAAGAATGCGAAAAATAACGATAACAACACTAACACATGTCATCACAACTAATAGAAATAGCAACGAAAGTCGCTTAGCAAATTTCACTATAGGAAATTTGCATACCCTACAGAACACTCTCAATAGAAAACCTCTGTCACGTGGTATGATCTATAGGAGTCACCACCCATCCAGACCCGCTGAAATATAAATATACATACACAAATAACACATAACATGTAAACATGTAAACAAATAGCAAAAAGTGTGTGAAAGAATTCAGAAGGCTCAGCTAGAACATAAGGGCACAGTTCACAAACAAACAGGCCACTTAACTTCTATATGTCCCAAACGTCAGCACGGTGCAGAACAGGATGTGATCAGCATTCTCAGGATAAACGATCCAACGTTGATCGCCATCTGCTCCCATGTACAGCCATGACGCAGGAAAAGAGCTTCTGATACTGGAAATAAGCTTCGGAACTTAACCTTCTAGATGCAGAGAAATCGATTCAAACGGCACTTGTCCTTCTAGATGTAGACAAATCGATTCAAACGGCACTTGTCCTTCTAGATACAGACAAATCGATTCAAACGGCACTTGTCCTTCTAGATGCAGACAAATCGATTCAAACGGCACTTGTCCTTCTAGATGCAGACAAACTTCGACAAACTGCCGAGCAGCGCCGGGTATTTTCAAAATATCTCTTGAAGGAAGTCAGTTGAAACTGCAATGTTGTATGATGAAGTATGCTGTCTGGGTTTGATGATTCCCTTGACTGCTGGTACCAGAATTAAACCAACATCTGGCCACCATAAAATGATAAGGGTGGTTTTAGGGCTTGCTCCTCTTTGGTGATAAGGCCGCTATTGTGATGCTTCCATAACAATGGTAATGGCAGAACTGACCACCATGGACGTTATAGGTATAAGTCCAATTTCGTTGGAAAATCTTTAGCCCCGTCACAGTACCACCCCTATCAACACCAGGTATTATAGTTCAAGATGTAGGGTGTCTTATCTGGTTTTGTGTTGTTGTTGTTGCTGTGTATAGTAGTGATGTAGTTCACAGAGTTACAGCACATAGGGTACGACATGTGAAGTCATAAATGGTCAAACTGCTCTTGACGTTTTCATCATTTATTTCTGACGCCACAAGCACAGGTACGTTACATCCAGTTCAAGAGCAAAGTCATGACATTCACGAATATCAGCATACATAGTTCATCAATGCATTTGGCATATTCTCAAAATGATGATATGGCGCCAAGGGATTATATTGTTGGCTCCAAATACAAAAGTACATCAAAAAATCCTCCTACTGTTCAGATGTGCTAAATGAGTCAAATCATAAGTCGCACGAGGATGACATTCCAGGAGTGCAGGTCAAACTGACTTTTACAGGCATTCCTAAGTCTAACCTTGACGTAGGCGTAATCGCTGACACACAGCGACGTTCATAGAACATAGAACTGTCCTACGGGCTGAGTATGACCCGTGTACATATAGATCTCAGGTATGAAGATACCTGGGGCGTGACTTCTAATAGAAGAACCTTCCTTTCTGTAAAACATACGTGAGCAGAGATCGACCATTGTCAAACATAAAGTTAAGTTACAGATTGGATGTAAATGAGGCATTACCTTCGTTCGAAAATCCACACCACAGAAAACATACGCCTCCAGGCGATTTGAATACTCAAGGGAAGGACCTTGTAAGCTAACTAACTCACAATAAGGCTCCTAATTCCCTAACAAAATCACAGAGACGCAGGGACACGTCTTCTCTGCTTCACAACTTTCCATCGACTCCAAAGATAAAGAAACTTCCCAGACGCCTCGCATCCGGACATGCGCAGAACCCATACACAAGAATGAAGAATCAAACAAGACGATCTAGGAACATTCCAGATAAGATTTATACTAGATCGAGCCTTATATGGACATGAACAGAGAACCTCAACACAGGTTTCAGACATTCCAACAACAGTTGACCGATACTACCAAATAAGGAGAATGGTCACACTTCGTTCAAAAAATATGGACCGACCGTGTCTCGACACAAGAGGAGGTAACATCATATTAAATGATAATCTCAATTATCCAGAGTTATGTAGCTTTGACCGAAAAAAATTAAAGTGTACATTTCAGTCCATCTAATTACACAATGTCTTTAGCAAAAAATGATCATATACTGAGCGACTTTAATTACGCATCACTATACGAGTGCCTGGTAAAGTATCTTATGGTCATGCAATTGTGCCCGAAATTAGTACACAGGTTCACAAGGTCACCGCCCAGAGGCCAGCATAGTCATTTTGCGCCAGCAAAGCTGAAGACAAGAGTAGCACGTGAAACACGTAAAACATGATTTAGGTGCCTGGTAAAAATTCTGCACGGAGAACATTAATTTTTCTTCACCCAGAGCTCAGCCTAGAGCACTACGGACTGGAAAACAGTCAATATTTTAGTCCACAACCACAAACACATCGTCAAACCATGCCTAGACTGAGCGCTGCAGAGAGAGAAAGAGCGATAGGAATGATAACAGGCGGGATGTCCACCATAGAAGCATCCAGACACTTGAAATGCAACCGGTCCACTATCGTCGGACTGCAACAACGTTTAATGGCCACTGGATCCATTGCAGATCGACCCGTCAAGGTCAACCCAGAGTTACGACACCTTAACAGGACGCGTATATACGGCAGCTTCATTTGCGGAATCGGTTTTTGGCGGCAGCTGTAACAGCAAGAGATGTTGTTGGGAGACGTGGAACCATATCAGAGCACACCTTGCGACGTCGACTGCAGGCGGCAGGACTCAACGCCAGACGTCCTCGAGCTCCAGCTGTACCAGCATGATAACGCTCGACCACATACAGCTAGGGCCAACAGCGTTCCTTCAGGCCAATAACATCGCTGTCATACCATGGCCTTCATTGTCCCCAGATATGGCACCCATTGAACACGTCTGGGACGAGATTGGACGCCAACTCTACCGGCACAGACGACCGCAGACCCTGGATCATTTGCGACGCGATATAACCAAAGTATGGGATCGACTCCCCCAGGATTTTCTACGCACACTGGTTAACTCCATGCGGAGACGCTTCCAGGCTTGCCTTGATGCCAACGGTGGCCAAACGCGCTACTGAGCGCATTACAATGACAACAACGACATTTGTGACTTTTCAATTTGACCCCTACCTTACATTTGTGACTGTAGTTTTTTTTAACACAGCATGAACTGCTACGCGGATTGCGGGAATCGGTCGGTCAATGGATACTGTTTCCAGTGATATCAAACATGTTACCATTATTTTATTCTCAGACATCTTGGTGAGTGATTCATAAAGTGATGCATAATTAAAGTCGCTCAGTATACAATGTCTTGAGAAAAAAATGATCATACAATGACTTTAGAAAAAATGATCTGTGCGTAACACACGCTAACCGATACAGGAAAGTCGCAAAAGAGATAATGAGAAGCAGGAGAGAAAGTTTTGGTGTTACTCCCTATCGGAAACAACCAACTGAGGATCGGATGGCAAGGGCCGTTTACCGTCCTGAAAAAGATTTCTAAGGCTAACTACCAGATCTCTATTGAAGGAAAGGAAAAGGTTTTCCATTTAAATCTCTTAAAGAGATACTTGGAAAGACCAGTGCCGACCTCCGACCATCTCCTGGCGATCGCCAAAACTGACGAAGATGACGATAGTAGCAGGGAAACTCGACTGCAATCACAGGAAATCTTTGAAAAATGTCAGAAGCGGCGACGCTCTTTCAAGCGCGCATGGGAGACATTCCAGAGAAAGGAAACTTTGGGAGTAGATTTGAGTAGGAATTGAACAGAATTGGAGGGGGAAGATGAGAGGGAAGAAGACACACACCCTGAAGCTACGGATATACGAAATTTATTCCCATAACGTAGACATGGAGTGCTTCCATATCTTAAAGGGGGGACGTTCTGTCACAGGAGTTTGGATCATAAATTGCCTATATCCTCTTCTTTTTCCTTCACCCATATTCTCTAATTTTATTATCGCAGTTTACCTTTTTCCTGTATTTTTTTTTTTGGCATCCATTCGTTTGCGAAAAATATTTTCATCCTCATTCCTAACGTTTACCTGTTTCGTTTCTAATACTAGTAACGCAATTATTGCATAAGACGTGAAGTCCCTGGGCGGACTGACATTAGTGTTAGAACACGTCCCAGCAGACAGCTGTCTACAGTTTCCCCCGGGACGGTGTTTCTTCGGCTTAGTTTCTGGGCCTGTAGCGTGAAAATTCACTCCGGCAGACGGATTGTCTACATTTTGCAGCAATTATGAGAGCTTTCGTCAGAATAGCTCCGGCGGAGTGTGGAAATCGCCCATGCACTGCAGACGGTTGTCTGAGATTAGCAACTGACACGCGCACTCTCGGTCACTGATGGCAGTTACGGCATGCTGACCAGCGTGAGGCGTGAAGTAGTAGAAGTGTCAGTTCATGGGTGTCTTCTGGTTGACGAAAGGTGTTTTACACGTACAAGGGGAGATTATTTTGTTTGCGAAATAAGTTGGGGCTTTTGTCTAATTTTAAGATATTGGCCCGAGTTTGAAACTAACTTCACTCATTCTCCATTTTACAGTAGACGTGGTCACTTCGTTCTAGAACACTTAAACTTATAAGTGATGTTTCTTAGTTTCGTTGTGATACGTAGTTCTGTTTGAGGTAAAATATTATATCTAGTATATCTAGTATTTTGCGAAATGTTTAAAGTGGTTAATCGTTTATTTATTTCCCTAGTTAGATTTGGTGCAAAGCGATTAATTTATAAGTCTGTATTATCTTCTAGTGACGCATACAGTGGAAAGCAGAATAAATTATATTTCTAGCTTAACAAACATGTAGCCATAATGAATTTAATTTAACTGCTAACTACTCAGTCGAGTATATTTTTCTAAACAAACTTATAAATGCTAGATGCATCATGAGTGGTGACGGAAATACGCAGATATTCCTAATTCATGATGAGGGATTTTTTTAAAATATAACTTATTTCACGGGAAGCTTTAAATATAAGTCAAGCTGTAGGCTTGCCGTTTAAAATGTAAGTTATAACGGTACATATTCTGTATAGTATATTATATGTTGTTTTTCTTCATTCAGTGAATACTGGGGTGAACCCAACTTGCCGGCGTTTAGTAAAGAGACATACTTGTGAGAAGCATAGACATTTCCTATCTTTAACCACGTGGGGTTTTTTTTCAAGTAACACTGGTCTGACAGTGCATGTGCCATCAGAGATAAATAGTAATACCAATCCCACTAACGGTTGCTAAAGACTAATGTTTATACTGGGCTTCTGAGCCAGTTCATATTTCTTCTCAAATTGAAATATACATGCTGCCTGGCGGCGAGAATAAATTTCAAGAAATAACATTAACATTTCCGACATTATCGAAAGAGTGGATAGTGAACCAAGACTATCTGTTGAGAGCAGTTGTCCACTGGTCAACTTTTTCCAAAGTAAGGGAATCCTCGTGTTTTAGACTCTGTGTGCCCGTTTAAAATCGCTTACCCAAAACTGATTCAAGTGACATTAATAGTAAATCTAAAATTTAAACTGGTAAAGTGAACGCTCCCCGAAGACAGTGGAAGAAACCTGTATTTGCAGAGCTGGGATTCGCTTTATCCAAAGAATCCAGATTCACTGTAGAGAAGTGTCCTAAGGTTGCGCCAGACGGTGATCAACATCAAGTTTTTTTAGGTAAGCATGAAAGCCAGGGTACCCTGATGAAAGAACCGAGTGAAAGTGACGGAAGGATGTTCGTTGTTTAATGCACTCACTGTGTAATTTTTCCTTATGAAAGACTTGCTGCTTAATTTAATTGTTCCTTTAGAATAGATACTGCTGTCATAAGTCAGTTCTTACCTTCAAGAAAGGGGACAATATTAGACCCTAACCATAAGCATCTATAACTCTTTGGGCCATCATCTGTCATCCTAACGGGGCTGTGGGCTAAACCTAGAGTTAAGATCATAACGGGGCTACCATCCTTGTAGCATTTTCTTGAATTTTATGACTATTTGTATATGTTTTCCTTGATGTATTTTTTTAGGTGTTGTGAGAAGATTTTTTAGATGATAATAAAAATCTCTCTTGAACTAAATCAGTGCGTTGGTCAGCTCGTTCTAGTATATATATATATTCATTGTTATAGATTTCCCACATCTGTGTGTTTAACTGTCGTCACGTGTATGTGCGTGCCCGTGAGTAGATAGAAATATATGTAATATATATATATCTGTGTTTAGACTGTCTGACGCCTTAAAAGCTGTCGTAGAGGATAGGTGAAAGAGAGAAGATTTCCTCGATTTTTCAGAGACAGCCTCTATATCACAGTCTATCATCTCACTTGTGGAAATTCTATTCTCTTTTTACTAACTCTCACTGTGTCTATCACCTATTCTAACCTATTCAGAAGGGACCAACCCAAGTCTTAATTCTCCTATCAAAAATCTACGACAACACGTAAAGTTGGCATACATGCTTTTTATGATTGACACTATGCAGCTTGGAATTTCATAAACCCTCAGTATTGTCCATAAACTGTCCCTATGTATGCTGTCAAAAGCCTTTTCAAAATCAACGAAGTTAATGTACAGCTGTCTTTGCCATTCTGAGCACTGCTCTATAATGTTCCTGAGAGTGAATATATGATCTACACATCTTCTGTTCTTTCTAAATCCTGCTTGTTCCTTCCTCAGTTTGTGGTCTACTGCTTTTGAAATTCTCTGTATAATTATCCTGCCTAGTATTTTGCTGGGAACTGAGAGAAGAGTGATTCCTCTCCAATTATTGCAGTCTGCAAGATCTCCCTTCTTGGGCAATTTGACAATTATTCCTTTGTTCCACTCTGATGGTGTTGTCCCCGTTTTCCACACTTGTGCAAATAGTGGTTCTAATAGTTCTGCTGCTAGCTCAGGGTCTGTCTTAAATAGCTCTGCATTTAAGTTATCATGGCCAGGAGCTTTTCCGTTCTTTAACCCTTTGATTACTGTGATGATTTCTTCTTTTCGTGGAATGTCTATATTTATATCTAGATCGTTTTCAGCCTCAGGAACATCCAATTGTGTCTCTGGTGGTTCCCTGTTCAGAGTTTCTCTGAAGTGCTCTGCCCATCTTGTTTCCTGTCGCTCTGCTGTCGTGATGAGATATCCTTGCTTATCTCTTACTAATGTAATATTGTTTGCACCTCGTTTTCCGCTGATGAATTTAGTTATTTTGTATACTGTGCTTTGTTCATTTCTCAGTGCTGCCTCTTCTGCCTGTCTTGCGAGATCGTCTAGGAAATTCCTTTTGTTGGCTCGGGTTTGGCGTTTAACTTCCTTGTCCAGCTGACTGTACTGTTCGCTATATAGTTGCTTTAACCTGGGGGACTTCGCTTCTGTTTTCTTTCTTTTCATTTCCTTTCTCATCGTTATGGTGTTTAATGTTTCTGTGTTATCCAAGTCTTGCTTCTTCCTTTCCTGGAATCCCAATCATGATTTGCTGCTTTCCTTATATATTGTTGAAATGGTGTTGAATTTCTGGTCTATATCATCAGTCAATGTCTTTTCCTGACTTTTGGCAAATTGATATCGTTTCTTTATGTCAGCCGCAAAAGCTTTTCTGGTAATGGGGTCCTTCAATTTGCTGATGTCAAACCTTTTCTGTGTAGTTACAATTGGTCCAGCCCTTCTTAGTTTCACTTTCAGTTTTGCTTCTACTAAATGGTGATCACTTCCCACATCTGCACCTCTTCTTACCTTCACATCTTGTAATGCATGTCTCCATCTACCGTTAATCATGATGTGGTCTATCTGGTTTCTGTCCCGACCATTTGGTGATTCCCATGTTAATTTGTGAATTTCTTTATGTGGGAAAAGTGTTCCCCCAATGACCAGGTTGTTAATACTCATCATCATGTGACATATTCTTTCCAGAACGTTGTCTCCATTACAGCTGCTCTGAACGCATCACGATTCTGGGCAAGTCGACCTGCATCAACCAAAGACAAGTTCAGACTCTCTGTGATGTCCTGGGTCCACCGTCGTCTAGGTCGACCCCTTCCCCTTTTTCCAGGGACCATGCCTTCCATCACTGTTTTTTCCAGACTATTATGTCTTTTTATATGACCGAAAAATTTCAGCTTCCTTATTGCGATGGTATTTAGGAGCCAATGTTCCTGTACGTTTAGTGAGTGCAGTACTTCTCTGTTGGTCTTTTTTTTCTGTCCAGGGTATTCTCAACATCCTTCTGTAGCATTTCATTTCGAATGATGTAATCTTTTTTGCAACTGTTTTATTGAGTGTCCAAGTCTCGCAGCCGTATGTTGCTACTGGGAATATACATGCTCTGATCAGTTGTAACTTTGTTTCTTTGCTTGTGCCTTGCCATAGGTTTTTCATCTGTATTAGCTTATGTGAAGCAATTGCAAGTCTTCTTTTAATTTCTACTGCACAGTCGCCAGAGCTGTTAATGATTGATCCTAAGTATTCGAATTCATTGACACTTTCCAGTTCTTCGTTATCAATTTCAATTTCTGGTTTGGTCTTTACTTTGTCTGTTGTCAATACTTTGGTCTTCTTGGTGTTTAGAAACTTATTAATTTATTAATTTATCCCCATTTTCGTTTGCTGTTCCGCTGCCGCATTTCCCCATTACTCTTTCATTATATGTATTGTGTGTACCAACTTTCGCATTGAGGTCTCCCATTACTATAACAAGATCATATCTAGGTGTGTCTTCCATTTCTTTCTGCAGTTGTTGATAGAATTCATCCTTGACCTCTTCATCGCTGTCATTCGTTGGTGCGTAGCATTGTATTATTGTAGTATTGGTGAATCTACCTCTCAATCTTAATCTTATCAGTCTGTTGTTGATGGGTTTCCATTCCAGTAATGTCCTTTCTATTCCTTTCTGTAAAATAATGGCTACGCCTTCGTTGTGCTGTCCATCCTCTCTTTACTGTTTCTCCTGTTGCTGTTTTAACTTTTCCTGCCCCTGTCCGTCTGCTCTCGCTTATCCCTAGAATGTGTAACCTATAGTTTCTCATTTCTGCCGTGACCTGTTTTAGTTTACCCGTCTCATTCATTGTCCTGACATTCCAAAATCCTATTCTTGTATCATGTTTTGCGGTCAGGACGTCCGTTCTCATGTCAGTGGCTTCCTTTCGGCTTTCACCACAGACAGTCATACAAGCCTCAGACTCCGGATGTCCGTCCCGCAGCAAAGTTTGTTTATTTGTTATCGTTTCCGTAACTTCATTTTTTTTTAACATAGACAGGGGTGCCAGCCCTATGCTAAAACCCCCAACCTGGAGGACCAGGGTGTCTGCTTTCGTCTGACCCCTGCCCGCGCAAACCTGTCCAGCTTGGTAGAACCTTCCAGGAGTAAAACTCCCGCTGGCATAGCTCTGGGGGTAATCAAGGTACGCAAGCCGCCATACCTCGACATGGTATTGACACCGGTGATGGCAGGATGATGATGATGATGATACTAAAATATAGGAGTGGTGGATTTTGTTTATAATAAGTGACAACAGTAGGCTGGATTTAAGTTCATCTCAGAACGTAGCTGTAGTCAGCAAGCTCTGGAAACGGTTTGATTTTAAAAGCAGTAAACCCAGCAGTAAGTGGGTACCTGATTCTGCACTTGAGTTATGGAAGGCAAAAGCAGCAAGGAGAGGAAGACGGTCACCTCAGCTCATAAAATTGTGACTTAGTAGTAGAGACATATTTCTAACACATCACTCCCCTATGTCAGCAATATCTGCTATGGGACTACCTTTATCTGTTACGGCTTTTCTTGTACTTTTTGTTTGTTTTTAATATGAACTTTAAACACACTGTACTAAGTATCTCTACATGACAAGATCCCCAAGACATCCACAGCCGGCATAACATGAGTTAAAAGTCAATTATGAAAAACCAAATAAGTAGAAAGTAAATAAACCGTTACGCTTTTTTGAGATGGGAAACACGATGGTCAGATGGCAGTCCAGCAGAGGCCATCAAAGCAGACACTAAATCTTCTACAAAACACAATTTACTCTAAAATCTGTGAGCGGCAAGAAGTACTAGTGGGCTGGAAGGAAAAACGTGTGTTTAAGCTGCCAAAAAAAAAAAACTATAGTGCAATAATGTTGCCAGGGAAAATATTCAGTAGAATATTCTTTCAGGGATTAAAAGATGCCACATACATTTAGCAGAGAGAAGAACAAGAAGGTTTTCGATAACAGGTTCTGAACTGAACTGAACGTTCCACTTTACACTGAATGTACTGACTATGAAAAGGCTTCGATAGAGAATCATTTTGGACACTGATGAGACATTATGGAGTCTCCCATAACTTCATTAACCTAATAAGGAAATACAGAGTGTCCATAAATCATTCACTCCATTATAAGTTATTTTAGCAGCTATCTTGAAACAACTTTCGACAATCTTTAACACAACTCGAGAAATTTTTGTTTTAATTAAGTATGGAGATAAGTAAATCCGCACGAATTTATTAAACACGAACGCGACAGTACCCAGATAAACGTTTGGTGTGCTCTCTCCTATAACCGGGTGACTGGACCATTTTTACTCCATGAAAACACGGTGAAGGTTACTAATTACCTTGGTATGCTTAAATCATATGCTGCACCTCAGCACTGTAACATAAAGTGGTATTCACGAACCAAAGTTACTATGACCTTCTCAAATTAGGGCTTGCACATTGAATGTTTACAATTTCACGTACTGTTTACAGACACTTGACCTCCAACAATGTAGCTTGAATGCTCTGACCTAGAAAAGTCTGTTGTTGAATGAAACGTGTCACAACCCGCAGTACTGTTTACAATAGGAACCCGCCTTCTATGCAGTTATGGTCCACGTAGCAAATGCCTAGATGTTCACTTCAGTACTTGTCTTGTTATGCTTTATGTAGCATTATAATATAAATGCTCGTACTGTTTATTTGTGTCAACCGTTGATGACCTATATCTGTCCTGTTGTAGCCAAAACTTGCAAGTGTAGAATTAGCGTTGTGTGTTACGGCTGTCCCGTGTGTAGCTTAGACCCACAGATCAGAAGTGTAATGTGTACTTGTCCTTCTTGTAACTTTCTCGACAAAACTGGAGACATCATACATGTAACAGCCAACCAGGAATGTAAATTTCTGAATCCATAAATGTCAACAATAATGTCAAATGCTCGCTCTGTTCTTTTTAAACCCACAGATCTGGTCCATCAGAAATGTAAGTTTCTAGGCCACATTGGCGACAAGAACTGTATCATAAGAGCCCACGTAACTGGTCCACCAGAAATGTAACTGTCTTTTTTTTCTTGTTGAGGTGATCACTGGCCCAAGACAGTTTACATGTTGTTAGATGTGTAGTGCGAGCGTATGATGAGTTGAGTGTGGGTGCGAATGAAGACGCGAATGTGTTTAGGCTCGTATAGATGTAGATCCTGCAACCCATACTCTCACATGCAGTAATCAAGGATGCTTTGACACTGCAGGCATGTTTCAAGACATTTATTGACGGGAACACACATAATATCAACAGGAACAGTCAGTGTAACAAGGTCATGCTGACCTGACATCGATAGGTATACATTTGGCATTCAAAAAGGTAAACATCAGAATAGACGTGCATGGTCAATAGCAAAGTTCTTCAATAATGACAGTTCGTAGCGTCGCCCTTGGCGTCTCTGACTAAACGCGTCAGATGCCTTAGTTACCTTGACACACAGGTGCAACTTGGCACTCCCTGCCAATTGCACATATCAGGCTGTAGTATAATAGCCGGAAGCACAGGCCTCGTCCTAACGTCGGCCGTGTACTTCTGTTAAATAGGTTATCACCAACCCTGCAGTAATACTTATTGTAGATAGAAGTTCCGCCAATCTGCGGCTCCCACAATATATCTTCGTCACTGGATTTCTGGACAATATAAGACTAACAGTCTTGGATGGCTACCTCGAGCACAAATATATAAGTTCTGAAATGGCGGATCCGTGAACTGCTGTTCACCCTAGGTAATCCTTTACATGTTCTGCCACCGAAAAGCGTAATAATGCATAAAGGTCGGTATTACCTGGTAAATGAATCCTCAGAACTACACAAGGAATTCTGTCGTCATCCCGACGCACAGAGATTCACTGGGGAAAACTGCCATAGCAGTTACTTCGAAGATTCTCCCCGAAAAACAATGGACTCTTGGTCCCTTCAGAAAAACAGGACCTCCCGGCTTCCCGGAAGTATATCTCACTCCCGCTTAAAAAACCTTCCCATAGGCCTACGCCGAACTGACAACCTCTGACCCTAAAGGTCAAACACAATGAATGAATAAACAAAAGGGTAAGAACAACCCACTAATCAAACTGATCCCTACCATAGGCACGCCCTAACTACAACCTCTGACCCTAAAGGTCAAACACAATGAATGAATAAACAAGGGAAGACAACCCCTAATCAACCTGACATCGCAGGTAAAGACACAATTATACTTATGATACAAACATAAGCAAATAACTTGACAGATGACTCCGTCGAAAATGACAGCAACAATAAGCAACACCATGTGTTCTTTCAGTAAGACAGAGCCCCGCCACACTCGGGAATAGAAGTGCCATGGACTCCTGGCTCCCCGGATATAACGCCTCTGGATTCTTTTTATGAGGCTACATAAAAGACAGCGTGTATGCAAATAAGGTTAATAACACTACAGAATTAGACTGAAGAGACATTAACCTCAATCACGCAAGATATACTTCTTAATATTTGGAGCGAAATCATCTATCGCCTTGATGTTGTGCCACTGGAACCCTCGTTGAAGTTTACTGAATTCTGGTTTACTCAAGTATTGACTGAACTTTGTCTACTTAATTAAAACCTAAATTTCTTGAGCTGTGTTATTAGTTGCCGAAAACCGTTTTAAGGTAGCTTCTAAAACCACGAACTGATTAAGGTTTATTTTAATGGGGTGAATAATGTATGGACACCATGTATATGTGAAGACATGAACTGTATAGTATCCCCATGAATGAAAACTTACAGAATATGTTGAGATAACAACTAGAGTGCGACACGGATGCTTCTTATTCCCATTTCTCTTCCTACTTGCTGCAGACTGGATTATGCACAATCGGAAATAGAATTCAGAGGACTGATAAATTAGCTCGAGGATCTAGATTTTGCAGATGACTTTCTCCTTTTACCCCAAGAACAAATGAGAATAATTATTCAGAGGTCACCACAGGTAGGTCTAAAAATCAACAGGGTAAAGGCAAAGTGTAGGAACAATAGCTGCAGCAAATGACAGCCAACTTTGCACTTGTAAAAACACCTCTGCAAAACCTGGACTCAAACAAAAATGTTGGCAGCATCATAGAAAAGCGAGATAAAGGGATAGAATATCAATATTACGGTACAGAAGGCAAAGAGGGGCTTTCGTTGTACTGAGAAATATATGGGAATGAAAATAAATCGAGTCCCACACACATAAATAAGAATATTGAACTCAAATGAAAAGGCAGTTCTACTGTATGGTTTTGAAAACAACAAAACCGACATTCAAGAAGCTATAGACAGGGAAAGAACTTGACCGTATGGCAAGTGGAGGAGGGGGGTTGGTGCGTGAACTGGCTTAAGGCCACATATGTCTAAAGGGTTTTTACAATAATAAAGATTTCTGCTGTTCGTGGCTTTACACAAGTCATGAGTGTTTGAAATAAACCACTAAAACAAGGTCATACCTTTTTAAAACAAAACACACCAAACAACTATGTTGAAAAGCCGATATAAATGATGTATAATTTTCGAAACTGACAAAACGTAATTAAAAAATCAAGTTATATTTGTCAGTTGTTCGCTGAGCAGGTTAGGGGGTGTCGTGAGAAATTCTAATCCACATATATAAATTAAAACGTAAATGTAAAGCCTAACAAATAAATTTAATAAAAGGAAAGAAGAATGGTAAAGAACAGTGCTGTCACAATGACTGTACTCGAAATCCCCCTTGTTTTCTCCTTCGTCTGCAAATTGTAACGTTTCACGTTGATAGTAAAAGCCTACTGCTTCAATACCCGCTTTCTACGATAAAACGTGTACTGCCTTTCTGAGAAAAACCTTGAGATACGCAAGCTGACCTATATTTAATATTCCATTCATGTCATTTTATACACTAAGTTACCATAAACGAAAGACAGATGGACTAAGGATAGAAAGAAAGGGAGGGGCTGAAAGCCGGAACGCAGGCAATACTACAACAGTCTCGCGATACACAATTACTACCATCACGCGTGTAAGGCCACAAGCACTAGCTTTTTTTCAAATCGACAGTGATAAAAAACACTACCCATACGAGTTAGGTTTTAAAAACTTACAAAACGCTTATTAGGAAACATGACATTATACTGGTTTACGTTTGAAAACATTACAGTACCCAGACACCACATCGTATTCGAAGTGAACAGGAGGTAGAAGAAATGCATATTTTGAACGCAGCCCCTTAGCCCCATTAAATTTATATATTTGGGTTCCTTAGGACTTGCTGACAAAGAATATGTTGAACGTTACGCAAATAGTCTAGGAATTAACAAATTATAGCCAAAAGAAATAGTGAGGGATGTCAGACAACACCAAAATCAGAATCGCTCAGTGGCAGATTTTCACACCACCATTGTATGGGAAATAGGCTGACATGTTACCTCCTATTTGATTGGCGGAAAGTAAATGTAAGGCTAAACACGATTAGTCGGGCTATAAATATTGATTCTTTGTTGTTAGGGAAACGTGAGTAAGGGTACTTTTTTTTTGAAAAGCTGTGTAAACATGGCACGATTGGTTAGACCCGCCAATATAGTCAATCAGAGGCGTCAGGTCAGCACCACATTTTCAAATAAACTTACTAAAGAACCAGTGCGTTGAGCGCCAGTGCATATTTTTCTAAATAAAAGCCTGGGACATCGGCAGATCGAAATTGTGCTATATTCATTGCCAGTCAACGTAACTGTGTATTATTCCATGAATTGTGGTAAGCTTGAAATATTGATATCTTTTTAATGAAAATTGAATGTAAATTGATAATTTATGTCTGTATATATGTGTGGTTCAGTAGCGAACATGAGGTAAAGCCTATATAGTGCTCCAACCTGAACAGAAGGTGTCGGAGGAAAGTAAAACTACATGGAATTGCCAAACAGTACACTGACACCTATCTTATTAACTAGAAAGAAATAATGCTGGAATTGCAGAGGCGTAGTAACCATTAGGGAGGAGTATACTGGTGAAAATTGTTTCAGATGAAGATAGCAGTTGGCCTACCGCTCTGAACTCAGTGTTTGTTATGTATTGTGTTCAGTCTGGAAATTTATTATAAATTAGTTCTGAAATAGGAGGTACAACCTTCTTGTTTCAGGGACCGTGGTCCTAAAGTTATTGAGCAGCACCTGGTCTGAGCTTTGCTGAACCTAGAGGCGGACAGCATACTCCTGGGTCCAGATAGTGACCAGTGAGGTGTCTCCAGAACACAGGGAGGCTATCGAGCAGAGGAGTCTTTTCCTGCCGCCATCACGAAAGATAAGCGTCTGTGGCCAGAGGAGCTCAACATTATGCCCCCCCCCCCCCCCCCTCAAAATTTGACTTTATAATAAAACAGAGGGAAAATACAGTGTTTAAATTGATAGGAATTGTGAACTTTTCCCCCTACTATTTCCAAGATAAACAAACACTGGAAGTCATGATGACAAATAACAACATAGCTTGAAAAAACAAAACCAGTATTACCTCATATTACTACTACACAACTGACACACATAGGATAATATTAATAAAATATGTCACTACAAGGTTCATATTGATAAATTCTGTACATATAAATTGTAATTACAATTGATTGTGATTCCTGGTTCACTTTGTATTTGAATCAGGACACATATATTAGTGAAATTAATTAATACATATTTATATTTGAAAATTTACCAGTGACTCATTTAAGATAGTCTTATAGAGTGTTAAATGTGTGTGAGTGTCACAGTGTTGTTAAGTGTGTGGTGGAATAAATTAAATTGTTTATCTGTCTGTTGTTGTTGTGACTTACACTTCATCATATACATACCCTAGACATTTAACGTAGTCATCACAATATTCCAGAATAATTCTGACTGAGGTATAATGTGGTAGCAAGTAAGGTTATCTGTAAAACACTACACCTATTAGATACAGATACCTTCACAGCTGATCTCAGTCAGTACACTAAGTCCCCTATAAATATTTATAACATCCCACTTTACCACATATATTGGGGTCTCGCTCCAGGGATATTGAACTTTCTCCTGTTATAGATATTGGGAATAATAAGAATTAAAAGGTATCCTTGGGTGGAAATAAATAACGTTGAGCTCTCAGTGCCTGTGGTGTCTTTGGATAAGTAATATCAGAGTGTATTGTTTAGTTAGACATTACCTACATTTAAATGTTAGAAAATGGCGGACCTGGCCAAATTTCTATCTGCTGCTGTACAGACTGCAAAAGAGTTAGGAATGGACGGGCAAATTATGATTGCTTATGTCACTGCTGAATGTGACAAATATATTGAACGGGAAGAAAGAAGATTAGAAAAAGAGGCCGAAAGAAAGTTAGAGGCTGAGACTAAGAGGTTGCAGATTGAGGCTGAGGCTGAGACTAAGAGGTTGCAGATTGAGGCTGAGGCTAAGAAATTGGAGGCAGAAAGAGAAGAGAAGAAATTGGAAGCAGAAGAAAGAAGATTGACTGCAGAAAGGGAAGCAGAAGAAAGAAGATTGACTGCAGAGAGGGAAGCAGAAAAGGAGGAGAAGAGATTACAAAGGGAACATGAGTTACGACTAAGGGAGTTTGAGTTTCAAAGCCATGCTCCTGAAAATGGTGCCAGTCCCTTTGCCTCTGATGCCACTGCTAGTCAGGGAGCCTCAACCTCAGCTATGAACTTTCATTTAGATCATTTTGTTGAGAAAGACGATGATATTTAGAGCTATCTAAATAGATATGAACTATTAGCTACCACATATGGGTTAGAGAGAGAAAGGTGGAGCTTAAAGTTATCTCAAGGTCTTCGTGGGGCAGCTTATGAAGTTTTTGCCAAAATGAGCAGAGGTAATCAGGAAAATTATGACATGCTAAAGCAGGCTCTTTTGTTAAGATATGAAAAGAACGCAGAATTTTATAGGAAAAAATTTAGGAATGCTAAACTACTGTCAGGTGAAACCTATCACCAGTTCTCTGCACGGTTAGAAAACATACTTGGAGAAATGGACTTCTCTGGGGAAAACCCAAGATCTTAAGGAAATGGTCCTTATAGAACAACTAAGAGAGTCCATGGCTCCAGACCTGAGAAAGTTTCTCATGGAACAAGGTGCAGAGAGGCTGGGTGAGTTGCTAAATGTTGCTGAATGGTATCAAGCGGCTCAGGCAGAGGTATCAGGTAATAAAAAGAAACAGGTAGAAAATTTTAGGGCACCACAGAACTTTAATAAATTTGATCCTAGAGATCAAAACAAAGGTAAGCACCAGTTTGATAGGCCACGGTATGACAATAAAAATAAAACCCCACAATTCGATGAAAGGAAATATGATGAAAGAAAATCTTTCAACCAAGGGAAAAGGTGGTGTAAAAATTGTAAGATGAACAATCATGACACTGACCATTGTAGAAGGAAACCTGTCTATATGGCCACCCTTCAGGTCAGGTCGACCTCAAGACAGGAGGAGGATATTATGTTAGATACCACTCCAGAAGAGATGAGGAAGGCACAGGCTGGGGATAAGACCCTCAAGACTACATGCACTAACTTTATTTCAATCGACAGTGATAAATTCACTACCCTTCCCAGAGTTAGGTTTTAAAACCTGAAAAACGCTTATTGGAGAAACCTGACATTCTACTGTTTTATGTCCGAAATCCTGACATTAGTCTGACAGTACAGCAGGACAGGTGGCGGTTCTCACATAAAAAATAAAAAAACAACTACACGACTATCCTAGAAATTGCATATTTTGAACGCAGCCACTTAGCTCTTTTAAATTGGTATATTTGGGTTCCTTAGGGCTTGCTGACAAAGAATATGTACAACGTTATGCAAATAGTCTAGGAATTGACAAGTTATAGCCAAAATAAAATGATGGTGCTGTCAGACAACACCCAAAATCAGAATCGCTCAGTGGTAGATTTTTTTACACCACCATTGTACGGGAAATGGGCCACAAGTTACATTTGAACTGATTGGCTGGAATGATATGTAAGGCTACACACGATTAGTCGGACTATAAATACTATCTTTGGTTGTTAGGGGAGACGTAGGAAGTTAAAATTTTTTCAAATACGTGTCGAAACGTGGCTCCATTGGCTAGACTCGCTGATATACTCACTTAGGAGCGTTAGTTCGAGACCACTAGTCAAATAAGCTTGATAAAGCAACAGTGCGTTGAAGCCAGCTCATATTTTTGCTAAATAAAAGCCTGGGACATAAGCAGATGGGAATTTGTGCCAGTAGTTGTGCCAGAATTCATTGCTAATCAACGTATCTGTGTTTGTTTCCATGAATTGTGGTAAGCTTGAAACATTCAGTATCTTTTAATGAAAATTGAATGTGAATTGTTAATTTATGCCTGTATATATGTGTAGTTCAGTAGCAAACCTGATGTAAAGCCTATAATGCTCCAGCCTGAACAGAAGGTGTCGGAGGAAAGTAAAACTGCATGGAATGGCCAAACAGTACACTGACACCTAGATTATTGATTAGACAGAAATAATGCTGGAAGTGCAGAGGCGTAGTAACCATTAAGGAGGTAAATACTGGTATAAAGTATTTCAGATGAAGCTGACAGTTGGCCTAACGCTCTGAACTCAATGTTTGTGATGTATTGTGCTCAGTGTAAAAAGAGAGTATAAATTAGTTATGAAGTAGAAGGTACATCCTTCTTGTTTTCAGGGACCGTGGTCTTGATGGTATTGAGCAGCACCTGGTCAGAGCTTTGCTGAATCCAGAGTCGGACAGCATACTCCTTGGTCCATTTAGCTATCAGTGAGGTGTCTCCAGAGCCCAGGGGAGAATCGAGCAGAGGAGTCTTTTCCTGCCGCCATCACGCAAGATAAGCTGATGTGGCCAGCTGAGCTCAAAATTATGTACCCCAGCTTAAAATGACCTTGTAAAAATAACATTAAGAGGGGAATTAAATTGTGTTAATATCAGGAACTGAGAACATCTCCAATAATAGTTCCCATAAAGACAAACTATTGAAGTCATGATGACAAATACCAACAGAGCTTGAACAAAACAAAACCAGTATTACCTCATATTACTACTACACAACTGACACACATAGGATACTTTTAATAATATATGTCATTACCATATTCATATTGATAAATTCTGTATATATAACTTGTAAGTAAAATTGATTGTGATTCCTGGTTCCCTTTGTTTTGAATCAGGACACATATTCATTCATAACAGCAATGAATACATATTGTTATTTGAAAAGTTATCAGTGACTCCTTTAAGATATCCTTTAGAGTGTTATATGTATGTGAGTGTCATAGTGTTGTCAAGTGTGGTGGAATAAATTAAATTGTTTATCTGTCTGTTGTTGTTATGACTTACACTTCATCATACACATACCCTAGACATACAACGTAGTCATCACACTATTCCAGAATAATTCTGACTGAGGTATACATATGTGGCAGCAAGTAAGGTTATATATAATACACTACTCTTATTAGATATATATATACCTTCACGGCTGATCTCAGTCAGTACACTAAGTCCCCTATAAATATTTATAACATCCCACTTCACCACATATATTGGGGTCTCGCTCTTGGGATTTTGAATCTTTCCCTATTACATATATTGGGGGTAATTCACTTCAGGGAATATAAGAATTAAAAGGTATCCTTGGGTGGAATTAAATAAGGTTGAGCTCACGGTGCCTGTGTTGTCCATTAGATATATATGTAGAAATTGAATTGTTGGTTAGACATTGTATAAATTTACCTGATAGACAATGGCGGACTTGGCCAAGTTTCGATCTGCTGCTGTTCAGACTGCAAAAGAGTTAGGATTAGATGGGCAAGTTATGGTTGCCTATGTCACTACGGAATGTGACAAATTTATTGAACGCGAAGAAAGAAGGTTTGAAGCCGAAAGAAAGTTAGAGGCTGAAAGGGAAATTAAGAGGTTGCAGATTGAGGCTGAGGCTAAGAAATTGGAAGCAGAAGAAAGAAGATTGACTGCAGAAAGGGAAGAGAAGAAATTAGCTGCAGAAAGGGAAGCAGAAGATAAAAGATTACAAAGGGAACATGAGTTACGACTAAGGGAGTTTGAGTTTCAAAGCCATGCTCCTGAAAATGGTGCCAGTTCCTTTGCCTCTGATGCCACTGCTAGCCAAGGAGCCTCAACCTCAGCTATGAATTTCCATTTAGATCATTTTGTTGAGAAAGACGATGATATAGAGAGCTACCTAAATAGGTATAAACTATTAGCTACCACGTATGGGTTAGAGAGAGAAAGGTGGAGCTTAAAGTTATCTCAGGGACTTCGTGGGGCAGCTTATGAAGTTTTTGCAAAAATGAGTAGAGGTGATCAGGAAAATTATGACATGCTAAAGCAGGCTCTTTTGTTAAGGTATGAAAAGAATGCAGAATTTTATAGGAAAAAATTTAGGAATGCTAAACTACTGTCAGGTGAAACCTATCACCAGTTCTCTGCACGAATAGAGACATACTTGGAGAAATGGACTTCTCTGGGGAAAAACCCAAGATCTTAAGGAAATGGTCCTTATAGAGCAACTAAGAGAGTCCATGGCTCCAGACCTGAGAAAGTTTCTCATGGAACAAGGTGCAGAGAGGCTGGGTGAGTTGCTAAATGTTGCTGAAAGGTATCAAGCAGCTCAAGCAGAGGTAACAGGTAATAAAAAGAAACAAGTGGATAACTTTAGGGCACCACAGAACTTTAATAAATTTGATCCTAGGGATCAAAACAAAGGTAAGCACCAATTTGATAGGTCACGGTATGAAAATAAAAATAAATTCCCACAATTCGATGAAAGGAAATATGATGAAAGAAAATCTTTCAACCAAGGAAAAAGGTGGTGTAAGAATTGTCAGATGGACAATCATGACACTGACCGTTGCAGAAGGAAACCTGTGTATATGGCAACCCTTCAGGTCAGGTCGACCTCAAGACAGGAGGAGGATATTATGTTAGATACCACTCCAGAAGAGATGAGGAAGGCACAGGCTGGGGATAAAACACTCAAGCCTTGTTTCAGAAAATTGTCAACTTGTCATACAACTCCAGGCAAGGGAGATTTTTACATGAAAAACAAGTTGATGTATAGGAAGACTGGAGCTAGATCCAAAGGTCAAGGACAGCTGGTACTTCCTAAAAGATATAGGGCAGACTTAATAAGGAGCCTACATGTGAAACCAGATGGGGACCATGAGAAGATAGGTACCATCATTCAAAAGGTGGCTCAAAATTATTATTGGCCCAAAGCAAGATGGGACATTGAGAATTTTGTAGAAAGGTGTAGCATAGCACATGAGGGAACACCCACAAGTGGGAACATGGATCAGGACCTGGACACGCCACGGGGCAAAATTAGGCCTGATAATAAAAAGAGATATAGATTTGATAAAGTGGACCAAATGGAATGGGAAGCCCCTTTTCACGGACAAGCTTCACTTAACTGTTTTACAATGGCCACTATGCGGAGAGTGCAAAAAGATGTCTTACCCCAGGATAAGCCGACAATCCCTCAATCGGACTTAAACAAACTGGAGGAAGAGGATGTAGAGAGGAAATCTCTCATCAAGAATTTTAAGTGGGGAGAAAGCCCCAAAAGAAAAATTGGTAGCGGTCGTTTTGTGAATGATAATTCTGGGAGGAAAAAAAAATCATCACTATAAAGCTTCGAGTGGAAGAGACCATACCGGTGCATGGACAAATAGGTCCACACAATTAAAGGTCCATATGTAGCTTTGTTAAGAACGTGGACTGATGAAAAGGCAGAGGAAAACATTACATCTTCATACCAATATGTGAATGAGCTGACCACTCGTTTAAAAACTGGCTGGAAACTTGCCAATGAAAATTTGAAACAAGCCAGGAAGAAACATGCTGCCTATTATAACAGGAAGGCGAAAGACAGAAATTTGGCTGTGGGAGAGAAAGTACTGCTTCTTTTGCCCGGGAGTCAGAATAAGTTACAAATTGGATGGCAGGGTCCATATACAGTTTTAGAGAAGGTATCTAGAACAAATTATAAGATAGATAAGAAGGGGAAAGAAAAAATCTATCATGTGAATCTCCTGAAGAAATATTTGGAAAGAGAACATCAGGAAGAGACACACTTGTTGACCTTGTCCATCGCCATGGAGATGAAAAAGGAACCACTTTCATCATTTGAGTATCCATTACACCCCTGTGAGACAGCAGCACAGGTGAAAATCAGTACACATTTAACGAAAACTCAGAAAGAGAGAGTGCAACAGGTTCTAAATAATCATGCAGAGGTGTTAACAGACCGACCAGGGCATACAAACCTATTGGAATATGATATGAAACTGATAGACCCCACACCTGTCTGTATGAAACCATATTCGATTCCGTTTGCTAAGGAGAAAGCTTTGAAGGAAGAGATAGACTATCTATTGAAGGAAGGAATTATTTCACACAGTGAATCTTCGTATAGTTCCGGTGTTGTACTCTTAAGGAAGCCCTCTGGAGAACATAGACTCTGTATAGATTACAGGAGACTGAATGCTATTACAGAAGGACAGGTGGATCCATTGCCGGATACAAATCAGCTGTTTGCCAGACTAAATAAAGCTAAATATTTCTCAAAAGTGGATCTGAGTAAAGGATACTATCAGATTCCAGTAAAGCCTGAGGTTAGACCATACCTAGCTTTTAGTACCTCAGAAGGACACTATGAGTTTAATAGATTGCCATTTGGATTGAAGAATGCGCCTAGTGTCTTCTCTAGAATGATGAGAAAATTATTGGACCCTCTGAATAATCCATGTATAACAAATTTCATGGATGATATCCTTATAGCAACAGAAACATTTGAGGAACACATTGACTCTCTGAAGATGCTGTTTGATCGACTTAGGGAGGCAAATTTAACAGCCCGACCAACCAAATGTTGCGTTGGATGTAAAGAATTGGAATTTTTGGGACACACAGTTTATCAGGGAAACATGACCCCTGACCCAAAGAATTTAGAGAGACTACAGAAAGCCCCGAGACCACAAACCAAGAAGGACGTGAGATCCTTTGTCTCATTATGTGGTTTCTACCAGAAGTATATCAAAAACTTTAATTCCATATGTGCACCGTTAACTGATTTGACACGTAAAGGACATCCAGATCGCATTACATGGACACCACAATGTGAAATGACTTACCAAGAATTGAAGGAAAAGCTCACAAGTAAACCCATTTTGAAATTACCTGACTTAAGTCAAGAATTCATAGTAAGGACGGATGCAAGTAATATTGGGTTAGGTGCAACTCTACTACAGAAATCAGATGCATTGGATGGGGAATTAAGCCCAGTGGCATATGCTAGCAGAAAATTGAATAAAGCTGAAATCAATTACTCAACTAGCGAAAAAGAATGTCTTGCAGTAATATGGGCAATAAAGAAATTCAATATTTATCTGTATGGGAAGGCCTTTAAGTTGCAAACAGACCACAAACCTTTATCGTTTCTAGCACAGGCTAGGCATGAGAACTCCAGGTTACTCCGATGGTCTTTACTTTTGGCTCCATATAATTTTAGCATTGAGTATATATCTGGAAAAACAAATTTGGGAGCGGATTTTTTAAGCCGCCATCCGTGTGATGAGAATCACCGTAAACCCCAGAACTAATAATAAATTTCTCTATGTGTATATAGAATAAAGGACTGACATATAATGTCTGTTTTAAGAGGGGAGATGTCGTGGAATATTCTAATCCACATATATAAATTATCAAGTAAATATAAAGCCTAATAAATACATATAATAAATAAAGGAAGAAGAATGGTAAAGAACAGTGCTGTCACAATGACAGTACTCGAAATCCCCTTGTTTTCTGCTTCGTCTGCAAATTGTAACGTTTCACGTTGATATTAAAGGCCTTCTGCAACATACACGCGTTTCCCAAACACACAATAAAATGTGCTGCCTTTCTAAGAAAAACCTTGAAATATGCAAGTTGACCTAAATTTTAAATTCCATTCATGTCTTTTTCTACACTATGTTACCAAAAACAAAAGACAGATGGACTAAAGGATAGCGAGAAGGGAGAGGCAGAAAGCCGAACACTAAACACGCGTCGCGCGATACACAAATGCTGCCATCACGCGTGTAAGACTACATGCACTAACTTTATTTCAATCGACAGTGATAAATTCACTACCCTTCCCAGAGTTAGGTTTTAAAACCTGAAAAACGCTTATTGGAGAAACCTGACATTCTACTGTTTTATGTCCGAAATCCTGACATTAGTCTGACAGTACAGCAGGACAGGTGGCGGTTCTCACATAAAAAATAAAAAAACAACTACACGACTATCCTAGAAATTGCATATTTTTGAACGCAGCCACTTAGCTCTTTTAAATTGGTATATTTGGGTTCCTTAGGGCTTGCTGACAAAGAATATGTACAACGTTATGCAAATAGTCTAGGAATTGACAAGTTATAGCCAAAATAAAATGATGGTGCTGTCAGACAACACCCAAAATCAGAATCGCTCAGTGGTAGATTTTTTTACACCACCATTGTACGGGAAATGGGCCACAAGTTACATTTGAACTGATTGGCTGGAATGATATGTAAGGCTACACACGATTAGTCGGGCTATAAATACTATCTTTGGTTGTTAGGGGAGACGTAGGAAGTTAAAATTTTTTCAAATACTTGTCGAAACGTGGCTCCATTGGCTAGACTCGCTGATATACTCACTTAGGAGCGTTAGTTCGAGACCACTAGTCAAATAAGCTTGATAAAGCAACAGTGCGTTGAAGCCAGCTCATATTTTTGCTAAATAAAAGCCTGGAACATAAGCAGATGGGAATTTGTGCCAGTAGTTGTGCCAGAATTCATTGCTAATCAACGTATCTGTGTTTGTTTCCATGAATTGTGGTAAGCTTGAAACATTCAGTATCTTTTAATGAAAATTGAATGTGAATTGTTAATTTATGCCTGTATATATGTGTAGTTCAGTAGCAAACCTGATGTAAAGCCTATAATGCTCCAGCCTGAACAGAAGGTGTCGGAGGAAAGTAAAACTGCATGGAATGGCCAAACAGTACACTGACACCTAGATTATTGATTAGACAGAAATAATGCTGGAAGTGCAGAGGCGTGGTAACCATTAAGGAGGTAAATACTGGTATAAAAATATTTCAGATGAAGCTGACAGTTGGCCTAACGCTCTGAACTCAATGTTTGTGATGTATTGTGCTCAGTGTAAAAAGAGAGTATAAATTAGTTATGAAGTAGAAGGTACATCCTTCTTGTTTTCAGGGACCGTGGTCTTGATGGTATTGAGCAGCACCTGGTCAGAGCTTTGCTGAATCCAGAGTCGGACAGCATACTCCTTGGTCCATTTAGCTATCAGTGAGGTGTCTCCAGAGCCGAGGGGAGAATCGAGCAGAGGAGTCTTTTCCTGCCGCCATCACGCAAGATAAGCTGATGTGGCCAGCTGAGCTCAAAATTATGTACCCCCAGCTTAAAATGACCTTGTAAAAATAACATTAAGAGGGGAATTAAATTGTGTTAATATCAGGAACTGAGAACATCTCCAATAATAGTTCCCATAAAGACAAACTATTGAAGTCATGATGACAAATACCAACAGAGCTTGAACAAAACAAAACCAGTATTACCTCATATTACTACTACACAACTGACACACATAGGATACTTTTAATAATATATGTCATTACCATATTCATATTGATAAATTCTGTACATATAACTTGTAAGTAAAATTGATTGTGATTCCTGGTTCCCTTTGTTTTTGAATCAGGACACATATTCATTCATAACAGCAATGAATACATATTGTTATTTGAAAAGTTATCAGTGACTCCTTTAAGATATCCTTTAGAGTGTTATATGTATGTGAGTGTCATAGTGTTGTCAAGTGTGGTGGAATAAATTAAATTGTTTATCTGTCTGTTGTTGTTATGACTTACACTTCATCATACACATACCCTAGACATACAACGTAGTCATCACACTATTCCAGAATAATTCTGACTGAGGTATACATATGTGGCAGCAAGTAAGGTTATATATAATACACTACTCTTATTAGATATATATATACCTTCACGGCTGATCTCAGTCAGTACACTAAGTCCCCTATAAATATTTATAACATCCCACTTCACCACAGCAGCCAATACCAAGTTGAAGACTCCTCTAGGTTATTCCTGTGGCTTTTCTGCCATTCCGAAACGTGTTGAGTTGAAGTCATGAGCTCCAGTTCCTCCAGCGTGGCTAGCTTTTAAAGGATCATCACATCTGGTCCCAAGCTAGGAGTAAGAAGCGCGTGGCATACTGTGCATTCATCGCCATCCAAGGGGGCTCTACAAATATGCAGAGCTAAATCGTGCTCTGGTTCAGGGCTCTACAAAGGAATTGTCACGCCCGACGCAGAGCCCCTTCTCATCTCCCCCTGCCTATCATTGAGTCCATAGTGTGATCCTCCTACATGCAGTAAACCAGGTAAAAGCCAGAGTTGCGCCTGGGGCTCAAGTGACTCCTCCAAACTTAGCGTAAATAAATAAACAAACAACACACAAAGGTAGTTATCAGGCTCTCAGTGAGAAAATAAAGAAGTAGAAGACCAGACAACAGAAAAACAACAGAAGTGATAGGCTTACCGGGATCGAACCAGGACCTTCCGAACGGCACCCACCGCTTATATGTTTACAAACTTAGTGTGCAATGTTGGGTTCTCAAAATGTTTCACTACAGGGAGAATCCCTGGATGTGTGTGGGTGGTTTCAAGAGTCAGTGAGGGTGTGGTTAGCCTCACAGACAAAGCTTATAAATTACATTATATATGCGCTAGCGTGAATAAAACAGTATTATTAAGACTACCAGCACATTATCTTCGCCCGAAAGGGGTACGCCTGAAAACTAAACTCTCTTTAAAAGAGGTACGCAATTACTTTAAGTCTGGGAAACACTGTCATAACACAATCCGCGACAACAAATTTAAAGGGGGAAAAAGCTATACGCACCAGTGTAATCAACAGGGCATTTAACACTAATCAAAATGGTTACAGAGATGACGACACCAAGTACGACAGAATACTGATAAGTTTTTCTACGTGCAAAATGATGTAACAGATACGAAGCACGCGTGTCTTCTCAATTGCAGAATAGTGTAGAACGGAAAGAATATTCTGTGATCACCTGTGTCGTACTTGCGATGTCAAACAAAGGTGTATAAAACAAGACAATGTCCATGGCAGGAAGAAAATTCGTGTAGCGTAATGCAAGTGTGGTGTATGCACAGAATGCCAGTTTATCACTATCTGTCAACATAAATGATCTACAAAGCAGTCGGGGCCAACTTACTTGATCCTTCTTGTCCTGCCATTTAATCCAGACCAAAACAATATACAAAGGTAATAACGCAAAAAGACTCCGCCTAGGCCGGTCCCAAGCCCGGCTGAAAAAGGTGGAGGGCGGCCTGCATGGAGGCCGTAAGGAGGCAGCCCCTCCACCATGCAAAGGCACAACAGGCCAATCACCTGTTTGCTTTAAAACATGGTTACGCGAACTACAAGAAAGAAAACCGGACTGATTCTAAAGGCGACGAACTGGAACGGACTACGACTTATGGAACACAAGAAATATAAATGGGAAAGAAGAGGAGCTGGTGGAAGAGATGAGGAAAGCAAAATTAGAAATCCTGGCTATAACGGAAACAAAGAAAAAGGGACAAGGAGTCGTGGATATCAATGGCAACACGCTGCTCTACAGTGGTGTACCCACATCTGAAAGAGCTAAAGGGGGCGTGGGCTGCATTGTGGCCAAAAACCAGAAAGATAGTATCAAGGGATGGAACTTTGTCTCAGAGCGCATTATGGTTGTAAAACTAAAAGAAGGAGAAACCATAGTCAGCCTGGTCATAGTGTATGGGCCAAATGAGGATGAGAGAGCAGAGGTCAAGGAGGAATTCTTCGAGCTGCTTCAAAGGACAGTGGATGACTGCCTAGATGAAATTATCATGCTCGGAGATTTCAATGCCAGAGTTAGAAATGACCATGCTAGATGGGGTGGTTTTATCGGAAGATATGGAGAAGATACTCTCAATGACAATAGAAAGCGATTCCTTAGATTCTGAATGAGCAGAATCTGATTATTACAAACACAAAGTTCCCCCATAAGCGCATACATGCATACACTAGATGTGAACCAACAAAGAATGAGAAGTCAGTGATCGACTATGCCATTGTTAGGAGGAGCTCATTCAAATATGTCCGGGATGCTAGAGTCTGGAGGGGGCCAGACATTGGAAGTGATCACTACCTGCTTACAATCAAAAGAACAACGGAAAGAGTTGCTCAGCCTAGGAACTGCCCAACATCACGCAAGAAACCAAGTAAACAAACGGGAGAAATGAGCATTAAGACCTACAAGCTGAGAGAGCCAGAAATTAAGACCAGATATCAGGGGCTTATTGCTACAGCGGTGAGAAACACAGAAGAACAACCTGATGACTTGGAAACCCTCTGGCTTAAATTCAAGGACATCATAAAAACAGCTGCTGCAGAAGCATGTGGTGAAGTCCGACTTGGTGTCGTGTGAAATTCTAATCCACATATATAAATTAAAAAGTAAATGTAAAGCCTAACAAATAACTTCAATAAAAGGAAAGAAGAATGGTAAAGAACAGTGCTGTCACAATGACTGTACTCGAAATCCCCCTTGTTTTCTACTTCGTCTGCAAATTGTAACGTTTCACGTTGATAGTAAAAGCCTACTGCAGCATACACGCTTTCTACGATAAAACGCGTACTGCATTTCTAAGAAAAACCTTGAGATACGCAAGCTGACCTATATTTAATATTCCATTCATGTCATTTTATACACTAAGTTACCATAAACGAAAGATGGAATTAGGATAGAGAGAAGGGAGGGCTGAAAGCAGGAACGCATACAACACTAAACACGCGTCTCGCTATACAATTACTACCATCACGCGTGTAAGGCCACAATCACTAGCTTTTTTCAAATCGACAGTGATAAAAAACACTACCCATACGAGAGTTAGGTTTAAAAAACTTACAAAACGCTTATTAGGAAACATGACATTCTACTGTTTTATGTCTGAAATCCTGACATTAGTATGACAGTACAGCAGACACCATAAAGTTTGGAAGTGAGGAGGTGGCAACAGCACGACTATCCTAGAAGAAAATGCATATTTTGAACGCCGCCACTTAGCTCCTTTAAATTTGTATATTTGGGTTCCTTAGAACTTGCTGACAAAGAATATGTTAAACGTTACGCAAATAGTCTAGGAATTAATAAATTATAGCCAAAAGAAATAGTGAGGGTGTCAGACAACACCAAAATCAGAATCGCTCAGTGGCAGATTTTGACACCACCATTGTACGGTAAGCGGAAAAAAGGAAGACCAAAAGAAACACTCAGAAGAACAATAATAAGAGAAGGAAGAACGTTGGGCCTAAATAATGTGCAAGAGCTAAGAGGAGTGGCATCACAACGAACAACCTGGAGAGCACTGGTTTCTGCCTTATGCGCCGTGTTTGGCGCTTAAAGAATTTATTATTATTATTATTGTACGGGAAATAGGTCCCCATGTTAAATCCTATTTGATTGGAGCGCAATAATGTAAGGCTAAACACGATTAGTCGGGCTACAAATACTATCTTTTGTTGTTAGGGGAGACGGAAGGAAGGGTACTTTTTTTCAAACGCTTGTGTAAACATGGCTCGATTGGTTAGACCCGCCAATATAGTCAATTAGGAGCGTCAGGTCAGCACCACATTTTCAAATAAACTTTCTAAAGCAACAGTGCGTTGAGATTCAGCTTATATTTTTCTAAATAAAAGCCTGAGACAGTGGCAGGTCGGATTTTGTGCCTATTCATTGCCAGTCAACGTAATTCTGTATTATTTCCATGAATTGTGGTAAGCTTGAATATTTGATATCTTTTTAATGAAAATTGAATGTAAATTGATAATTTATGTCTGTATATGTGTGTGGTTCAGTAGCGAACATGAGGCAAAGCCTATATAGTGCTCCAACCTGAACAGAAGGTGTCGGAGGAAAGTAAAACTACATGGAATTGCCAAACAGTACACTGACACCTATCTTATTGACTAGAAAGAAATAATGCTGGAATTGCAGAGGCGTAGTAACCATTAGGGAGGAGTATACTGATGTCAATTGTTTCAGATGAAGATAGCAATTGGCCTACCGCTCTGAACTCAGTGTTTGTTATGTATTGTGTTCAGTCTGTAAATAGATTATAAATTAGTTATGAAGTAGGAGGTACAACCTTATTGTTTCAGGGACTGTGGTCCTAAAGTTATTGAGCAGCACCTGGTCTGAGCTTTGCTGAATCTGGAGGCTGACAGCATACTCCTGGGTCCAGATAGCGACTAGTGAGGTGTCTCCAGAACACAGGGGAGCAATGGAGCAGAGGAGTCTTTTCCTGCCACCATCACGAAAGTTAAGTCTCTGTGGCCAGTGGAGCTCAACATTATGTGTCCCCTCAAAAATTGACATTTTAGTAAAAAAGAGGGACAATACCTTGTTTAAATTGACAGGAACTGTGAACTTTTCCCCCATACTATTTCCCAGATAAACAAACACTTGAAGTCATGATGACAAATAATAACATAGCTTGAAAAAACAAAACCAGTATTACCTCATAGTACTACTACACAACTGACACACATAGGATAATATTAATAAAATATGTCACTACAAGGTTCATAGTTATAAATTATGTATATATAAATTGTGATTACAATTAATTGTGATTCCTGGTTCACTTTGTAGTTGAATCAGGACACATATATTAGTGAAATTAATTAATACATATATATTTGAAACTTTACCAGTGACTCATTTAAGATAGTCTTATAGAATGTTAAATGTGTGTGAGTGTCACAGTGTTGTCAAGTGTGGTGGAATAAATTAAATTGTTTATCTGTCTGTTGTTGTTGTGACTTACACTTCATCATATACATACCCTAGACATTTAACGTAGTCATCACAATATTCCAGAATAATTCTGACTGAGGTATAATGTGGTAGCAAGTAAGGTTATCTGTAAAACACTACACCCATTAGATACAGATACCTTCACAGCTGATCTCAGTCAGTACACTAAGTCCCCTATAAATATTTATAACATCCCACTTTACCACACTTGGGAACAAGAGAAAGATGACACCTTGGTGGACAGAGGTAGTCAAAGAGAAAATAAGAGAGAAGAAAATGGCATGGAAACATTACTTAGGAGCTAAAAACACAGCAGGACAAATACAGAAATATAGAGAATATGTGACACCCAGAACAGAAGCAAAGAACAAGGTGCTAGCAGCAAAACAGAAGTCATTGGAAGAATTTGGAGAAAAGCTAGAAAAAGATGCGCAAGTAAACCAGAAATTGTTCTATAAGACCCTAAAGAACATGAGGAAGGAAAAACAATGCCCTCTAAAATTTATAAAGGACAAGCAAAGCAAATTGCTTACTGCCCCGAAGGAAGTAATGGAAAGATGGAAAGGATATTTCTCAGAACTCCTTGATGGTGAGCAAGGTCAAGCATCAGAAATGATAACCACTAGCACAGAAGAGGAAACCAATGGTGACGCAGATGACATAAAGATGGAAGAACTGAAGGCAGCACTGGAGAAAATCAAGATGGGCAAAGCAGCAGGGCATGATGGTATAACACCAGAAATGGTTAATTACATGGGAGCATCAGGTGACCTATTACTCTTAAGGGTCCTACAGGCAGCGTGGTGCAACAAGACCATTCCAAAGGATTGGGAGATTGCCATCATAACACCAATTTTCAAAAAAGGTGACAATCGACAATGTGGAAACCACAGAGGCATATCCCTTCTCAGTGTCCCTAGTAAAATCTACTCTAGAATCCTAGAGCAGAGACTCCGACGCCTAGCTGAGCCACAATTGGATGAGATCACAGTGCGGATTCCGAGCAAACCGACCTAATCTTCACACTCAGACAGCTGAGTGAAAAGGCTCTTGAGTATAAGTGAGATCCATCTTTGTTTCATAGATCTGGAAAAGGCGTTTGAAAGGGTCCCCTGGAGCAAACTTTGGGACTGTTTGGCAAGGTGGATCATTCCAGCACCTCTGATTCATGCTATACAGAGCTTCTAAAAGTCTTGCAGAAATTATGAGGACAGCAAACCATAAGTCAGAAGAGTTTAGGACCACCACTGGTGTAAGACAAGGTGATATCCTGTCACCTTATCTTTTCATACTCCTCATGGACGATGTTATCAAGGCATGTAAGGAGAGAACAAGAAAGTATTCAGTGGGGTACTGGAAGATGAGACAGGTATGTATTTCAGAGCTGGCATTTGCTGATGATGTTGCCCTGATTGCTAAATCAGGGGCACATCTCCAATCCAACCTGCAAGTCTGGAAGGAAGAGCTGGAGAAGAGAGGGATGGTCATAAGCAGCTCTAAAACAAAATCCATGGTGATATCACGAGAAGAAAGAAGACATCAGATTAAGCTGAGAGAACAGGTCCTGGAGCAGGTCGACCACTTTAAATATCTCGGAGCTATTATAGACCGAAAGGGAGGCATCAAAGAAGAGTTGACCACTCGAAAAGCAGCAGCTGGGAGACTTTTTCAGGCCATAAATCGAGGATTCCTCAGCAAGAGAGAGGTTGGTAAGAAAACGAAGATGGCTGTGTACCGCTCCACCTATGTCCCAGTCTTGACATATGGATGCGAGTCATGGGCAATGACTACAACCCACAAAAGCCAGATCCAAACCTCAGAAATGAGGTATCTGAGGAAGGTGGTTGAAGTAACAAGAAGAGACATGGTCCTCAACCAGACGATACGTCAAGGCCTAAAATCCCACCCCCTGCAGATCCAAGTAGAACAGTCCCAACTAAGATGGTTTGGCCATGTTTGCAGAATGGGAGAAGATCGGCTACCACGACAAGCATGGGATACAAAGAGCCAGGGATCCAGATCCCCAGGACGACACAGAGTCCGCTGGGAGGACAACATTAGACAATCTTTGAAGGACCGAGGACTAAAATGGAACCAGGCCAGGAGGAAGACAGCCGATAGGATAGTCTGGCGCTCTCTCTTCCAAACCTCTACACCTCACGGTAGAAGGGGGAACGACTAAGTAAGTAAGTAATAACGCAAAAATACGGTTTATATAAAATCACAAAATAAATAGCAATACTAATTCTGACTAACCAATTTTAAAGAAGAAATTTTCGAATGATTACAACAAAAGTAGTTCTGACTTAAGATGCAAGAGTGCCTGAACGAGTGACTAAAAAGCCATCAGTAGTTGACAGAACATGTTTAATTAACTTACTGAGAGAAAGTGTCGCGTGAGTGACTCATACACATAAGTTACATGTTAACTGATCGACAAGGAGTGCGGCGCGTGGTCTATTTGCTGACAGCAAAACACGTGATACTTCAGGACTGACTAATCACTGGTAATTTAAAAATTAATTTAGGAACCAAGCCAAAATTGTTTAGCTACAGTAATAACAGCGATGTTAAGTCTCGGAGTTCCTAATATAAATATCAAAATAATACCAATGCCTGACGACTGTATATTGATACGGACACAGCTCGGATGGCACCGGACTAGAAGGCGTGAGTTTGTTCAAGTCCTGCACGCCACAGGCAGATAAAGGGTAAGGGCTGATGAATGGATGAAATGGAGCGCAGCAGAGCATACGCAAAGGGTGGGATTCATACTAGATCAAGAAAAGGGACTATTCATCTCTCAAACTCAATTCATCTCACGAAGACTAACAATATTCATGCAGCTTACAGAAAGAAGCCCTTTCTTTCCCTAATGAAAACCAACATTCACGCAAGCTAAAACCCTTTGTAATGATAATTACAGTGGAGGAAAGCAGTAAACTCTCCGACACTAGACACTCTGAACAGGGACAGTTAAGAAAGATTAGACAGATGAAAGTATTAAAGGGAACAAACATACATCAACTACATGGAAAGACAAATATAAAGATTTGTACATTGCACTAGAAAGCCATCAAATCAGCCGACATCATATGTCTTCGACAACAGAAAATCTGGCTTCAGGGTATGCGGATGCCCACGTTCAGAGATGGATAAGTATGGTATAAGATTAAAATTCCCGAGGAACGAGGTCTGATGCGAGTCAAGGCAAGATCTGACTCAGGTTTCAGAGTACATGGAATTTGGAATAAGTGCAATCTGTATGTAACTTTTTTTATCTGCTTCCTGCAATTCCAGAAATACAGCGGTGAATCATTAAAACTAAATTATATTCTACCGAATGTTAAATTCACTTCAAAGAAAAGATCGCGTTTCTATTTGAAGCATTGCAAGGTTAACGTGAACTTTCTACGCCTTCTTTCTTCTTTGATCCTTAGCCGCCGACCGTCAAAGCAGTCAGTGGCCATCACGCCTAGTGGCGTCTTGTAGGGCAACAACAAATTGATTCCACTTTGCTAGATCGGTGGCCATCCTTCGTACAGTGCCCCAACTCTGGTTCATTCTTTGCATCTCAGCCTCCACAGTCCTCCGCCAGGTTGTTTTTTGTCGGCCTCTCTTTCGTTTTCCTTCAGGGGTCCAAAGCATAGCTGTTCTTGTGATGGCATCGGGGTCTCTTCTGAGGACATGACCAACCCAGCTCCAGCGTCTGCCAGCTATGATGGTGTGCATGTCCTCTTGCTTGCTACGAGTAAGCAGATCTTGGTTAGTGATGGTATTCGGCCAAAAGTTTTGGTGAATTTTTCTTAGGCATGTTGTGTTAAAAGAGGACAATTTCGACATTTCCTTCTCTGTAACTCTCCAGCATTCCGCAAGATAGAGAAGCACAGAAAGCACACAGCTCTGATATAATCTAATTTTGTGCTTGTGCTGTATTGGGAGGACTTTCAGATGTTTTTAGGCTAAAGAAGGCTGTTCTTGCCTTATTCATTCTGATGTTGATGTCTTTGCCTGCCCCGCCGTCTGGTGTTACTATGCTTCCTAGGTATGTGAAGGTATCTGTCTGTACCAATTGCTGATTCCTTACTGATATGGGCTCAGGGTTGCTCACATTGAGCGTCATGACCTCAGACGTCTTTAAATTGATATTCAAGCCCACCTGCTGGCTAAACTTATTAAGTCTATCCGTTTTTTTCTGGATGTGTTGATGTGAATGTGCTAGTAGTGCAATGTCATCTGCATATTCTAGATCTTCCAATGTATAAAATGTTGTCCATCTTATTCCTCTTGGACTGCCCTCTGTTGTCTGGCGCATCACCCAGTCTATGACTGTTAAAAATATAGTGGTTGATAAGGGGCATCCCTGTCGTACTCCTGTCTTCACCTCAAAGGTTAGGTTGCTCTGCCCAACACTACACGTAAAGTTGGCATAGAGGTTTTTTATGATTGACACTATGCAGCTTGGAATTCCATAAGCCCTCAGTATTTTCCATAAACTGTCCCTATGTATGCTGTCAAAAGCCTTTTCAAAATCAACAAAATTAATGTAAAGCTGTCTTTCTACGCCAGCTCGTGAGTTTTCACTGGAAATGTGGAAAAACGACTCTTTATCTAGGTGATACAGCGTTCTTTACGTGCCGGTGGGAGTAGGCTAGTCCGAAATTTTTACATTTATGTCACGTTTCCCCTCCGTCATCTACAGACGTACCAAATAATCCATTATCATCTACCTTATCCAGACTCTTGGGTCTAACTAGTGCCCTGTCTATTTTTATAACCGACAGATTTTCACGAGACCAACGAAGGCATCCTGAACAGACCTAAATAACATCATTGTGACGTTTTTATGCGAGGACGAAACTGAGCGATACTTTTACGACGCCAAATGTTATTATTAAAATTATTCGCAATGTTCTAGGCAGACAACTAATAAAAACATTTGCGACTCATCATTACTAGGAAATGGGCGAGAGGTTTTGACTTCTCAAGTGGTGTCTCGTCTCACTAACTGACAATACTCAACACTGACTCAGTTTTACGGTACCAGTAATTGTGATGCTTTTGTTGTTTGAAAATCAAAACTATGCCCTTGATAATGAATTTCCCCTATGTTCCAATAAATTAAATGCCTCTGGTTTAAGTACTTCGCATTCCGTTAATACCTCGGTGGTCTAACTGTAAGCAGGGACGTACTTAAATTATTTGTCACTCGGGGTGGATCCTTCCTCTCCCATCAAAATATATTATGCTTGCAAGCAGATGTTTTAACAGCATGGCACTGTCACAAAAGCATCCGATGGCACCCTCCTTCTGACTGTCACCGGGGCGGACAGCCCTCTCGCCCCCCCCCCCCCCCCGCCCAGTACGTCACTGACTGCGTGTCTCCCATTTACATATGCGCACTATAAACATAAGCAGCTCTCGGTTCAAATTTCGGTCGAGTTGCTGCATATCGATTTTTAAGCACACACCACCCCCCATTTTTTGGTTAATGTCTTCCCCTAACCACAATGGCGAGTTTCTGCGTTTCTGGCAACTGACACAAAAAATATGTATGAAATAGATGTGAAAAATATGAGAAGACATAAAACAGATAGAAGTCAAGAATTTGTAAAGATGAAAAATATGATGAAGAAAAATATGACTAATAAAAAGGAAAAATAAATAATTGTTAACGTTTCAGTTCCCTTGTTCTCCACAGATTTCTATTTTTGGAGGTCTTGCTTAGCTCTGTTTATGAGGTTTGGCGTCTGTAGGCTTCCTCTACTACTGTTCTTCTACGGGTTCTCTTGTTCTCCATAATTCTCAAGAAGACCGGGGGGGGGGAAAGAGAGGAGAGAGAGAGAGAGACAAGAAAATGTAGACACAATCAGCATCAACGTTTATGTCTCTATTTCCTATTCTATTTAATGTCGTGCCTGTTGACGTAGCGTAGGCGATAACGTTTTTCCTCAACTTACGGCCTCCGATAGTGTTTATCAATGTTGTTAAGTATTTCCAATACAAACTGGTCAAAACACAAAAATATGAGCCACCTTCTTATAGTCCATAGTCACAGTCAGTACTGGTCCCTTGATAGCAAGCACTTACAAGCTCTTGTAGCGGTGGTTTAAATTTGACATGATGTAGCAATGGCTATCCTTAACCGCCGACCGTCAAAGCAGTCAGTAGCCATCACGCCTGGTGGCGTCTTGTAGGGCAACAACAAATTGATTCCACTTTGCTCGGTCGGTGGCCATCCTTCGTACAGTGCCCCAACTCGGGTTCATTCTTTGCATCTCAGCCTCCACAGTCCTCCGCCAAGTTGTTTTTGGTCGGCCTCTCTTTTGTTTTCCTTCAGGGGTCCAAAGCATAGCTGTTCTTGTGATGGCATCGGGGTCTCTTCTGAGGACATGGCCAACCTAGCTCCAGCGTCTGCCAGCTATGATGGTGTGCATGTCCTTTTGCTTGCTCCGAGTAAGCAGATCTTGGTTGGTGATGGTATTCGGCCAAAAGATTCGGTGAATTGTTCTTAGGCATGTTGTGTGAAAAGAGGACAATTTCGACATTTCCTTCTCTGTAACTCACCAGCATTCCGCACAATAGAGAAGCACAGAAAGCACACAGCTCTGATATAATCTTAATTTTGTGCTTGTGCTGTACTGAGAGGACTTCCAGATGTTGTTTAGACTAAAAAAGGTTGTTCTTGCTTTGTTCATTCTGTTGTTGATGTCTTATATTAGTATAAAGGAACCATAATAATATATACAATTAAAATAAATTAATGTTACGTTGTATAATAAAGCTTGACCATATTAATTTCACTGGTTTCCCACACGTTTTTTTTAATGTCAAAATGATACTAACGCAGAATAAGAATAATAATATGAATATAATAAAGTATTTATAAAGTGAAATAAGTAAAAGTAACTATTAATACATACTATAGTTAATACTGTACATACTATAGTTAATACTGTACATACTATAGTTAATACTGTACATACTAAAGGTAATACTGTACATACTATAGTTAATACTGTACATACTATAGTTAATACTGTACATACTATAGTTAATACTTTATATCATTCAATAACGAATAAAGAATTCAAGCAAGTATTCGTTTTATCTGTCCACTTTATATTGAAGATTGTTCTTTAGCTTCTTCCATCTCATAATTTTTGTTCGCCTTTTCTCTTCGTTTTATTTCCTTTCTACTCAGGATTGACATCCATATATAGCATGTGGAATCCAAACATTGACGCAGACCCAAACAATAGCAAATAAAGGCTGGCTTACGGTCACGTGGCCAGCCGACGTTATCGTACAGCAGATGGTGTGGTCAACTTTAGATGTTACAACCGCAGCTCGAAAATAACATAATACGGTCAATGGGTCTGCCATTCTAAGTCCGGGTCGTCTTAAGTCGCATATGTCGTAACTCGAGAACAGGCTGTATACAAGACATCCTTAAGTTTCAAGGCAGTTCCCCGAAGGTTCTCGATCATAACTGCCGCTGAGGTAAAACTAAAGCATTCAAGTAGCGATTACTTTTTTTTTTCGTTTTACATTTCTACAGGTTGCATTACCTGGTCCCACGCCCAACACTCTTTACGTGCTCTCGACGACACGCCTGGTAAAATGTGTGTTACTATTACGTGTGCTCCCCATCTCTCGTCAGGAGGCCCTCAAACCTCACTATAAATCCACTACGGATAGAGTCAAATTAATCTTGACCCATCACCCTCACAGTACTGCAGTCAAACAGATCCTTTTCCGCCACCTCCCTATCCTCCAAGCAGAGTCTGTGACCCAAGAAGTATTCGGTGAAGCACCTTTGGTGGCATATAGACGCGACAAGAACTTGAAGGATCTTCTTGTTCACATCCGTCTCCCAAAGGAGAATGCCACTTACTTTGGCACACCTGTGGTCGAACACGATGCAACACGTGCAAGTATGTCACCTCAACCCACAAGGTGTCTTTTCCTGAGGCTACGTACACCATCACAAGTAGCTTCACGTGTGAGTCGCGCAATGTCATTTATACGATCATATGTAAACGTTGCTGCAAAACCTATATTGGCCAAACAGGCAAACGACTTGGGGACAGATTCAGCCAGCACTTTAATGACATCTCTCAGCAAAAATCCACACCAGTTGCCATACACTTAAATGGTCCTGACCACCATGGTCCCAACGACATCCAGGTCACGGCGATCAGATCCTGCTCCTCGGACACTGCTAGCCGAGAATAGCTTGAGAACCGTCTTATCCGCCGCATGGGGTGTCTAAAACCAGCTGGTCTTAACACTCTACACACCTTTGTCTGAGGTCACCCTTTCCTCTCTTGTTCTATTTTGACTCTTTCCACTCTTATCCTATTTTTCTATTTTTCTGCCGCCCTCTAATAATATGTATGAATATATAATACACTGTTTTTAATATGTCTTGATTTTTTACTAGTTAGTCTACATTTGATTAACTTCGTTTCAGAAATTACCCTTGTTTAGATAGTTACTAAACTGTCCTTTTATCTAGTTGTTTCTACTCTTATCGAACTGCACATTTCAGTTCACAGGTGGGCATTCGAATCTGAGTGCGTCTGCGTGTATGACTTGTTCTAAGTGTTCGTTTTTGTCCATGATAACTCAGCCCCTTTCAAAACAGTATTGAACAAGATGCTAGAAATGCTTTAACCCATCGCTCATCCACAACATCGCCCCCTCCCGAATGTATGTGTAATTCTCTCAATAATCGACCAACCGTGAGTTTCTACATTAGTTTTATTTCAAAGATTTTTTTTAGTGCAGCTGGTGTGCAGTTTTAAGTATTTCTGCCGAGTTTTTTTGGCATGCACGTTTACGTCACTAGCCATCAAAATGAGACTGTTTTATACACCTAACAATGATGGTAGAATATGCCATGCATTACTGCCGATGGCATTCCAAATTAACGTTTGATCGATTCTGCTGACCCTTCTGAAAATCTGTACTTGGATAGCGCCTCAATGATACCTTCGTATTCTGTTTCAGCATCTTCCATAGCCTATCTTCGTTGACACAACAACACATCAAATGCCTTATCTACATACGCAGAAGCGACAATTAACACTTTCTGACATTCAGTGGCCACTTTGCATAGCCATTCTATTTTCGAAGCCAAATTATTTGTTGCTTGATTCTGTTCTATTTTAAATTGTGTTGTCAGTGAGTGCATACATGTTTTTTTCCCTCCGACAGGATTAATTACTGTGATACGTCTGTGCACTTGTTTTATTTATTAGGAATGGCACTGCTGTCGATTACTGTCACTCCTCTAACTTTGCCTTCTGGCCAATGTTAAATAAAAACATACCTATGAATGTTCTTTGTTTTTTTGTCAGCCATGGATAATTTCAACGATTTAATTAATCCCCACCACTTTGAAATGTATTCCCTTCTTGAATGCCATTCCTACAACTTCAATTACACTAGCTTCGATGTCGTCTGCGCAGCTACCGATAAACTTAAAGTTGATTGCTCTGAAATAGTACCGTACTTCCATCCGCTTTTAACTTCCGAATTCTGATAAAGTGGTACTCCATATTTTGTAATGACTAATGAATCTTATCAAAATAATGTCATCTATAAACTTACATTATAAACAACGGCATTTTCATAATTCTCTGAGCCGACAACTGCAAAAAGCCTCCGAAAAGTATTCCAATGGCGAGGAACACCTGTCTCTGTACAAGAAGATTGAACGATTGTTAAATTACTGTCAAACCCCATACAATTGAGACTCATCCGATTTCTATTAAAAACAACAACAACAATTGAGATTTGTTGACAAAAGCATAAAAAATAACATGAGGTATCGTGATGAAAGCGGCAGGGAGTATTTGTGTAGATGAACCAAATGGTATATGAAAAGTCATCCTTTATTACTAGTTATAAATAATTACATAAGAAATTATTTTTTTTTTAATAATTAAAAAGTAGCTGGGCATGAACATTTAAAATAAAAATACAACATCAATTATTTCTATCTCGCGCACATGTTTAAATAAAGGTCAGTTTCAAAGTTTAAAAAACGACGCCACTTTCTACAGTTCCAGTCAAGGTACGAGCTAAATATTGTTTTGTGTTTTCCTTGGTCACTCTTTCCGCAGTACGTCTAAAAAAAAATAGGGGTTAAACCTGTTAAGCATCGTTCAAATTCATTGGTACAAATAGGACAAATCAAAACTATTTAGTCACTTCGTGAAAAAAACAGATGCAATTTTCGACAACGCGACTAACGACACAAATTAACGAAATTGTATTTCAAATGGTAGAAACATAAGCATCCTCATTAAGGTGTAAAAGACTATTTTAGAGATCTCTTGTTTAGAGTTACTTCCTTTTGGAATGACCGTTCATTGTTGTTACGTGCTTAAGACCCCAAAGGGAAGTAACTTAAACAAGAGATATCTAAAACAGTCTTTTACCCATTAAAGTTAATGAAGAATAACAAGTGGAATTTATGAACCATGTAAACAGTCAATATGTAGAGAACATTCCTGTACTGACTGCTAAAAGTGAAGTAATAAAGAGATTAGAAATGCTGCGCGTGCATAAACAATCCATAAATGTGTGGCTTCCTTATTTCCTCTCTTCCCTTCTCGTTTGTTTCCCCGTGCGGCCATAAACATTGGAAACTGGAGGTTCTTCATACCCGATCTCTCTCCCCTCTCCCAGTCCTAGGGCATGGTTCAAAATAGAGACATGCTATTCTTTAAACTTTATCAGGCTATTACTGTCCTCTACATTTGTTACAAGGTGCGGACAGCTATAACTTATATTTTGTGAGCGTTAGGTCCCAAAATTATCATTAAGACGAAAGCCAATTAATTAAGTGTGCCATTTAGGACACTAAGACTTCTTGGGTACATGCGTTTCTCAAAGCCCTGTGAAAATGTGCAATGAGCAAAATAAAGGATGAAGACAACTGCATTAATAAGCCTAGGTATACACCCTGCTACAACGATAATTATTGTCTAGGTATACACCCTGCTACAACGATAAATATAGTCTAGGTATACACCCTGCTACAACGATAAATATAGTCTAGGTATACACCCTGCTACAACGTTAAATAGTCTAGGTATACACCCTGCTACAACGTTAAATATAGTCTAGGTATACACCCGCTACAATGTTAAATTTAGTCTAGGTATACACCCTGCTACAACGATAAATATAATCTAGGTATACACCTTGCAACAACGATAAATATAGTCTAGGTATACACCCTGCTACAACGTTAAATATAGTCTAGGTATACACCCTGCTACAACGATAAATATAGTCTAGGTATACACCCTGCTACAACGATAAATATAGTCTAGGTATACACCCTGCTACAACGATAAATATAGTCTAGGTATACACCCTGCTACAACGATAAATATAGTCTAGGTATACACCCTGCTACAACGTTAAATATAAACTCAAAGTGTATGCTTGCGTAGATATAGGTATACATTTAGGCAATATCAGGAAAAAACAATGCTTACTAACAGATACAGACAGTTATATACAGTCAGTTAATTAAGTACAATCAGTTGAATTTATTTAATATCAGTTATCGATCAATGATATCCTGCTCATATAGTAACAGTTATCTAACTATATTTTGCCTTGCTCATATCGTTACAAGTCATATATGTCTCATCAACTTTCATGATTACAGGTTGCAAAATTATTCAAAACAATTTTTTTTTTAATACGAATAAGCTGCATGCGGACTCTCTTGTAGACATATATTATGCGTTTTAAGATAGATGGTGGGTGGAACAACTACAGGTCTATGTGAATATTACTATACCTAATCAATATTAATGTTACCTGGATAGTGGAGTGACTGTATAAAGTCTGCGAATTTTTCTCCTTATGTTATTCATGAAAATGCCAGTTGAATATTAGAGTGTTTATAACTGTGTACATAAAGTTTAAATAACGTAAAGTGTTTGCTACCCATAACGTTTATTCCAATTTAAAATATCAATACAATCAGACCACATGGTATTTAATTTTGACAATGCGCCCTATTATAACCGACGTGTCCTGTGTCTAGGTTGAACGGTGCGAGCCTCTTCAAAGCGGTGACTAATGACCGAACTTTGTGATCGTTTTAACTACTGAAAGGTTATTCAGCTAGTGACCGCCGGAAATAGACAAACGTTATCGTCCATGCCCGCCAAACGCTTCCTGGTGTTAAACGGAATACGCCAAACCGTCTGCCCTTCATGTGACCCAGAAAAACTTCTAACTTCTTCAAATGTCATATCCTTCTTCTTTTCTCTTGTCGTTCCTTGTAGAGCATGAGCTAACATTTCAACCCCCTCCCCATCCCCTTTGCAAGAAGCAAGGATCAAAGCATTCATCTGCTCTCAGTGTTGTTTTCTGTAACCATTTATTTTATACGATGAGGCTGTCAACTCTACGCACGATCACGTATTAATCGCTTCTTACGATATGCCTGAGGTAGCAAGCGGTCTTTTCTTTCTATGTCTTCTCAAGAGACCCCAGGGAATAACACAGGGCGAAATATGATATAGTGTGCAAATATTTCAGCCAGTAGGGGTCAGGACAATAGCAATTATATTGTTCTGAACATACTGGTTACAAGAAATATAGAATGACGCCGATACGTTTGAAGTAGAAAGAGTTAACCTACTAGTGACCGGCGGAAATAGATAAACATCAAGTACAATGAAAGTTCAGAAAGAACTAAGAATACCAGTCAGGTTTGTGGATGTCTCGTATACTCCATAACAAGCTGCGGTAGAAACGATATACTCGTAGAAGAAGAAAGGAATAATCTGCATTTGTGACATAACACGTGCTTTATCCTCGTGTTTATCCTACCATCCATACACAAGAGGTCTTATCAGCGTAACCTGTAGATTTCAAATTCCTCATTGTCTGAATATCAAGTAAAGTGTTTACAATTTAAAACGCCAAGAATAAAAACAAAATGTTAAATACTTCCTTGCTCAAAACTATCATAAAACTGCGTCACCAGTCACGCGAAACTCTCCGTGCAAAAGCGTGAGGAAAGTTTTAAAAGGTCACCTCAAAATGCGCAGTTACCGATTTACTCATAACCGTTTCCCACGTCCATGAGGCAACAGGTATTTAAAATATGTGATAATAAGAGACAGGTAACGCGGACGTTGGCCCTCGTGTTGTCAGTTTTTTCAATTATGTCTACGCAAAAGGATAAGGTGGTCTGGACGTATTGGGAAGATTAACTTCATACCAATAGCTGCGTGATATATAACGCGGGGAGGAGAGGTGTCGACACAGAAGAACATGGATCAAGGTCGTGATGCACCTTAAAGAAACGTAACATAATAGCAAACGTAAGAGATGACCAAGAACACACAGAGTTTGACTCATTTAACATCGGCGGGTACCAGATCCCGGAAATCAGATATGCTGATGACACAGTCCTCCTATCGACCAACCCAAAAGGACTTGAACAATTACTTCTGTCCACCAAAAAACACAGCGAGGCCCAGAATCTATACCTAAACACCAAGAAGACCAAAGTATTGACAACAGACAAAGTAAAGACCAAACCAGAAATTGAAATTGATAACGAAGAACTGGAAAGTGTCAATGAATTCGAATACTTAGGATCAATCATTAACAGCTCTGGCGACTGTGCAGTAGAAATTAAAAGAAGACTTGCAATTGCTTCACATAAGCTAATACAGATGAAAAACCTATGGCAAGGCACAAGCAAAGAAACAAAGTTACAACTGATCAGAGCATGTATATTCCCAGTAGCAACATACGGCTGCGAGACTTGGACACTCAATAAAACAGTTGCAAAAAAGATTACATCATTCGAAATGAAATGCTACAGAAGGATGTTGAGAATACCCTGGACAGAAAAAAAGACCAACAGAGAAGTACTGCACTCACTAAACGTACAGGAACATTGGCTCCTAAATACCATCGCAATAAGGAAGCTGAAATTTTTCGGTCATATAAAAAGACATAATAGTCTGGAAAAAAACAGTGATGGAAGGCATGGTCCCTGGAAAAATAGGAAGGGGTCGACCTAGACGACGGTGGACCCAGGACATCACAGAGAGTCTGAACTTGTCTTTGGCTGATGCAGGTCGACTTGCCCAGAATCGTGATGCGTTAATGGAGACAACGTTCTGGAAAGAATATGTCACATGATGATGAACATAATAGCACATGTCTCACTTTGTACCGGATTAAAACTTTCCTTCTTGGTTAGTTTCGGTATTGTGTCTATCACTTCATTGTTTATCACAATCGACATAATCACTCTTAGGTGCTCAGTTTCCCTTAACAAATGTCGAAGGGTATGAATGCTAATTGTTACTGTAGCGATCTGGTTGTTTAGACGCCTGGTGCACCCTCTCAAACGTCCATTCCTGCTAGTCTTGCATTTGACGCCAAATTCCAGCAATCTTAGCCTTGTTAATTAATTCATCGAATGCAGTGTCCTTCTCTAACAAGCATTCATTAATTGTCCTTAATATTTCTCCCTTATCCAAATCCAGTAGCCATCACGTGTTTTCCAGTGACTGGCCGATGCGCTCACTGTAGTTTTGTTTTTGTTTGTTTGGTTTTTTGCGTGTGTGATTCATAGGTTGTTCATAGCATCTGTAAAAGTAATTGTACTACAAGAAAAAAGGATAAAGGAGAAAATTCAATTTAAGTGAAAACAAAAGACGTATCTTTGTTCTCACAACAAGTCTAATCAAGCAATTGCTCACACGACAAATTACCTTGTTTTCCATAAACAACCCAGCGCTTAACACTGGATCCCTTTTCCAAAACTACGCTGAAAAGGAACATTCAGTTCAACAAAAACTTCGCTCAGTTTCCATTCATAACCGGGCCAACTCCCGAAAGCAGATTCTTCATCCCCAAAACAAGCAGTTTTTACAATATCTCCCTCTGTTACACTGGTGTTCAACAATTTGCAACCTGTAACGAGTCACTACGAAAGCAACAAAGCCGAAAGAGGGGAGGGATGATAATATGAAAAAATACCCAAGACTTGAAGTACTTTTGAGTGTATGTTATATTTAGAAAACTGGCCGAAGGCAGGGTTGAGGCATGACTAATAAAGTGGATTTTCGCTATAACGAAGAACTCAAGAATTCACTGAAGCACTAGCTATGATTAGGTTTGGTTTGGTTTGAAGGACTATCTTCATTGCACACGGACAATTTCCACGAGTGTTCCAATCTCCTCCTTTAGATCACACAAGGAGGATCTCAGTACAGTGCACGAACTCCGTAGCACCGGCGAGAATCCCAATGTGTGTATATAGGAATCACACATTCTATAAATATTTATGTGGTGGGTAGGTTTCTAATTTTTAAAGTTTGCCAGGGCAGCGGCACGACAGGCCTACTCTTTACGATTTCCAACTGCCGTGGGATTTTTAACGTGCTCAACTTGCACAGGGGACCTCCTATTTTTTAAAAATCCTGAAGAAAAAAATGTCCATACATTTTATTTCCTCAACTGGGAATCGAACCTGATACCTCTAGAATTCGAGGCGGACGCCATACCTCTTAGCCACTCCGACCCCTAGCTATGATTAATGGTAATGTAAGTGACTAGGATGAAAAGCAGATGACGAGTGGAGGAAGATATTGATGATGATTGTCGCATGAAAATATAATTAATAGTAGGTAAAGCTTGACAGCTGTATAGGCGTGATGGACAATAGTGCACACGGAAGTGTGATAGTGATGCGCAAGAGAGATAGGCAGAAGGCACAGGCTGAGTCAGTGAGTTCTTCACTAAGAAAACCACACACACAGCTCTTCTTGTTTTCTCTGGCGACAATATTACTCTTTTGCACACACTGTGTCACTCACAAATAGTAGGGTAAATGAGTAAAGTTAGATTGAGGATTTGGTAGTCTGAACTGAACGAACAATCCTACCGAGGTTAACTCAATTTTATTCAATTTAGAAATGTAAATAAATCAATAAGGATTTTTACATCAAATAATAATAAAGATTATCACGAGAAAACAAACTCACAACAATTTGATGATTTTAAAGAAGAAAAAAATTATTACACCAAGAGTGAAAACAAGGATTATGAATGAATTGTGTTAGTAAAGTTCCCGGCAGGCCTGATAGGCTTTTGCTGGAAAATATGTGAAATAATGTTTGTGTGTAAATGAATGTTTGTTCCTTTGTTCCTTTGGTGTGAATGTTGGAAACAACTTATATCCTGGGGGTCTCTTGGAAAAAATATATCGTAATCCAATGCTTGAAATTAACTTCACTGTTCTAATAAGGTATCCACAAAGGGCACAGAATCTGAACACGATTTTATAAATCCAAGATTGGGGTAACGACTTCACTGTTCGAATAAGGTATCCACAAAGGGCACAGAATCTGAACACGATTTTATAAATCCAAGAAAGGTGTAACGTATCCACAGTTGATGCGATATCCACAGATAACGAATTTGCTTCCAAAGGTGGGACGGAGGGTTAAAATGGGTGGAGTATGGTAGGGTGATGGTTGTTAAGGTAATATCTGGTGTTGAGAATCGTTGCAATAATTGCAGTAATTGAAATGATTGAAATGATTGAAATGATTGAAATAATTGAAGGGAATTATTGTGACTGGTGGACGAGGACTATATGGCCACTGGCCAAAGGTAACCTCTTTTCAGCAATACGAGAAAAGACTTGCACTGCGTAAATCTGTTAGACAAAACAAAAATACATGTGTAACTACTCTTCTGCTGCAACATGCAGATTACAACAGAAACAATTTAAGCAGTGTCCAGCGTCGGCATGTTGATATCCATGCATGCGTCTCATTCCTAAAATAGGTCAGTCCATTCTTAAACATTCCTGTCTGCTGTGAATGAATTAGCTGGCCAGTCCAGATACATACACAATAACAAGACTTGCTTCCTCCCCTGTCAGACAAAGTTACATGAGGGTCCGCTAGAGAATCCTTCTTTGCTTTCCACCGTTCATTCCTTCCAGCATTCATAATAATATGCTCATACATTAATGTTACAAACATTGAAAAGTAAAATGATCATTGAAATTATGAATGATACAAACATTGTAACATAACATCGCTTTAAAATACAAGCAGTGAAAATAAATGAATTTTCGTAAGCATTTATGATACATACATGATAAAGGAAACCCGTTTATATAATACACTTAGACTTTCACCATGATAGTAATATATTTCATTAGACTTTCACCATGATAATAATATATTTCATATCTATATATTTGAGCTAATTTCCTATATACTGGAAAAGCGAATACATACCCGCTCCGGAATTTTATTGTAAGTTAAACTAGAGGGCACTTGGTTTGTTTAACTCAAGTCTCCCTGTGCACAGTTTTACTTTACAAGACTGAGAAATGCGACTATCTCTTCCCGTATGCGTTCACCAAGTGAAGTCTAAACTAGTTTCTTAAAGACAGAAAGAAAGAAAGAAAGAATTATTTTCGATTTACCCGCTACATTTTTTAAAGTTCCCACGATAGCAAAAAGTATCGCTGCAAATTAGTTTGCATATAGAATGTCACTTGTACGTGCTGTGGTTCCGAGCTCAGAAGTTTTAACAATGAGGAAGAAGACAGGCCATAAATTTCTAGACAGACGAGTCTGGAAATTCCTAACGAACGTGAACGCTGCTTGACCGTATCTTCACCTGGGTTAAGGTGGGGAAAAGGCAAGTGCGTGAGAAACATTTTTTTTCGGAAACTTAGGATAGACAGAAAATAAAGCAATATACAGGATGGACAGAAAATTTCAAATAGACAAATTATCTTCAATCTGCGACAGATACCCCGAACTTAAGTTAGTTGCCCAACTAAATCAGAGAGAGAGATGATAATTTGGCTAGTGTGTATCATTCCCGGTGTCGTCCATTAGTTCCTTCTCTGTACTTCTTCCGAGGTTTCCTCAGATTGTTTCTTATCTGCTGGCGTTAGAAGATTATTTTCTCCACAACTAGCGAGTTCCTCTACTGAATGTCTGCTTAAAAAATCGGCTCCTACATTTTCAGGACCTGGGATGTACTCGACCCTGAAAGAATAGACACTTAGCAAAATAGCCCATCGCATTACTTTTGCATTTTGGCTTTTACAAGCTGCTAGAAACGTGAGGGGTGCGTGATCCGTTTGCACGACAAATGAGACTCCATAAAGAAATTCGTGGTACCTTTTTACTCCCGCCACTAGAGCCAAGCATTCTTTTTCAATGGTTGAATAGTTGCGTTCTGCAGCGTTCAATTTTCGGCTAGCATAGGCCACGGGAAAAAGCATTTCCGGGTAGTTTTCATCAGCTTGAAGCAACGTTGATCCTATTCCAAGATTACTGGCATCTACTCTTAGCACAAAGGTCTTTGTGAGGTCAGGGAGGCGTAATATGGGCTTCGTCGTCAGCTTTTCTTTGAGTGTGGTGTAGGCGCTCTCACATTGAGCCATCCATGTTACCTTTTCAGGTTGACCTTTCTTTGTGAGGTCAGTCAACGGTGCAGTCAAACTATTAAAGTTCTCAATGAACCGTTGATAATAACCACAGAGTGACAAAAACGACCTAGTGTCCTTTTTCGTTATGGGTCGCTTTGCATTACGGATTTTGTCAACGTTTTTCTCTACTGGCCACAAGCAACCATGAGTGATCGTATGTCCTAAAAATTCAAGTTCTCTGAATCCAATCAGACACTTGCTTGGGCGTGCTGTTAAACCAGTTTCCTTGAGCCGCCTGAGGAGCAGGGCTAACGCTTCTTCATGTTCTTCAAATGTAGCCGTTGCGATGAGAATATCATCCATAAAATTATGAATGGTATTGCTTTGTAAAGGGTGTAATAGTTTTCTCATCATCCGGGTAAAAGCTCCAGGTGCATTATGTAATCCAAAAGGCATTACATTGAACGTGTAATGTCCGTCACTGGTACTAAAGGCGAGCAATGGTCTAATCTCTTCCTTTACCGGAATTTGGTAATAGCCTTTACTAAGGTCTATTTTAGAGAAAATGGTTGCTCTGCTCAGCTTTGTAAAGAGTTCATTAGGGCTCGGTAATGGTTCTGGTTGGAACTCTGTTACAGTGTTGAGTAACCTATAATCGATGCATAACCGAGTTTCCCCGTTGGGTTTCTGTAGAAGCACTACACTTGAACTGTATGGGGATGTCGATTCAGAGATTATGTTATCTTGCAGTAGCTTGTCAATCTCTTCTCGTAAAGCGTTGGCTTTAGCGTATGGGACTGGGTAAATCTTAGTCCTGACAGGCTTAGGATCTAATACTTTTATATCAAACTCCAAGAGGTTGGTTAGTCCCGGTTTATCGGTGAGCACTTCTGAATATTCGGCTAACAGTTGTTTGACATCATGCTGTTGCAATTCAGTTAATGTTTCACAGAGCTTCACATCCGTGTGTGATTCTTCCTGTTTTAGCGGGTATTCAGCATATTCGTGAGGGTCATTATCCGCTTCCATTGCAACCGCTAAGGTCAGGAGATGTGCTTGAGGAGCAGCGAGGCGTTCCATGTACTTTTTAAGTAAGTTAACATGATAAATCTTTTCCTTCCCTCGTATGGAGATTTTGTAGTTTGTTCGAGAGATGTTCTCGAGTACTTCAAATGGTCCCTGCCATCCTATCTGAAGTTTGTTATTCCCTGTTGGGAGTAACAGCAGTACTTTCTCTCCAGGTTGTAGTACTCTTTCCTTCGCAGTCTTATTGTACCGTTTTGTATGCTTGGCACGAGCTTGTCGGAGGTTAGTGTTGGCTAATTCCCAACCTATCTTTAACCTTTCCTTTAGTTCTTGCACATATTTTGATGCAGATACAATAGATTCGTCTGCTTTCTGGTCGGTTAAAGACCTAAGCAATGCTTCCAGGGGTCCCTTTATTGGCCGTCCAAATAATAATGTTGCAGGAGGTAGACCAGTGGAGGCATGCGGCACTTCCCTATAGGCAAATAAGGCAGCCGGCAAGAATAAGTCCCAGTTTTTCGGGTCTTTCTTGTGCTAATTTTCGCAGCATGGTGATGAGGGTCCCGTTATATCTCTCTACCTGTCCGTTTGCTTGTGGATTATAGGGTGAGGTGTGGATATGCTGAGTACGGAAGATCTTAAAGACTTCTTCCATCAGATGTCCTCTAAACTGCGATCCATTATCAGTGAGTATTTGCTGTGGAAATCCGAGCCTTGTGAAAATACTCACGAGCGCTTCTGCAACATGCACAGAATCAGAAGAAGGGAGCGCCACTGCTTCTGACCACATAGTACAGGTGTCGACTAGAGTCAAAATACAACAATTTCTCCGCTTTGTTCTTAAGAGTGGGCCTACTATATCTACAGCTACTCTTTCGAAAGGCGTACCGACAATAGGCATTTCCCCCAATGGAGCAGGGGGTGTCCAGTGTCTTGGTGCCACCCTTTGGCACTGCGCACAGGATTTCACAAATCGGATGATGTCCCCTTCATCCCAGGCCAGTAATAGTGCGCTGCTATTCTTTGCATGGTAGCATTTTGTCCCATGTGGCCGCTAAAAGGAAGAGCGTGTCCCATCTCTAAAATTTGTGACCTATAAGTAGTTGGAACAACCAACTGGCTATGTTCTTGTCCAGTGTTGCCCGACCTACGGTATAGTAATCCCGATTTTGAATAAAAGTTTCCTTTTTTCAGCGGGTTACTGGCAAGTGGCAGTTTCTTAAAACATAGTCCCAGTGTTGGATCCTTGTGTTGAGCATCCTTCAATTCCCGTGGTAGCAGGTTTGTCACTGGTCCTGGTTCCTGTTCTGTCCTCGCCTGACCTCTTGTAGTTACTGCTGCAGCTATCAGAGGTTTTCTTGGTTCCCCCAAGAACACATAGCGACATCCAAGAATTACGTCATAGATTGGATTCTCCATAATGGCAGCTCGAATCCATCCTTTAACAAATTTTGAATCAATATAAACGTTTGCTATTTTCAATGTCATAGGAGTGTCTCCTTTCACGGCTCCACACAGATCTACTTTCTCCGAGGTTATCTGCTCAGGTGTGACCAAATGTGAAGCGATTATACAGTCAAACTGTAATCCTGTGTCATAAAGACAGTGCACACATTTCCCGTTTGCGATGATCTGATCCGTTACAGAATTCCGTTCTGATTTACCCCATTTTGTTCTGTCTTGACGCTGTTCTGGTGCGTCTCCTTGTAAACACGCCGCCAAATGCGGGCTGGGCCGATTTCTACATTCTTTTGTATTGTGCGAGGTCTGCTTACAATGATGACAATATTTCCTCTCCCTCCTCATGAAGTAAGGGGGGTTTTCCTGTGCATTTTTCGTGTTTGAGGTAGTTGACCGGTCTCTGCGTGTATCCTGCGTTGGAGCGTTTACCTGTGATCGCTGATTTTGGGTGGGCTGGGTGATTGGTTTAGGTTGAAGTTCAGCCGGTTTCCGTTTGAAGGTTTGAGTCTCTGCTATAGCATTTTGAAACCTTTCTGCTAACGTAAGGATTGGTTCGAGTCGGTCTGCCCCGTGCTCTACTAGGAACTTTCTCATCTCTGGTGACATTGTTTCCTTGATTTGCTCTACCAGGAAGAGTTCATGTAATCCTTCGTAAGTCTTAGGAAATTTTCCCAAATCGCGCCACTTTTCGAGATATGATTCAATCCTAGCAGCAAATTGGCCAAATGTTTCTCCTCCTTCTTTGTGAGATCGGCGAAAACGTTTTCTGTAATTGTCGGCTGTAAGCTGAAAACGCCGTAAAAGTGCTTGCTTGAGAGCGTCATAATCGTTCTGTTCTGCTGGGGTTAATTTTGTAAAAACTTCGTAAGCCGTCCCTCTTAATCCTTGAGAAAGTTTAAGATTCCACATGCTTTTGGGCAGGCCATACGATGAAACAGTTCGCTCATATCTATCCAGGAACAGATCAATTTGTTCATTTCGCTCGCAAAATTTTTCCATTGGGAAAGTCATTGAAGGTGAGTTGAGTGCTAGACCAGCAGAGGCGTTGTCAGGTGATGAAGCGTTAGTGGGAGAAGCGGGACGATTTTGAACCTCTAGTTCTTTGAGCCGGAACTCATGAGCCCGTATCCTTTCGTTTTCTTCTCTTTGTTTTTCTATTTCGGCCTCTATGAATGCATTACCTTCTACTTCACTCATTCCAACCTCTTTAGTGTATTTTAAAAGACCCATCCTTAGTTTTAGTAAATCAGTCATTTTCTATATTTCTGTGCAGGTTGTTACACTCTCCTTTAATGTTACACTAGTTTCTGGGTATTACTAATATTTCTATGAAGTATTGTAATACAACAAACCAATACAACTAACTGATAATCAATTTACTAAGCCCCAGGGAGTACTATTAATTCTATGAAGTAATGTAACTCATTAATGGAAGTTTAGTATAATTGGATTTTTGACAATTCCTTATTTCTGCTGAATTAAGGTCTTATCACTTGAGCGTTCAAGATCCCTTACAGTTTCTGCAGAACAATTTAAAGACAAGATTCCTTATAGTCACTGTGAAATAAGAATCCAGAAATTCAAATCCAAGGACGAGATTCCCGATTATTGTCGCATGAAAATATAATTAATAGTAGGTAAAGCTTGACAGCTGTATAGGCGTGATGGACAATAGTGCACACGGAAGTGTGATAGTGATGCGCAAGAGAGATAGGCAGAAGGCACAGGCTGAGTCAGTGAGTTCTTCACTAAGAAAACCACACACACAGCTCTTCTTGTTTTCTCTGGCGACAATATTACTCTTTTGCACACACTGTGTCACTCACAAATAGTAGGGTAAAGGAGTAAAGTTAGATTGAGGATTTGGTAGTCTGAACTGAACGAACAATCCTACCGAGGTTAACTCAATTTTATTCAATTTAGAAATGTAAATAAATCAATAAGGATTTTTACATCAAATAATAATAAAGATTATCACGAGAAAACAAACTCACAACAATTTGATGATTTTAAAGAAGAAAAAAATTATTACACCAAGAGTGAAAACAAGGATTATGAATGAATTGTGTTAGTAAAGTTCCCGGCAGGCCTGATAGGCTTTTGCTGGAAAATATGTGAAATAATGTTTGTGTGTAAATGAATGTTTGTTCCTTTGTTCCTTTGGTGTGAATGTTGGAAACAACTTATATCCTGGGGGTCTCTTGGAAAAAATATATCGTAATCCAATGCTTGAAATTAACTTCACTGTTCTAATAAGGTATCCACAAAGGGCACAGAATCTGAACACGATTTTATAAATCCAAGATTGGGGTAACGACTTCACTGTTCGAATAAGGTATCCATCCACAAAGGGCACAGAATCTGAACACGATTTTATAAATCCAAGAAAGGTGTAACGTATCCACAGTTGATGCGATATCCACAGATAACGAATTTGCTTCCAAAGGTGGGATGGAGGGTTAAAATGGGTGGAGTATGGTAGGGTGATGGTTGTTAAGGTAATATCTGGTGTTGAGAATCGTTGCAATAATTGCAGTAATTGAAATGATTGAAATGATTGAAATGATTGCTTTACAAGGCTAAGACGTGCGACTATCTCTTCCCGTATGCGTTCACCAAGTGAAGTCTAAACTAGTTTCTTAAAGAAAGAAAGAAAGAAAGAAAGAAAGAAAGAATTATTTTCGATTTACCCGCTACATTTTTTAAAGTTCCCACGATAGCAAAAAGTATCGCTGCAAATTAGTTTGCATATAGAATGTCACTTGTACGTGCTGTGGTTCCGAGCTCAGAAGTTTTAACAATGAGGAAGAAGACAGGCCATAAATTTCTAGACAGACGAGTCTGGAAATTCCTAACGAACGTGAACGCTGCTTGACCGTATCTTCACCTGGGTTAAGGTGGGGAAAAGGCAAGTGCGTGAGAAACATTTTTTTTCGGAAACTTAGGATAGACAGAAAATAAAGCAATATACAGGATGGACAGAAAATTTCAAATAGACAAATTATCTTCAATCTGCGACAATGATCAACACCATAATATATATATTTTCGATCAGCTAGGTTTAAAACAACACGTCCATATTATCTATGTAATCGCAAGAACTTTTTGTGACACTTTCATGAAATTAGCAAGACCTCGCTGGCTAACAAAGGCTGGATAAATGTGTCGCACATCAGGGTAGGTCTCTTTACAACATTTTTAGGGCGATATTTTCTTTATGAATCATCAGACAAAACGGGCTTTATAGTTAACTAGCAGCCTTCTCAGTTAGTTGGAATGTAAATGCTAATGTAGTTGGCATGTATGCGAAAGCTTTGTATCTTATACATCATTATAAATATAAGGTAAACGGTTAATGTGATCAACACAAAAATAAATAACACCATTACATATAAACAAGGAAAAATTATCATCAGGTCGCTCCATCCCCGTAAAGTTGACTATAACAGAACTCTAAACTTTTTTGTCTGGTGCCTTGAAGGTAACTCTGGCAGGTCATTTCCTATCCATCTCTTCATGTTACCCTCCATTTTATAGCGTTGTTGGCCTTCTTACCCGATGGTTTTTCCTGTCACTGTGACTTTCTACAATATATTATGTCCCAAAATATTTTCCCAATACATGTTCCAAGATGATGATATAATCCCTTTAGCGGTGAGTAGGTAGCTCTTGACAGCCCATAGCCTAAGCTGACCCAGATGTATATGCTTTGCTTCTGGCAGGACGTGACACTCCTGGAATACTGATACACTGGACTGCCTCCCTTCGGGGATACTGAAAAATGCATCCATACCCCCCTAAAATCGTATACATGTTCCAAGATAGTAATTATTTTTCGTTAATTGCCATTTATTCCCTACATTCTTCCCCCCCCCCCCCCCGCTCCCCGCTTTTCCCCCTCTTCCAGAAAATGCGTCATGTTTTTCCATTATCCACATTTGCACGGACTAAATTACTTCTACCAGCTGTTTGTTGACTGTCCATGTCTTTGGAACATACAGTAATGAAGATCACATATAATGCTCTCATTTTCATTTCTTCGTTATCGGTTTAGATGTTAAGACCTGTCTTATATTGCTGAATATCTTTTTTGGCGATTCCTATTCTCTTCGTGACTTCTGTTTCACACATGTCATTCTCTATTATCTAAAAAATGAGAAACTTGCTACTTGGGGAAAAAAATTTATATTTCCATGTATTCTAATGTTTAATGATACCTTCTTACGTGTTTTGTTAATTGGCATATTTTTAATGTTCAACCCACACTCAAAGATTCTGGTGAGTACTTGTTACACTAGTTCTCATCGGAATACTCAGTGTTCATACATGGATTCCCCTGAATGACTATGTTCTCCTATTACGGGCTCGTATCATTTAAATTTAACGTATTTATCTTAGTTCTTGCCTCATTTTCCCTATTGTTTTAGTTCGTGTTCCTGTCGAAGACTTTGTGGTCGCATCGAAGACATTTTTAAAACTCTAATATGGATTATATGAGCTATCTTCGTTTACTCCACCTCTAATTCTAACAGCTCTACATTCTTGCAAGTCTAGCTCGCTTTCAGCCAACAAAACGGCGCAATCTGTATATCTTTGTAAAACTGATATAATGAGCAAAAACAATGACCAACATAAATGTAGATCGGTTAATTAAAGCTCTTGGCATTTTCGGATGCATGGGTCAGTATCCGTGCCGTCTTTACAACATCTCTGTCTGCTACTTTCAATAAATGTAAATAAATAATCAGCATAAATGTAAATATACCTGGACCTACAATCTATTCCCGTGAGGAAGTCACATATTTAGATTACAGGCGCAATGATTTGACTAAAAGGGACGTTATTTACTACTCTAACGCGCGTTGTTATTTTTTTTATTTTTTTTTTATTGGTTGGCTGTAATTACTTTCATTTAAACTAACTGAAACACCCTATAAGCCCCAACAGTTGCGGCAAAGATTTTCTTAGACATATTATACTTATTTCTTCATCTCTGTCGAACTCTCAGATGTCAGCTTGAATAAGCTTGAAGAAAGCAGCAGTCAGCCATAGGCAGCTGACACATGTGCTAGAGTATTTCAGTAACTGGTGCTGGTGACGGTCATATGCGCTCTGTTCTTCACGTGGGGCACTCCTGCAAGCAGAAGCTGATTATTTAGTCAGTGCTAAAGGCATACTCATCCTTCTTTAGCTAACTGAACAGAAAGTTTGGGTCACTGGTGTGACGTGCGGAATATGAAGGCTGTTTCCTTCAATTGCGCTGATGATATACCCCGTTGTGGCCCTATCAAAAGCAGCTAGATCTAGACCTAAAAAACATAATCTGCTCTGAAATTAAAAACAGTTACGGTATGCATCTCAATCAGAACTAACAAAGACGAAACACGACTAAAAAGCTGTATTAACTGAATACTAGGGAAAGTAGAGAATCAACATACAGCAACAATTATATATAGCCTACAGTCTACAGTATACTGCCAGATAGCGCTGTGATAGTCAGAAGGAAAACGAAACATAATATATCAAATTCAGCCTACATGACCAAGAAGTCGAACTGGAACCAAGTAGTCAACTACAGACACTTAGCTGAAGACATGTAAAGGAATGAAAACTGTGCCACCAGCAGAAAATTTTAGTGAGGTGGAACTCTAAAATAAAACTACATGTTAGCACAACTCTGTAGCGACTGCCGAACAGCAAACTCTCAAAAATTAGGGTACTAGAACATCGTACCCTCCACCAAGCTGACGCCTCCAGCCAGGGGAAAGGAGTATAAACTGCGCAGCTTGCTTGACGCATCTGACACTCTCTCAAGTTCCCCAGTACACTCACAATATACCTATGTTCATGTACTAAGTATAAAATGTAATCAAGTAATGTTTTTAAAATGTCCCCGGTAAAAATTCGTACATTAAAAACGTTCAGAACATATAACCGAACATCATTTAATTAATATTGCTTTGCAACATTTCTGCTCGGAGGGGAAATACACTTCGTGCGTGGATTGTATTTTTAACACACTAAATATATTAATTTCTAAAATTAAAAAAAATAAATGTTTAAATAAATATCCGAATTATACTGAATTACAAAAGTATTGTATTAATAACGGTATATATGATACCAATAGACAGTCTGCATTAGTATGCATTCTGGTGCTCAGTCTCCGAGGCTAGTGACCTGCTAAATCAAAGTTTCCCAACATGGGCCCCCCAGGGGGTTTCAGAATATGTGTCATAAGGGTGGGATGTCACTTAATTTTGCTCCGATGTCTTATCTCAGTGTTTCCCAAAGTGGGCGATACCGCCCTTCTGGAAGTGTTCGGTCGATCCAAGAGGGCTATAAAGGAAAATTGGGCGGCAAGGAGACGTTCAGTAGTAAGTGAGTTGGTTGTGGATTTGACAGACTAAATTCAATAACATTACTCAATATAACACTTACATGTAAAAGTGCTATGATTATGCAGGGTCTTGACCTGAGTGCTTAAAAGGAGAACGTAACTTGAACAAATTCCAACCCACCGCTCCTCCCTTACTTTGATCGTCCTAGTTTCTCGTACACCTTATAGCAGAGGTTCCCAACATCAGTGAGGAGATGACGAGGTATGAAAGATAAATAGCGGAGTTGTTGTATTACTAGCATCATTAAGCAATATATATATATATATATATATATATATATATATATATATATATATATATATATATATATATATATATATATATATATATATAAACCAATAAAACGGTATTGAATCAGTTCTACAAATTAACGGTTCACATGAAACAAGGGACGTTTCGTGTTTTACCCTTCGTCAGCCACAGTTACAAACATGTGACAAGGACAAGAATTACATATAGGTACTACAAAAACATAGGATGATGAGAAACATACACCAAATGAGCGATATAAGCAGATGGAAAAAGTAAACAACCACAGTGATGAGCGAAAAAAGAACAATAATAATGCAAGAAAATCGTAAAACCCGAAAGAAATACCGAAACAAGAAAGTAAATAATCAACGAAACGAAAAAAAGAGAATGAACAAAACTTTGGAACAAGTAAAAGGTCACTTAGCTAGATCCGTAGATGCTTGGAATAGAACACTGGCAAGATGTCTCCGAAAGTAATTTTCGCTGTAAGCTGACGAAATACGATATCTGCAGGTGTTTAAAAAAGGACCAACTTTGCTTTCTTGCAGATTTGATTGCCTCAGTACTGGGGGGTTGTGGCGCCTAGTGATAACTTCTTCTTCTTCTTTCTTCTTTGATCCTTAGCCACCGACCGTCAAAGCAGTCAGTGGCCATTGCGCCTGGTGGCGTCTTGTAGGGCAACAACAAATTGATTCCACTTTGCTCGGTCGGCGGCCATCCTTCGTACAGTGCCCCAACTCTGGTTCATTCTTTGCATCTCAGCCTCCACAGTCCTCCGCCAAGTTGTTTTTGGTCGGCCTCTCTTTCGTTTTCCTTCATACGTTAATAAACAAGAGGAAAGTTTCAACTCATCTTTCATACTGATAGATAGCCTAGATAGATAGTATGCGTAAGTCTACATAGTTAGGCCAGCAGCGTTAATTAAAAAAAATCGTAATTAGGCCTACAGTTGAAAAGCAAATAGCGATGCAACATAATTTTTTTTTTTTTAATCGGCGTTACGCAAAAGATTTTTACAGCGGGATAAACATATTAAGGAAAATTGTTCAAGAACGGCGGAATACACCATGAACCATTGTAGATACTAGATCTTTACTCGGTTACATGTGTGCAGGGAAATCGCACGTCTCCACGACAGGTAGACCTAACAGTTTCACCCTCACAGCGTAGGCTATATAAACCTGGGACCACGGCTAAACATTCTGCGTCGCTGCTTTAAACACATTCCTAAATTCTGTAGACTGATTTAAATGAAAACACAGTAATCAAACACGCAGACATGCAACACTGTTTGACCTGTAGGCCTACCTCTTCAGATGTATATCCTTGTAGTTTATCCACTTCTGCGACCATCTATCAGGCGTAAATGTAATAATCCATAGTGCACAATGTTAACAACAGCACACAGACGGTATCACTGCAGTTCACCTAGGGCTCAAGGCCTGTGGCAAAGTAGGCCAAAGCGAACGAAACCACAAGCACACAACAATAAACCCGACCGACATAGGCCTAACGCCGTCTGCCGATTCAGCGCAGTGTGGCCAAGCGCTTGATCACGTGACAGCCGGCAGCCATTCAAATAGCGAGGTCACGGAAACGGTGGAGCTGTTACTAGATTGACAAAATGGAAGTAGAAATAAACAAACAAAAAACAAACAAAATCAAGAAGAAACTCTGAACAAGAATAATATTAAAGTGGAGGGGTGTAAAGGCCTGGTGGTTCCTGTTATATAACTGGCTTTAACAGATATTTAATTGACTTTCATCTGTTAAAAGTCATATGCATTGTAAGAACAGCATCAGACCTTCACATTCCCAGCCACTATATATTAACATTTGTTCGTGTTAAATATTGTTTGACTATATTATGCAGTTCCCTAGGTCTGTCTATTCTTAACACCTCTTCTAAATTTATAGGTAAGTTGGATGCTTGCAAATAATCTAATATTGGTATTCTCATTTGTTCATACCTCTTACATTTTAACAAGAAATGTTCTATATTATTGTCTTGAAGACATCCTGCACAGTAAGGTTCTTCTATTCCTGCGTAATCAATTTAATCCACTTACTTTTTGTCGTCTTTTTGAGGACGTCAACTTCGCTGGTAATAGATTCATTACTGCCTTCCTGTTTACTAATCTGACATGGAAATGAATCATGGACACTTAGTAAAGAAGCAGGAAAAGCACTGGATACTGCAAATATGTTGGTTTTACAGAAAAATCATTTGAGGGTTAAGAATACCTTGGACAGCTACAGAGAGTAATGATGATGTCCTGAATGAAGCCAGGGTGCAAAGGAAGTATATTACAACGTTAGAAGGAAACAATTAGTTTCCTTCCCCGCTGCCTTTTCCTTCCCTAACTCAAAGTCAGGTACCCATTTACAGCTGGGTAGACTGGAACGTGTCGGTTACCGTGATTCCGAACCCGGCACCTTTGCCGCGAAAGACCAGCGTTCTAACCACTCTGCCAATCGGACGCTCATAATATAACTTAAATGGAGTTGAGCGAGGTATCGTAGATGTAAACAAAAATAGATGTCACACGTAGTTAACTATGATCCGCTTTGATTGCGTGACCTAGTGACACTCTACTCGTTTTCAACCATGTGGATATGTCTACTAATCCATTCTAGGAATCCAAGCTAAAATATGAATCCAGTTATGTTAAAATCATTTTTTCTTAAACTGCTTCGCCTAGCCGTTTAGGCGGTGTTGTCGTACGGAAGGTCCGGGGTTCAAATCCTGGGTAAGCCACTCACGTCTGTTGTTTTTCTGTTGTCTAGTGTTCTACTTCTTTATTTCTTACAAGTGCCTGTTTGTCTAATATTTATTTGATGATAGCTGATATTCTCACCTAAGTATGTTTCATTTTAGGTTCAAAACTAACGGAAGAAAATCTGAACCAACGACGGTAACAAAAGCATTCTAATACAAAATCCGTACTCTCGTGTATATCAAATATTATTACGATGTCTGTGAGGAAAGATACATTACTGAGAGCTCATGTGTTGAACTAAACAGACAGAAAGTAGAGTCCTTCCCGCCCCATCCACCTCCTTGTCAATAAAATAATAGAACAGAAGAAAGGTGACGAAACAATATTTGAACATGGCAAGATTGGAGCTCAGCAACACGCAGACTGTATTTAATACAGAAATTCGCATAAATGTGATCGTATTGGAAAAATGTGTAATTCTAAACCGAGAAACACCAATAGAAGAAGAGAAAGCATAATGCAACTAACACTTGTTAATATCGTTATAGATCTATTGACGGACACAATGGTAAATTATTTCTAGGTAATTAATTTTGTTTTTTAAACCAATAGATTTTGAGTGGCGCACCAAAAATTTAATCAAAATATGTCTGAAGTCAAGTGTATTTCCAAGTTGTGAGAGACACACTTCTTCTGGCACCCCATGCGCGTTCGGTTTCATTTTGACCCTTTGCTCCTTGTCTGGGAGTGTAAAGATTGTTTACGTTATTGTGCTTCCCCCCCCCCCCCCCCCCCCCCCCCCATTTGTTTAGTAGCCATTCTTGAGTCTTTAGTTTTTGCAAGATTTTCTCCATCCTAGTCTTTGTTGTTATATTATCTTCTGCTACCTTTAAAGCTAAATCATCAGTGCACAGCAAGCTGTGAACCCTGTTTTAAATTTAGTCCACTGTATCAATGATACAGACACCAACACTGTATATTCTTCTTCTTCTTCGTAAACGTTCAGCCGTTGGCTTGAATAAGTTTAAAGAAGGCAGTGGTCAATCTGAGGTTGTCAGTATCTCCATATAGCTATAGATCTCCATATAGCTAGAGATCTCCATATAGCTAGAGATCTCCATATAGCTAGAGGTTTCCACAAGTGGTACAGGTGACGGCCATAAGTGGTTTCTCTGTTCTTCGTATGTTGGGCATGGGGTACTCTGTGTTCTAATTTTATTCTATGACTAATGTCTGTATTTGCCACCGGCATTCCTATCCCGAAAGAAGAGGTTTATCCATTTGTGCATACGTCAACATACTCTACATTTGAGTTTTTACAGCTTTATCCCAGCTCTCTGCACGTTATCGAATGCTTTATCCATTTCTATCCAAACTGCCTGAGTGTGTTTCTTCTCCTGGAAAGCATCTTCAAGTACATTGTCAATATATGTTATTTAGTCCTCTGCTGACCTGTTTTGTCTAGAACCAACCTGTTGGTGTGTAATCCATTGCGTTCTTTCCAAATGCCACGTAAGTCTGGGCTTGACTAGTTTTTCCAGCAACTTACCTGTGCACCTAAATATGCTAACGGGTTTGCTGCTATTTTTGCTTTTGTCTGTTCCAGGTTTTAGTACTGGATTCATAATTGCCGCCTTCCTTAAGTGTGGCAGTATATCTTCATACTTACATATGTGGCGGTATATCTTCATACTTACATATGTGGCAGTATATCTTCATACTTACATACTTAGTCGTTTCTCTTCTACCTTGGGGTGTTGAGGTTTGCCAGAGAGAGCGCCATGCTATCCTATCGGCTGTTTTCTTATTGGCCTGGTTCCAATCTAGTCCTCGGTCTTTCAGAGATTGTTTGATGTTCTACTCCCAGCGAACTCTGGGTCGTCCTGGAGGTCTAGGTCCTTCAGTATAGCTTCAATCCAGCTTATATTTACTATTTCCAGAAGAATATTTTTTTTTAAGTTACTGCTTGTTTGAGGGTCTTTCTCTATTTTGCCTTGCCTGTTTTCAGTTGGATATTGTGTGTGTTTGGGGAAACTCCAAACTCACAACGAAGACCAAGGCTGCGGTATATAACGCCTGTGTCACCAGCACTCTCCTATATGGCAGCGAGACTTGGACAACCTATGCTAAGCAGGATAGAAGACTCAATACCTTCCATTTTCGGTGTCTACGCTACATCCTCGGCATCTCGCGGAAAGATAAAGTGACAAATGTCGAGGTGTTGTCACGTGCTGGCCTTCAAAGCATGTATGCACTGCTTAAACAGCGCAGACTACGCTGGCTTGGCCATGTCTGCCGCATGGAAGATGTTCGCATCCCGAAAGATATCTTCTACGGGCAACTAGCAGATGGCAAAAGAACAGTTGGGCAACCGCAGCTGAGGTTCAAAGATGTGTGCAAGAGAGACATGAGGGCACTGGACATAAATCCAGCAACGTGGGAGGATGAAGCTGCCGATCGCACCAAGTGGCGATGCTATTTACGGCGCCACCTCAGATTGGGCGAAAAGAAGCTCACACAACAAGCCGAAGAGAGGAGAAAACGTCGACAGGAGCATCAGGAAAATAAGCAGCTGAGGGCTGTCACCTCAGGGGCGCATTCCCATAGTCAGTTATGACTGAAGGGGCTATTATTATTATTATTATTGTTTTTCAGAGTTTGTTGTTTTCTTATTTATTATATGTAGCATTTTTAGGGAGTTTCTACTGTCCAAGCGTCCGACTGGCTAGGAGGTTAGAGCGAGGGCCTCTCGGCGGCAAAGTTACATGGGTCACGCTCCAGTCTACCCAGCTGTAAATGGGTACTTGACTCTGCTCTTGAGTTAGAGAAGGCAAAGGCACAAAGGATAGAAAATGGTCACCCCACCTCATAAAGCTGGACCTAGGATAGTGAAGTCTCTAATACTCATTTCCCTATGGCAGTATCCGCTATGGAGCTATCTTACTAAAATCAGATATAAAAATCTGCTTGAACTTTTCCAGTTCTTAATACAGAAGCCATTTATGTCAGCTGACTTTACAGTTTAAACTTGTCAGTTTGCACTAGTTTCACATCCGAAAATGTCCTGCACTAGTCTCACATCTGTCATTGTCATGCACTAATTTCACATCTGTCAGTGTCCTGCACTAGTTTCACATCTGTAAGTGTCCTGCACTAGTTTCATATCTGTCAATGTCACGCACTAGTTTCACATCTGTAAGTGTCCTGCAATAGTTTCACATCTGTCAGTGTCATGCACTAGTTTCACATCTGTCAGTGTCATGCACTAGTTTCATTTCTGTCAATGTCATGCAGTAATTTCACATCTGTCAGTGTCCTGCATTAGTTTCACATCTGTCAATGTCATTCACAAGTTTCATATCCGTCAATGCCCTGCACTAGTTTGATATATGTCAGTGTCATGCACTAGTTTCACATCTGTCAGTGTCCTGCACTAGTTTCACATCTGTCAGCGTCCTGCACTAATTCACATCTGTCAGTGTCATGCACAAGTTTCACATCTGTCAATGTCATGCACTAGTTTCACATCTGTCAATGTCATGTACTAGTTTCACATCTGTCAACATCATGCACGCGTTTCACATCTATCAATATCATGGTCAAGTTTCACATCTGTCAATATCCTGCACTAGTATCACATCTGCCATTGTCCTGCACTAGTTTCACATCTGGCAATGCCCTCCACTAGTTTCACGTCTGTCAATGTCCTGCACTAGTTTCAAATCTGTCAATGTCCTGAACAATTTTCACATCTGTCAATGTCAGGCATTAGTTTCACATCTGCCAATGTCATGCACTAGTTCCGAATCTGTCAATGTCATGCACTAAATTCACGTCTGCCAATGCCGTGCACTAGTTTCATATCTGTCAATGTACTGTACTAGTTTCATATCTATCAAAGTCATGCACTAGTTTCACATCTGTCATTGTCCTGCACTAGTTTCATATCTGTCAATGTCATCTAGTAGTTTCGCATCTGTCAGTGTACTGCACTAGTTACACATCTGTCAATGTCATGTACTAGTTTCATATCTGTCAATGTCATGCACAAGTTTCACATCTGTCAATGTCGTGCACTAATTCACATCTGTCAGTGTCCTGCACTAGTTTCACATCTGTCAATGTCCTGCACTAGTTTCACATCTGTCAGTGTCATGCACTAGTTTTACATCTGTCAGTATCCTGCACTAATTCACATCTGTCAGTGGCATGCACAAGTTTCACATCTGTCAATGTCATTCACTAGTTTCACATCTGTGAATGTCGTGCACTAGATTCACATTTGTCAATGTCATGCACTAGTTTCACATCTGTCAATGTCATCTAGTAGTTTCGAAGCTGTCAGTGTACTGCACTAGTTTCACATCTGTCAATGTCATGTACTAGTTTCGTATCTGTCAATGTCATGCACAAGTAACATATCTGTCAATGTCCGCACAAGTTTCACATCTGTCAATGTCATGCACTAATTCACATTTGTCAATATCTCGCACTAGTATCACATCTGTCATTGTCCTGCACTAGTTTTACATCTGGCAATGCCCTGCACTAGTTTCACATCTGTCAATGTCATGCACTAGTTTCACATATGTCAATGTCATGCACAAGTTTCACATCTGTCAATGTCATGCACAAGTTTCACATTTGTCAGTATCATGCATACGTTTCATATCTGTCAATATCATGCACAAGTTTCACATCTGTCAATGTCATGCACTAATTCACATCGGTCAGTGTCCTGCAATAGTTTCACATCTGTCAGTGTCCTGCACTAGTTTCACATCTGTCAGTGTCATGCACTAGTTTTACATCTGTCAGTGTCCTGCACTAATTCACATCTGTCAGTGGCATGCATAAGTTTCACATCTGTCAATGTCATTCACTAGTTTCACATCTCTCAATGTCGTGCACTAGTTTCACATTTGTCACTGTCATGCACTAGTTTCACGTATGTCAATGTCGTGCACACGTTTCACATCTGTCAATATCCTGCACTAGCTTCACATCTGTCAATATCACGCACAAGTTTCACATCTGTCAATATCCTGCACTAGTATCATATCTGTCATTGTCCTGCACTAGTTTCACATCTGGCAATGCCCTGCACTAGTTTCACATCTGTCAATTTCATGCACTAATTTCACATCTGTCAATGCCATGCACTAGTTTCACATCTGTTAATGTCACGCACTAGTTTCACATATGTCAATGTCATGCACAAGTTTCACATTTGTCAATGTCGTGCACAAGTTTCACATTTGTCAGTGTCATGCATAAGTTTCATATCTGTCAATGTCATGCACAAGTGTCATATCTGTCAATGTTAGGCACTAGTTTCACATCTGTCAATGTCATGCACTAATTTCACATTTGCAGTGTCTTGCACTAGTTTCACATCTACCAATGCCATGCACTAGTTTCATATCTGCCAATGTCCTGTCCTAGATTCATATCTATCATTGTCATGCACTAGTTTCACATCTGTCATTGTCATGCACTAGTTTCATATCTGTCAATGTCATCTAGTAGTTTCGCATCTGTCAGTGTACTGCACTAGTTTCACATCTGTCAATGTCATGTACTAGTTTCGTATCTGTCAATGTCATGCACAAGTAACATATCTGTCAACGTCCGCACAAGTTTTACATCTGTCAATGTCATGCACTAATTCACATCTGACAATATCTCGCACTAGTATCACATTTGTCATTGTCCTGCACTAATTTTACATCTGCCAATGCCCTGCACTAGTTTCATATCTGTCAATGTCATGCAATAGTTTCACATCTGTCAATGTCATGTACTAGTTTCACATCTGTCAATATCATGCACGCGTTTCACATCTATCAATATCCTGCACTAATTTCACATCTGTCAATATAATGTTCAAGTTTCACATCTGTCAATATCCTGCTCTAGTATCACATTTGTCATTGTCCTGCACTAGTTTCACATTGGGCAATGCCCTCCACTAGTTTCACATCTGCCAATGTTCTGCACTAGTTTCAAATCTGTCAATGTCCTGAACAAGATTTACATCTGTCAATGTCAGGCATTAGTTTCACATCTGTCAATGTCATGCACTAGTTCCATATCTGTCAATGCCATGCACTAGTTTCATGTCTGCCAATGCCATGCACTAGTTTCATATCTATCAATGTCATGCACTAGTTTCACATCTGTCATTGTCCTGCACTAGTTTCATATGTCAATGTCATCTAGTAGTTTCGCATCTGTCAGTGTACTGCACTAGTTTCACATCAGTCAATGTCATGTACTAGTTTCGTATCTGTCAATGTCATGCACAAGTAACATATCTGTCAATGTCCGCACAAGTTTCACATCTGTCAATCTCATGCACTAATTCACATCTGTCAATGTCTCGCACTAGTATTACATCTGTTATTGTCCTGCACTAGTTTTACATCTGGCAATGCCCTGCACTAGTTTCACATCTGTAAATGTCATGCACTAGTTTTACATTAATCAATGTCATGCACAAGTTTCACATTTCTCAATGTCATGCACAAGTTTCACATTTGTCAGTGTCATGCATACGTTTCATATCTGTCAATATCATGCACAAGTTTCACATTTGTCAATGTCATGCACTAATTCACATCTGTCAGTGTCCTGCATTAGTTTCCCATCTGTCAGTGTCCTGCACTAGTTTCCCATCTGTCAGTATCCTGCACTAGTTTCACATCTGTCAGTGTCATGCACTAGTTTTACGACTGTCAGTGTCGTGCACTAATTCACATCTGTCAATGTCATTCACTAGTTTCACATCTCTCAAAGTCGTGCACTAGTTTCACATTTGTCATTATCGTGCACACGTTTTACATCTGTCAATATCCTGCACTAGCTTCACATCTGTCAATATCACGCACAAGTTTCACATCTGTCAATATCCTGCACTAATATCATGTCTGTCAGTGTCCTGTATCTAGTTTCACATCTGGAAATGCCCTGCACTAGTTTCACATCTGTCAATGTCATGCACTAATTTCACATCTGTCAATGCCATGCACTAGTGTCACATCTGTTAATGTCACACACTAGTTTCACATATGTCAATCTCATGCTTAAGTTTCACAATTGTCACTGTTTTACACAAGTTTCACATTTGTCATTGTCATGCATAAGTTTCATATCTGTCAATGTCATGCACAAGTGTCATATCTGTTAATGTCCCGCACTAGTTTCACATCTGTCAATGTCATGCACTAGTTTCATATCTGCCAATGTCATGCACTAGTTTTACATCTGATAATTGCAAGCACTATTTTCACATCTGTCAATATCATGCCCTGATTTCACATCTGTCAATGTCATGAACTTGTTCCATATCGGTCAATATCATGCATTAGTTTCACATCTACCAATGCCATGCACTAGTTTCATATCTGCCAATGTCCTGGCCTAGTTTCATATCTATCAATGTCATGCACTTGTTTCACATCTGTCATTGTCCTGCACTAGTTTCACATTGGGCAATGCCCTCCACTAGTTTCACATCTGTCAATGTTCTGCACTAGTTTCAAATCTGTCAATGTACTGAACAATTGTTACATCTGTCAATGTCAGGCATTAGTTTAACATCTGTCAATGTCATGCACTAGTTCCATATCTGTCAATATCATGCACTAGTTTCACGTCTGCCAATGCCATGCACTAGTTTCATATCTATCAATGTCATGCACTAGATTCACATCTATCATTGTCCTGCACTTGTTTCATATCTGTCAATGTCATCTAGTAGTTTCGCATCTGTCAGTGTACTGCACTAGTTTCACATCTGTAAATGTCATGTACTAGTTTCGTATCTGTCAATGTCATGCACAAGTAACATATCTGTCAATGTCCGCACAAGTTTCACATCTGCCAATGTCATGCACTAATTCACATCTGTCAATATATCGCACTAGTATCACATCTGTCATTGGCCTGCACTATTTTTACGTCTGGCAATGCCCTGCACTAGTTTCACATCTGTCAATGACATGCACTAGTTTCACATCTGTCAATGTCATGCACTAGTTTCACATATGTCAATGTCATGCACAAACTTCACATTTGTCAATGTCATGCACACGTTTCACATTTGTCACTGTCATGCATAGGTTTCATATATGTCAATATCATGCACAAGTTTCACATCTGTCAATGTCATGCACTAATTCACATCTGTCAGTGTCCTGCACTAGTTTCACATCTGTGAATGTCCTGCAATAATTAACATCTGTCAGTGTCATGCACAAGTTTCACATCTGTCAATGTCATTCACTAGTTTCACATCTCTCAATGTCGTGCACTAGTTTCACATTTGTCAATGTCATGCACTAGATTCACATCTGTCAATGTCATGCACTAGTTTCACATCTGTCAATGTCGTGCACAGGTTTCACATCTGTCAATATCCTGCACTAGCTTCACATCTGTCAATATCACGCACAACTTTCACATCTGTCAATATCCTGCACTAGTATCATATCTGTCATTGTCCTGCACTAGTTTTACATCCGGCAATGCCCTGCACTAGTTTCACATCTGTCAATTCCATGCTCTAGTTTCACATCTGTCAATGTCATGTACTAGATTCACATCTGTCAAAATCATGCACGCGTTTCACATCTATCAATATCCTGCAGTAATTTCACATCTGTCAATATCATGCTCAATTTTCACATCTGTCAATATCCTGCACCAGTATCACATCTGTCATTGTCCTGCACTAGTTTCACATTTGGCAATGCTCTCCACTAGTTTCACATCTGTCAATGTTCTGCACCAGTTTCAAATCTGTCAATGTCCTGAACAAGTTTCACAACTGTCAATGTCAGGCATTAGTTTCACATCTGCCAATGTCATGCACTAGTTCCATATCTGTCAATGTCATGTACTAGTTTCACATCTGTGATTGTCCTGCACTAGTTTCATATCTGTCAATATCATCTAGTAGTTTCGCATCTGTCAGTGTACTGCACTAGTTTCACATCTCTCAGTGTCATGTACTAGTTTCGTTTCTGTCAATGGCATGCACAAGTAACATATCTGTCAATGTTCGAACAAGTTTCACATCTGTCAATGTCATGCACTAATTCACATCTATCAATATCTCGCATTAGTATCACATCTGTCATTGTACTGCACTAGTTTTACATCTGGCAATGCCCTGCACTAGTTTCACATCTGACAATGTCATGCAATAGTTTCACATCTGTCAATGTCATGCACTAGTTTCACATATGTCAATGTCATGCACAAGTTTCACAATTGTCAATGTCATGCACAAGTTTCACATTTGTCAGTGTCATTCATACGTTTCATATCTGTCAATGTCATGCACAAGTTTCACATCTGTCAATATCCTGCACTAGTATCACATCTGTCATGGCCCTGTACTAGTTTCACATCCGGCAATGCCCTGCACTAGTTTCACATCTGTCAATGTCATGCACTAATTTCACATCTGTCAATGTCATGCACTAGTTTCACATCTGTCAATGTCACGCACTAGTTTCACACATGTCAATGTCATGCGCAAGTTTGACATTTGTCACTGTCGTGCACAAGTTTCACATTTGTCAGTGTCATGCATAAGTTTCATATCTGTCAATGTCATGCACAAGTGTCATATCTGTGAATTTCCGGCACTAGTTTCACATCTGTCAATGTCATGCACTAATTTCACATTTGCAGTGTCTTGCACTAGTTTCACGTCCGTCAATGTGATGCACTAGTTTCATATCTGCCAATGTCATGCACTAGTTTTACATCTGTCAACGGCACGCACTAGTTTCACATCTGTCAATATCATGCCCTATTTTCACACCTGCCAATGTCATGCACTAGTTCCATATCTGTCAATATCATGCAATAGTTTTACATCTGTCAATGTCATGCACAAGTATCATTTCTGTCAGTGTCCGGCACAAGTTTCGCATCTGTCAGTGTCCTGCACTAATTCACATCTGTCGATGTCGTGCACAAGTTTCACATCTGTCAATGTCATTCACTAGTTTCACATCTGTCAATGTCGTGCACTAGTTTAACATTTGTCAACGTCATGCGCTAGTTTCACATCTGTCGATGTCGTGCACACGTTTCACATCTGTCAATATCCTGCACTAGTTTCACATCTGTCAATATCACGCACAAGTTTCACATCTGTCAATATCCTGCACTATTATCACATCTGTCATTGTCCTGCACTAGTTTCACATCTGGCAATGCCCTGCACTATTTTCACATCTGTCAATGTCATGCACTAATTTCACATATGTAAATGTCATGCACTAGTTTCAAATTGGTCAATTTCACGCACTATTTTCACATATGTCAATGTCATGCACAAGTTTCACATTTGTCAATGTCGTGCACAAGTTTCACATTTGTCAATGTCATGCACAAGTGTCATATCTGTCAATGTCCGGCACTAGTTTCACATCTGTCAATGTCATGCACTAATTTCTTATTTGCAGTGTCTTGCACTAGTTTCACGTCGGTTAATGTGATGCACTAGTTTCATATCTGCCAATGTCATGCACTAGTTTTACATCTGTCAATGACACGCACTAGTTTCACATCTGTCAATATCATTCCCTATTTTCACATCTGCCAATGTCATGGACTAGTTCAATATCTGTCAATATCATGCAATAGTTTCACATCTGCCAATGCCATGCACTAGTTTCATATCTGCCAATGTCCTGTACTAGTTTCATATCTATCAATGTCATGCACTAGTGTCACATCTGTCAATGTCATGCACAAGTGTCATATCTGTCAATGTCCGGCACTAGTTTCACATCTGTCAATGTCATGCACTAAGTTCACATTTGCAGTGTCTTGCACTAGTTTCACGTCGGTAAATGTGATGCACTAGTTTCATATTTGCAAATGTCATGCACTAGTTTCATATCTGGCAATGTCCTGTACTAGTTTCATGTCTATCAATGTCATGCACTAGTGTCACATCTGTCAATGTCCGGCACTAGTTTCACATCTGTCAATGTCATGCACTAATTTCACATTTGCGGTGTCGTGCACTAGTTTGACATCTACCAATGCCATGCACTAGTTTCATATCTGCCAATGTCCTGTCCTAGTTTCATATCTATCAATGTCATGCACTAGTTTCACATCTTTCATTGTCATGCACTAGTTTCACGTCTGTCAATGTCATCTAGTAGTTTCGCATCTTTCAGAGTACTGCACTAGTTTCTCATCTGTCAATGACATGTACTAGTTTCATATCTGTCAATGTCATGCACAAGTAATATATCTGTCAATGTCCGCACAAGTGTCACATCTGTCAATGTCTTGCACTAATTCACATCTGTCAATATCTCGCACTAGTATCACATCTGTCATTGTCCTGAACTAGTTTCACATCTGGCAATGCCCCGCACTAGTTTCACATCTGTCAGTGGCATGCACAAGTTTCACATCTGTCAATGTCATTCACAAGTTTCACATCTGCCAATGTCGTGCACTAGTTTCACATTTGTCAATGTCATGCACTAGTTTCACAACATTCAATGTCATGCACTATTTTCACATCTGTCGATGTCGTGCACACGTTTCACATCTCTCAATATCCTGCACTAGTTTCACATCTGTCAATATCACGCACAAGTTTCACATCTGTCAATATCCTGCACTAGTATCACATCTGTCATTGTCCTGCACTAGTTTCACATCTGGCAATGCCCTGCACTAGTTTCACATCTGTCAATGTCATGCACTAATTTAACATCTGTCAATGTTATGCACTAGTTTCACATCTGTCAATGTCACGCACTAGTTTCACATATGTCAATGTCAATCGCAAGTTTCACATTTGTCACTGTCGTGCACCAGTTTCACATTTGTCAGTGTCATGCATAAGTTTCATATCTGTCAATGTCATGCACAAGTGTCATATCTGTCAATGTCCGGCACTAGTTTCACATCTGTCAATGCCATGCACTAGTTTCATATCTGCCAATGTCCTGTCCTAGTTTCATATCTATCAATGTCATGCACTATAAAACATCTGTCATTGTCATGCACTAGTTTCATGTCTGTCAATGTCATCTAGTAGTTTTGCATCTTTCAGTGTACTGCACTAGTTTCTCATCTGTCAATGTAATGTACTAGTTTCATATCTGTCAATGTCATGCACAAGTAACATATCTGTCAATGTCCGCACAAGTTTCACATCTGTCAATGTCATGCACTAATTCACATCTGTCAATATCTCGCACTAGTATCACATCTGTCATTGTCCTGAACTAGTTTCACATCTGGCAATGCCCTGCACTAGTTTCACATCTGTCAATGTCATGCACTAGTTTCACATATGTCAATGTCATGCACAAGTTTCACAATTGTCAATGGCATGCACAAGTTTCACATTTGTCAGTGTCATGCATAAAATTCATATCTGTCAATGTCATGCACAAGTGTCATATCTGTCATTGCCATGCACTAGTTTCACATCTGGCAATGCTCTGCACTAGTATAACATCTGTCATTGTCATGCACTAATGTCACATCTGTCAATGTCATGCACTTGTTTCATATCTGTCAATGTCATCTAGTAGTTTTGCATCTGTCAATGTACTGCACTAGATTCCCATCTGTCAATGTCATGTGCTAGTTTCATATTTGTCAATGTCATGCACTATTCTCACATCTGTCAATGTCATGCACTAGTTTCACATCTGTCATTGTCATGCCCTAGTTTCATATCTGTCAATGTCATCTAATAGTTTTGCATCTGTCAGTGTACTGCACTAGTTTCACATCTGTCAATGTCATGCCCTAGTTTCACATCTGTCAATGTCATGCACAAGTATCATATCTGTCAATGTCCGGCACAAGTTTCACATCTGTCAATGTCACGCACTAGTTTCACATCTGTCAGTGTCCTGCACTAATTCACATCTGTCAGTGGCATGCACAAGTTTCACATCTGTCAATGTCATTCACAAGTTTCACATCTGCCAATGTCGTGCACTAGTTTCACATTTGTCAATGTCATGCACTAGTTTCACATCTGTCAATGTAGTGCACTAATTTCACATTTGTCAATGTCATGCACTAGTTTCACATCTGTCAATGTCATGCACTAGTTTCACATCTGTCGATGTCGTGCACACGTTTCACGTCTGTCAATATTGTAGTGGATTTGATGGTATTGTATGGTGGTGATGTTACCTAGTGTAATGAATGAGGTCAGCTGTGAAGGCTCCTGAGATAAATGTTGATGCGAATTACAGAAGGCTCTTCTTACTACCACTTACGACCTCAAACATATCTTTTTTTCTAATGAATGTAGCTACGTTAAAAGTCTAGGGTACTGAAATGTAATGTGTTGTAGTAGATTACCCACACACACACACACAGATATTTAATAAGTCTAATAATAATAATAATATAATGTATAACACACTGAACTAACTCAGGCTGTTTTAGTTTTAAATATTAAATCTTTTGGTAAATTTATTTGTTCTGATCCAAACGTTTGTTGGTCAGAACATATGAAATATTATGGAGTTATAAATGGAATGCATAATTATATGACATAATAAAATGGAATGTGATTACAAAGGTATGTTATAAGTCTAGTTAATATTAATTATATTAGATTGTCCCAGGAGACTATTACTGAATGTACTGTTGGGGTGGTATCATCACGCCCAGTCTATGACTACCAAACATTGTCCATTGACTTATGGGATGAATATATGGTTTATTTTCCCACAATGGTATGTCTTTATTTGATGGTGAATTAGTTGATAAATTCGTTGGTAAATCAGTTGATAAATCAGTTGGTGAACTTCCAGCAGGCCAGATCTCACTTATCTCGACTGCGTCGATCTTGTACAAGAGTCTGGTGGCCCCTCCTCTCCGTGCTGGGGGATAATATACGGCTGCTCTGACACAATGTTAGACTGCACTGGTCCACGCTTGTGTATTACAACAGCATTTGGCACCTCTTCGGTGCCAAACAGAAACTCACAATTCTGAAATAAAAGTTTGGTGGCATGTGTCAGAACTCTACCAACTGAGCCACTTCTGCACACAACACTACACAACAACACCACACAGACTGGGTCAGATCTCTCTGACCACACAGTACATCTTACCTAGTTGTTTTCATATAGTACTAGTTCCCCAAGACTACCTTGCATCTGAGATATGTTCAATAGTTTCCTTCTAGTCAATAGGATAGGTGATATGTTCCACTAATCTCAACAATAGATCCGCCTCCATAGTTTTAGTAGGCGTCCATATATTTTGTTTGTCTCTAGACCCTGAACTTGGGCTGGGGATCTAGAGCGAGCACTTACTTGTCGTAATCATTTTATATGATATGGCAGTATCAATCACTCGAAATATTAAAATGTACAAAAGAATTGCTTTCATTCTTACCAGAATTCAGAATTGAGAACACAGTTAAATGCTAGCAAAACTCAGCTGAGCTGCTGTGTATCTGATGGCGTCCCACTAAAATTATGTATTATCTTCTGGAAACAACACCACAGGTACTAAACCACTGTGTCTCTGGACAGTTTTGTAACGAATGGCAAAAATGCGCATCTCTGTCCTGCCAATATGATTTCATTCATCCAATCACCGACTCCCCCCCCCCCCCCCCCCCCCCCCCCCCCCCCCCCCCCCCCCCAACTTTCAAATCTACAACCAAAAGTCAAATTTCAGTCAGCTCTCAGTCAAGTATGTATTACTGTCTGTTGGTCCGTCTGTCTCTACTTGTTTTTCATACAAAAAACACGCTTGGTTCTTGGACCCCTCCATGCAGTACCCTACACACTTCTGCCTCCGAAGTTATTTTTAGCCACAATTCTCCACCATTTCCCCTCTCTTTAATTACAGCTCGATTTTAGCGCTTGAGTCTCAAGGCCGCAAATTTTGAAAATTTAGTGACATTTTTTAACAGTGCAGTCGCTCGTCTGATATGAACAACACAGTCTTTTGTCAATATCTTCATTATTATCTATCCGTCTGTATAATTTAAAGTATATTATTTCTCTGCTCAAGACGGGCTATCAAACTAGCTAGGTTTTATATTCCTAACATTATTATTAAGAAAAAGTTACTTTTTCAAGGTTAATTGTTTTTCTTTAAAATATGTTCGAGAACCTTCTCCACGGCTTTTGCCGCTGAATTCAAATAACAATCAAGTATCGTAAAAGTCCAAGAAATGACTGTTTCTGACACGAGCTAAAGTCGTTTTTTGTCCATTTCCTTACCCTCTGTCAACTAGTGACGTGAATTTTTTTCTTTTTTCTTACCAATTGCGTCTTTTAGCCTTGCGATCTTCAAACACGTGTTCAGTCATATTTTTCCTTTTGGTGTCCTCCGTTCTCTCCCGTCTACAAAGGGTAAACGTTTCGTCTGCACTTCTAACTTGTTAGTTTTAAATGGCGGTGGGAAAGGCTGGCATGGGCGAGCATGTCTCCTAGTATCTTACGCATTATTTTTATCCCTACATTTTATCGTTAATTTTGGAGATATTTTAACGTTGTATCATGGTAAATTCATCACAAATATCCTGCATTAGTTTCACATCTGTCAATATCACGCACAAGTTTCACATCTGTCAATATTTTGCACTAGTATCACATCTGTCATTGTCCTGCACCAGTTTCACATCTGGCAATGCCCTGCACTAGTTTCACATCTGTCAATGTCATGCACTAATTTCACATCTGTCAATGTCATGCACTAGTTTCACATCTGTCAATGTCACGCACTAGTTTCACACATGTCAATGTCATGCGCAAGTTTGACATTTGTCACTGTCGTGCACAAGTTTCACATTTGTCAGTGTCATGCATAAGTTTCATATCTGTCAATGTCATGCACAAGTGTCATATCTGTGAATTTCCGGCACTAGTTTCACATCTGTCAATGTCATGCACTAATTTCACATTTGCAGTGTCTTGCACTAGTTTCACGTCGGTCAATGTGATGCACTAGTTTCATATCTGCCAATGTCATGCACTAGTTTTACATCTGTCAATGGCACGCACTAGTTTCACATCTGTCAATATCATGCCCTGATTTCACACCTGTCAATGTCATGCACTTGTTCCATATCTGTCAATATCATGCACTAGTTTCACATCTACCAATGCCATGCACTAGTTTCATATCTGCCAATGACCAGTACTAGTTTCATATCTATCAATGTCATGCACTAGTGTCACATCTGTCAGTGTCCTGCACTAGTTTCATATCTGTCAATGTCATCTAGTAGTCTTGCATCTGTCAGTGTACTGCACTAGATTCACATCTGTCAATGTCAAGTAATAGTTTCACATCTATCAATGTTCTGCACTAGTTTCAAATCTGTCAATGTCCTGAACAAGTTTCACATCTGCCAATGTCAGGCATTAGTTTCACATCTGCCAATGTCATGCACTAGTTCCATATCTGCCAATGCCATGCACTACTTTCATATCTATCAATGTCAAGCACTAGTTTCACATCTGTCAGTGTCCTGCACTAGTTTCAAATCTGTCAATGTCATCTAGTAGTTTTGCATCTGTTAGTGTACTGCACTAGTTTCACATCTGTCATTGTCATGTACTAGTTTCGTATCTGTCAATGTCATGCACAAGTAACATATCTGTCAATGTCTGCACAAGTTTCACATCTGTCAATGTCATGCACTAATTCACATCCGTCAATATCTCGCACTAGTATCACATCTGTCATTGTCCTGCACTAGTTTCACATCTGGCAATGCCCTGCACTAGTTTCACATCTGTCAATGTCATGCAATAGTTTCACATCTGTCAACGTCATGCACTAGTTTCACATATGTCAATGTCATGCACAAGTTTCACATTTGTCAATGTCATGCACAAGTTTCACATTTGTCTGTGTCATGCATACGTTTCATAGCTGTCAATGTCATGCACAAGTTTCAAATCTGTCAATGTAATGCACTAATTCGCATCTGTTAGTGTCCTGCACTAGTTTCACATTTGTCAGTAACCTGCACTAGTTTCACATCTGTCAGTGTCATGCACTAGTTTCGCATCTGTCAGTGGCATGAACAAGTTTCACATCTGTCAATGTCATTCACTAGTTTCACATCTCTCAATGTCGTGCACAAGTTTCACATCTGTCAATGTCATGCACTAGTTTCACATCTGTCAATGTCGTGCACACGTTTCACATCTGTCAATATCCTGCACTAGGTTTACATCTGTCAATATCACGCACAAGTTTCACATCTGTCAACATCCTGCACTAGTATCACATCTGTCATTGTCCTGCACTAGTTTCACATCTGGCAATGCCCTGCACTAGTTTCACATCTCTCAATGTCATGCACTAATTTCACATCTGTCAATGTCATGCACTAGTTTCACATCAGTCAATGTCACGCACTAGTTTCACATATGTCAATGTCATGCACTAGTTTCACATCTGTCAATGGCATGTACAAGTTTCACATTTGTCAGTGTCATGCATAAGTTTTATATCTGTCAATGTCATGCACAAGTTTCATATATGTCAATGTCATGCACTAGGTTCACATCTGTCATTGTCATGCACAATTTTCACATCTGCAAATGTCATGCACAAGTTTTACATCTGTTAATTTCACGCACAAGTTTCATATCTATCAATGTCATATCCGGGTCACGTGGTGGTTCGTGCTAGACCTCTGTCAGTGAAGCATTATTTTTTGTAATGCATAGCTGGCAGAGTGGATAGTGGCGATTCGCTCCCGTGGCTAGGCGGTGGGTGCCGTTCGGAAGGTCCTGGTTCGATCCCGGTAAGCCTATCACTTCTGTTGTTTTTCTGTTGTCTGGTCTTCTACTTCTTTATTTCTCACTGAGTGCCTGATAACATACTTTTGTGTGTTGTTTGTTTATTTATTTACTATTATCGCATGTGCATGATCTACTGACAATGACGACATAAAACTTTTGCTTTGCTTTCAAAGTGTGTTTGTGTCAAGTGCACAAACTTACTCACGATATTAAGTATAATTTTTCTGTGGTTATACCGTTATACAGACAATACAGTCGCTACCAATTCCAAAAAAAAAAAAAAACGCCCTTTCGTTCACACTCACTATTTAGTCACGCCCGGATCTATCTCAGTCGTAACCCCTTGTATCCAGTTCAGTAATCGTCTAAGCAAATCAGCAGAGCCCGTCCTGACCAGTCATCGGTGGTGTAATGTCCAAGCGCAACACAAACATGTCTTAACTAGCGCACACAGTTTCCACGAAACTAAATAGTCCAGCGTTGCCACTCCTAGAGCCCCTTGATGTATAGAGAGTTACGCGAACTAAAATTTGGCCGCCATTTTCGGCTGAACCCGTATTGCAGAAAAATGGACTCACTCGCGAGTTTCAGACCCAATTTGCATTTTCGTTTAGGTTAACTAATAATTTGAAATAAAATTAGATGCAAATACAGTAGCAAATATTTGTACTATTCTTTGTATTTCAACTAACAAAACAAAAAGAAGAAAACTAGTTTACTTACCGGTCAGTAGCGTGAATTTTTAATACATAGGCCTACTCCGTTAAATTTTATATTCCGTTGGAATTCCACTATTTGGCAACAAATATTCCGTTAGAATTGCAACACTTAGCAAAACATACTCCCTTCGAATTGAACTATTTACCTAGTTTGAAATGTGGAAACTAGTGAATGACTGTTGTAAACACTGACAGTTTTACTAGTTCCAGACGATCACATCAGTTTTTGTTTTCATTAAAAATGCGACAATGTACAGATAGTTTTAACAAAATCTAATTACATGTTTTGGACCGGAGATGTTATTATAATTTTATTATATAATTATATTATATAATTTTTTATTATTATATAATTTTATATATTATATATTAGCCTATATATATATATATTGGCTACGGGCTGATCACCCATTTGCCAGTCACTTCGATTACGGAAACAACAGCAAATGGGTTGATTTGCCGTTGCCCTAAAGACGCCACTAGGCGTGATAGGAAACAATGGCAAAGAAAACCTATCTGCTGTTGCCCTAAGACGCCACTAGGCGTAATGGCCACTGACTGCTTTGACGGTCGGTGGCTAAGGACGGAAGAAGAAGATATATATATATATATATATATATATATATATATATATATATATATATATATATATATATATATATATATATATATATATATATATATATATATATATATATATATATATATATATATATAATTTATATATTATATAATTTTTAATATTAAATAATAATAATATTATATAATTTATTATATAATTTTATTATAATGTTATTATAATTAATAAATATTAATAAAATAATAAACATAAAATTTTATTATATAAAAGTTTTATTATGTAATTTTATATTTTATATATTAAAATGATATAATTATAAAATTATATAATTTAAAATTATATAAATGATATATATATATATATAATCTTATAAATATAGAAGAGGTGTTAAGAACAGATAGACCTAGGGAACTGCATAATATAGTCAAACAATATTTAACACGAACAAATGTTAATATATGGTGGCTGGGAATGTGAAGGTCTGAAGCTGTTCTTACAATGCATATGACTTTTAACAGATGGAAGTCAATTAAATATCTGTTAAAGTCAGTTATATAACTGGAACCACCAGGACTTTACACCCCTCCATTTTAATATTATTCTTGTTCAGAGTTTCTTCTTGATTTTGTTTGTTTGTTTGTTTGTTTTTGTTTTTGTTTTTTTAAATTTATTTAACGTATTAGCATAATTGTGATTGTCCATATTTAGAATGATTTGACAAATGTGATGCCACTTTCTCATGTCGGCAGTTGTTCATATTATTTGGAATTGAAAACAATATATATCCTAATTATAACCCATCAGAGGTTGAACGGGATATTTTTCTTCATTAATTTAAAAAAGAAATCTTACTCGATGCTTATTCTCGCTACTAGCCCTGGTATTGTCCAGCCGAAAATGGCGTCTACGTCGTTCAGCCTCGTTTTCGATTCTGACATAGTTCGCGTAACTCTCTATACATCAAGGGGCACTAGCCACTCCTAGGTGGTTTCACATAGATCTAGGGGTTTTTTTTGGGTTCTGTTTAGGTGTTCAGGTTTTTTCCGTGAATATCTTGGGTTTTTTTTTTTTTTCCTCTGTCTCCAAATTCCATAATATGTGAATTAAAAAATAAATATTTAACATAAATTTTGTTGTTGAAATTTTTATTTGCGAACTATCGAATCTACCTCCGACGGTCATTCGGAATCAAAACGAGGCTAACAAATTTAAAAAATCGCTGTATTAGTATTGGGCCACTAATATCAAATAATCAATACCATACCAAAAGAACTGAAATTTCCCGCGGCTGACTTCACTTGACTCACTGATATGATTCGAGACGCCTTGACTCGTTTTGAACTGTTTTCCGTCAGCGAGCCACGCTTCCTTCTTAACGCTTACCATCCAGAAGCCACTAGCCCAAGTCCTTATTACATTTGGAAAAAAGCTAAGAGGTCAAATATTTTGTACATAATTCGATTGAAATTGTGTTGGCTGTTGTTGACAATTTGCTGTTGTTGTTTTTTTCCCCATTCGTTTTTCCAATTATATGTTACCGTTTTATATACCGGGTACTTCTGATAAAGATTCTTTTTTTTTTTTTTTAAATAAAACATAAATGTATAACAACTGATCTAGATCCTTAATTTCGCCCCACGTGGTCTGAACAAACCAGTAAGCTAGGTGAAGTTTGAAAATTTTATTGTCATTGATTTTGTGCTTGTAAAGTTTTTAATACTTCATTGCCTTTGATTTTGTGCTTGTAATTTAGAATTCATTATGGATAAATTTCTTTTGGAACAAGAGCACACAGTTGAACTTCCAGCAAAAAGAGATCCACCACCTAAGCTTATTACAATTAAGCATTCAGCGAGGAATGGCTGAAAGAGCCAGAATTTAAAAAAACAACTGGATTAAAGCTGACCCTAGTGACAAATATGCAGTTTTTTTGCATGGTTTGTGGATCGAAGCTGGTTAATACGCATAAGTATAATCTTCCTAGAAGTCGGCAAAGCATTTGAAAAATTTTGAGATGAAAAGAAACAACATTAAGATTGACTCCATGTTTAAGAAAGGAAAAAGCGATGATACTGGTGATAACGTTGCTAACGCCGAAATAATAACTCTCCGCGTCTATTCCTGACCAGAATACTTCTTTCAATCAAGCAGACAACCTTACTGAATGTATGAAGGCAATGTTTCCACACAGTGCTATAGCTTCGCAAATGGCACTGAAAAGCGTAAAAAGCATCCTATATTATTCAAGAAGGTATTGATGATAAGCATCAGAATTATATAAGCGCTATTTGTCGCAGGCAGCGATTTTCAATAATTATTGATGAGAGCCCGGACATATCAGTCTCCCAGATTTTGGCTGTTGTAGTAAGTCATTTCGATGAAGCACAATGCAAAGTAGTTGCCTCCTTGTTTGACCTAGTAGAAGTGAATGATACCTCAGGATGTGGTTTATACAATTCATTCAGAGCGATGCTGGAAAAGAAGCAGATTCCACTGTGAAATATAATAGGATTTACGATTGATAACTGTACAACAATAACTGGTATAAACAGTGGATTCCAAAAGCACTAAAGTTGATGGAGCAACTCAGATTTTCAATACAATGAACACAGCCGGTACCAAGCACATGCTGCTGTTTCTCAGCTTTATCTGAGTAAAGTAAATGTGGTGAATATAGAATTTCAGTCTGAGCATTTTCGACTTCACAAAGTGTATGGAAGCATTGCAGACGAACGTAGGCCAATACTGGCCATGTTCATTAATGAAGATGTTATCAGTTCAGAACCATTATCTTCATTTGACCCACTGACTTATGCATGGAGGCACATCTGGAGTCATCCTTATATGACCACCAGCTATACACAATGCTACAATATATGTACTTGGAAGTGAATCTATGTCTGTGAGACTAATTACATCCTCATTGACTCTTGAAATCATCCACACACTTCCAGTGACTCCCTCTGTGGAGAAACTTGTTGAGAACCCAGCATTGCACGCTAAGCTTGGAGAACGAACGAACGAACCAACTTTATTTTCAAAGGGTTGAGAATTGGGCACGCAGGCCCGTCTGACATTCTGCCCTTCCTTTCTCTCACCTTTCATACTGAATTCATTTATTCTCACATGCATTTTACATATCAATTTCAAGGAATTCAACGTTGTAAAGTAAAATAAAATAGCACTCAGATTAACATTAACTACTTATAAGCATGACATAAAATATGTTGAAAAGTACAAACATCGTCATTAGAACCTACAGCTGACATTATAAGAAAGGATAATCCGATTAGGGGGTCATGTAATCAGAACTCATAAAGTATTTGAAAAGCCTACGATTGTATGAATAGGGTCTTAGGTTGTTTCTTAGGTTATGTGGAAAAATAGATAAATAGACAGACAGAGAGACAGACAGACAGACAAGACAAGACAGACAGACAGACAGACAGACAGACAGATAGATAGATAGATAGACTTACTTACTTACTTACTTACTTAGTCGTTCCCCTTCTACCGTGAGGTGTAGAGGTTTGGAAGAGAGAGCGCCAGACTATCCTATCGGCTGTCTTCCTCCTGGCCTGGTTCCATTCTAGTCCTCGATCCTTCAAAGATTGTCTAATGTTGTCCTCCCAGCGGACTCTGGGTCGTCCTCGGGGTCTGGATCCTTGGCTCTTTGTTTCCCATGCTTGTCGTGGTATCCGATCTTCTCTCATTCTGCAGACATGGCCAAACCATCTTAATTGGGACTGTTCTACTTGGGTCTGCAGGGGGTAGGATTTAAGGCCTTGACGTTAGATAGATAGAACGAACTTTATTTTCGAAGGGTAAAGAATTGGGCGCGCAGGCCCGTCTAACATTCTGCCCTTCCACTCTCATTAATCTTGCATAATATATCCTTTCATTCCCACATGATGCTTTAAGCATTAATTTAAAGGCATGCAACATTATAAAGTTATCATAACAGCATTCATTTACAGTATGCAATCATAATTAAAAAAATGAGTAGGTTTTTTTTTTGAAACAAACAAGCTAGTAATGGGGGGGGGGGGGGGGGGGGGGAAAAAAGTAATAATAAAATAAAATAAATAAAACAATAAATAAAAATAAATAAATTCTGTATACCGACACTCACTCATGCGGTCAACCCGTTTACAATTAATCTGTATTTTTGAATGTGTCATCAATCATCATTACAAAAATTACATAAACACATTCTCGCTTATGTCCATACATTCTTGGTGGAAAATGAAATAATAATAATAACACTTTCTTACGCACTTCTGTGGCAGGAAAAGTCTTTTAGCAGAAAAAAAAAAAGTTCACATTTCTAAAGTACAGTGGTACGCGGGTGTCGCATGAAAATATAATTAATAGTAGATAAAGCTTGACAGCTGTATATGTTGAGGAACAATAGTGCACACGGAAGTGTGATAGTGATGCGCAAGAGAGATAGGCAGAAGGCACAGGCTGAGTCAGTGAGTTCTTCACTAAGAAAACCACACACACACCTCTTCTTGTTTTCTCTGGCGACAATATTACTCTTTTGCACACACTGTGTCACTCACAAATAGTAGGGTAAAGAAGTAAAGTTAGATTGAGGATTTGGTAGTCTGAACTGAACGAAAAAATCCTATCGAGGTTAACTCAATTTATTTCAATTTAGAAATGTAAATAAATCAATAAGGATTTTACAGCACATAATAATAAAGATTATCACGAGAAAACAAACTCACAACAATTTTGATGATTTTAAAGAAGAAAACAATTACTACACAAATAGTGAAAACAAGGATTATGAATGAATTGTGTTAGTAAAGTTCCCGGCAGGCCTGATAGGCTTTTGCTGGAAAATATGTGAAATACTGTTTGTGTGTAAATGAATGTTTGTTCCTTTGTTCCTTTGGTGTGAATGTTGGAAACAACTTATATCCTGGGGTTCTCTTGGAAAAATATATCGTAATCCAATGCTTGAAATTAACTTCACTGTTCGAATAAGGTATCCACAAAGGGCACAGAATCTGAACACGATTTTATAAATCCAAGATTGGGGTAACGACTTCACTGTTCGAATAATGTATCCACAAGGGCACAGAATCTGAACACGATTTTTATAAATCCAAGAAAGGTGTAACGTATCCACAGTTGATGCGATATCCACAGATAACGAATTTGCTTCCAAAGGTGGGATGGAGGGTTAAAATGGGTGGAGTATGGTACGGGTGATGGTTGTTAAGGGTAATATCTGGTGTTGAGAATCGTTGCAATAATTGCAGTAATTGAAGTAATTGAAATGATTGAAGGGAATTATTGTGACTGGTGGACGAGGACTATATGGCCACTGGCCAAAGGTAACCTCTTTTCAGCAATACGAGACAAGACTTTGCACTGCATAAATCTGTTAGACAAAACAAAAATACATGTGTAACTACTCTTCTGCTGCAACATGCAGATTACAACAGAAACAATTTAAGCAGTGTCCAGCGTCGGCATGTTGATATCCATGCATGCGTCTCGTTCCTAAAATAGGTCAGTCCATTCTTAAACATTCTTATCTGCTGTGAATGAATTAGCTGGCCAGTCCAGGTACATACACCATAACAAGATAGTTGCTTCCTCCCCTGTCAGACAAAGTTACATGAGGGTCCGCTAGAGAATCCTCCTGTGCTTTCCACCGTTCATTCCTTCCAGCATTCATAATAATATGCTCATACATTAATGTTACAAACATTGAAAAGTAAAATGATCATTGAAATTATGAATGATACAAACATTGTAACATAACATCGCTTTAAAATACAAGCAGTGAAAATAAATGAATTTTCGTAAGCATTTATGATACATACATGATAAAGGAAACCCGTTTATATAATACACTTAGACTTTCACCATGATAGTAATATATTTCATTAGACTTTCACCGTGATAATAATATATTTCATTAGACTTCCACCATGATAGTAATATATTTCATATCTATATATTTAAGCTAATTTCCTATATACTGGAAAAGCGAATACATACTCGCTCCGGAATTTTTATATTCTGTAAGTTAAACTAGAGGGCACTTGGTTTGTTTAACTCAAGTCTCCCTATGCACAGTTTTACTTTACAAGACTAAGAAATGCGACTATCTCTTCCCGTATGCTTATCACCAAGTGAAGTCTAAAAACTAGTTTCTTAAAGAAAGAAAGAAAGAAAGAATTATTTTCGATTTACCTGCTACATTTTAAACGTTCCCACGATAGCCAAAATAGTTTGCATATTGAATGTCACTTGTACGTGCTGTGGTTTCCGAGCTCAGAAGTTTTAACAATGAAGAAGAAGACAGGCCATAAATTTCTAGACAGACGAGTCTGGAAAATCCTAACAGACCTGAACGCTGGTTGACCGTATCTTCACCTGAGTTAAGTGCGTGAGAAACATTTTTTTTTTCAGAAACTTAGGATAGACAGAAAATAAAGCAATATACAGGATGGACAGAAATTTCAAATAGGCAAATTATCTTCACTCTGCGACATTGGTGCAGACTTCCTACAAGTGGACCAGCTGTAGTGATTGCCCTATGCTCTTGCAACATGTCAATGCTTGGTGCAGACTTCCTACAAGTGGACCAGCCGTAGTGATTGCCCTATGCTCTGTAAGGAGCTCATCCTATATATAAAATCCCAGCTTTTTATGTCAGTAACGATAAGGGATGTAACTTTGGTTGAAAGGTTGACATTAATTGTATTGTTTCCCTCATATGTACTCTCCCGAAAATAGTAACCCGTACCAAAAAAGAATGCGCAAATGACGGTGTGCACGAAAATGTATTTATAGAATGTGTGATCCCGTATACACACATTGGGATCCTCGCTGCTGCTACGTTGTTCGTGTACTGTGGTGATATACAGTGGTTTTTTAAAAATACTTTTGAATAAGTAAAATTTCCGTTAGGTATTGGTCCTTTTGAATTTAATTCCCGTCTTATGACGAGCTTTTACACTAGTTTAATGATAATACTTTTAGACTAGGATTTCTTAACCTGTGGTCATCGAACTCCTTGAAGGCCCATGAATGAATTCTAGGGGAAAGGGTCCGTAAAAGAAAATTTTTAATGTTACGTTTTTTATTATCCTTTTTATTACTTTTTTGACAGGAGAGTGGTCCATAGCCTTCATTGAAAGATCAAAGAACTCTATGGCACAAACAAAAGAATAATAAAACCTGTATTAGACCAAACTGCGTTTAGATCAGCTGTTCTCAACCTGTTTACTCTGGAGGAGCCCTTGAAATAATGTTCAGGTCTCAGGGAACCCATGCATAAATGTTGTTGCATCTATAACTTAGTGCATGTTAGCGTGTTCAGTAGTTATAAATGTAATAATGCAGTAATAATTTTAATTATTGTTATTTACAATATGAAATTTATTACAATATTGTATAGTAAAGCTTTTAAAAAGCATAGGACAAAGCAATATGAATAAACATATAGCCTAAGACACAGTTTTATACAAGACTTTGAAGGGGAAAAAACCCGTTTACATTGTTTTTCAATCACGATCCCTCGCGGAACCCCAAACGACCTCCCATGGAACCCCTAACGATCTCTCGTGGAACCTTAGTGTTCCGCGGGACCCCGGTTGAGACACCCTGATTTAGACAGATCTCCTGTTAGATAAAAGCGTCATTGGGCGACAGTTAAATTCCTTTCAGCCAAAAGTGAATGCATTAGACCAAAGGTTTTCAAACTCTTTCACATTTTGGCACACTTACCAATGCAAATTTCTGTCGTGGCACACCTGTATTCTTAATGCTGTACTCCGGTGTAATTAACATTAAATTTTTAGTATTTTTACAGTTTACACTACATTGGCTATATTCAAATTCTATTACACTATACATATTTTTAAAGTAAGACATGACAATAATGGAAAATTTGAGGGAGATTTCAAATTTTAATTATGTAAGTTCCTTGTTTTCAATGTGAAATGTGAGCCTGCTTGGAGGTACATATCTTCTTTATTCGTTGAGGAATATTGGACATATTTTTGCTGTCAGAATTTGGCGGCACACCTCTGACTCTCTCGCGGCACGCCAGTGTGCCGCGGCACCCCGTTTGAGAAACATTAGACAAAAGGATTTTAGACAAAAACAATTTAGACTAAAGTACCTAAACTATAACCAAATGGATGTAAAATATATCAACATATCAATGTTTTGGTTTTGAAAGTAGCAACGGGACAAGGTAAATACAAGTCGTGGTCGCTGACCTAACAATCATCAACGTAAGGTCAATGTCTGATTGATTTAAGAGACGTAAACAAATGCATTGTTTACCAATGCTCTCTCCACGTTGTGTTATCGTAATTTTTTTAAGTTTTCTCTCTGCTAGCGTTACAACATGCATTATTAGCTATATTATTGTTACGTTGCTTTAGCTGGCTGTGTTTTATAATCCACCAAACTTTCAGAAGACGATATAAGCCAGGCAGGAAGGTTTATTGACAGAATTTTGAAAATTGGCAAAATGTATTACACAAAAATGTTATGCAATATTTTTTTCCATTGTGTAATATAATTTTAGTGCAATGAACCTTGCGTTTATGGAGAAAAGAAAAACTGCAATTATTGAAAAAATACCATTGTCATCACTTGGACTTTTTGTTCCCGGAATTATATCGCCAGGTACCTCTATTAGTGCTTGTCGAGTGGTCGAGTGGTTAAAGCGCTGGCTTCTCGCTGTAAAGGTACCGGGTTCTAAACCCTGAGGCGTAAAACCCCAGTCTACCCAGCTGTAAACGAGTTCCTGTTCTTGAATGAATGAAGGCAAAGGTAACGAAGAAAGAAACTGGTCAAGCCACCTCTCGTAGCTGGACCTGTTATATTTAAGTCTCTAACCATTCACTCCCCTACAGCAGTACGTGCTAATGGACTACTTCTACCTTTTACCTCTAGTCATCGTTTTAAAAAAAAAAAAAAAAAGACAAAAAAACCAACTATAATAAATACAACATGGTTTTAATATCTGTTTTACGAGCGAATATTGCAATAGCCACATGGAAAGTACTAGTAAAGTACCTTTATATCCATTATTTAATTCGAGGTCGTTCATACCGTTTTTTTTTAAATCTCTTGAAACCTTCCTTATCTCAATTATTTTGGACTATAGTAAAATCTGAAATATTTACCATTTAAGAAAAAACAAAAAAAATTTAATATTAGTTTTCCTGTGAGTCTGTTTCACAATCTTTATATTTTATGTGCTGCAACTCAAGCGTCTTAAATGTAATCTTGTATGGGCTTAAATTTAGAAATCTGTTGGTTGTTTTAATGGTGTCTGTGTCTTGTCTTGTATGAGCTTAAATGTAGATAATTGTTGGTATTTTCATGATGACCCGTTCTAGTCTTGTATGCGATTACATGTAGAAAATTGTTGGTAGTTTCATGATGACCCGTTCTAGTCTTGTATGCGATTACATGTAGAAAATTGTTGGTAGTTTCATGGTGTCAATTTCTTATATATTATGTGCTCTAATGTAAAAACTTTTTGTAGTTTAGCGATGTCTTTGTTTTTACATACTTATTTAGTCGTTCCTCTTCTACCCAGGTGTATAGAAGTTTGCCAAAAAGAGCGCCATACTATCATATTGGCTGTCTTCCTCCTGGCCTTGTTCCAATTTATCTTTCAGAGACTGTCTAATGTTGTCATGCCAGCGAACTTTGGGTAGTCCCTGTTTTGTATTTATTTAAACCTAGAATATTGCTAGTAGTTTTCTAATGTCCAATCACTGTCTTTCATGTGTCTGGAAGTATAACTTTGTTGGTAGTTAAATGGCGTTTGTTTTCTGTATTTGATTCGCTTAAATGTAGAATATTGAACTATGTGTCATCCGTCCGTGATCCGATTATGTTATCAACTCCGTGTTTACACTTATATCTGCTTTTCCTTATAGTTATCTTCTGCTCTTCACAAAAGTCGTTTAATTTTTATCTCTGCAGATAGTTATGTTTTGTTAGTTCAGTCACCGCCCTTACTCTCTATTATAATATTCATTACTATCATTACTTACCAATTTATCTCCTCGTGTTTATCGGTTTTAATCTATGCCGAGTATTCCGTCTCTACTTCATTAAGTTGTTTCCATTATTAGTTTATAGCTTCTGTTATATCTGTATTTTGCTGATAATTTGTGTCTTAGAGAAAATAAGATTTCATCACCATCATCACCATCCTCATCAAGAAATGATTTATAACCCAGGATGCGGACAAACTGACCGCGCAATGAGATCGACTTGCTTGACAGAACAATAGAACGTCGGTCCCACATAATGATGGCACGTTGACATAGACAAAATAGAGCTACAACTTTGTTAGGTATATAATACAAGGCGACTTTTATAAGGTTGTGCCTGTGGATGACATTCTCGTCCTATAGAACACATTGATGCAGAAACCACAACAGCAAGGAAAGGTCAAGGCTTTAGCGCTAAGTGGACCAGGCTTGACTCCATAAGGTGCTAAAAGAGAAGTAATCATTGAATGCGATATAATGCCATAATCAAAGCCTAGAGCGTTCCGCTGGCAGAGTGGTTAGAACGCCTCGAAGATACCGGGTTCGAAACACGGTGGCGTCACGCTCCAGTCTGCCTTGCTGTAAATGGGTACTTGACTCTGCTCTTGAAATAGGTAAGGAGAAGGTAGCGAGAAAGGAAACCGCGCACACCAACTCTCTTTGCTGGACTTAGTGTATTGAAGTCTCTAACACTTCACTCCCCAGTGGCCGTATCTGATATGGGATTACCTTTATCTTTTATCTTGACCCAGATATGAGAGAAATGACCTACATAGCTTAAGGTTATCATAAATTAAGGCATGACCAATATCAGATTTCGTATGACAATTCTCCGTCTGAGCGACGTCGAGTCACCACCGAGTGCGATGATTACCCAAGCTGTGACAGGTAGGGACACTTACTCTGAAAGCTGTAGTGATTAATTATGTTTTTCGTTTGGCTGAGATATAAGGAGCGGCGAGCGTGTGGTTGGCGGAGTGGTAACGACGGTTGTTTCTTGGGACAAAGTTTCTGGGTTCCGAGTTGAAAACCTGGTAGCGTCACGCTCCAATCTATCCAGCTGTAAATGTGTACCTGATTCTACTCTGTGTTCGTGAAGGCAAAGGCAGCGAGGAAGAGAACTAGTCACCCCCCTCTCTCTCTCTCCCCCCCCCATAAAGCTGGACCTGGTATAAGGAAGTCTCTATCACTACACTCCTCTACGTTAGTATGTGCTATGGAACAGCTTTTACGTTTTACCTGGCCAGCTTACCTAGCGGTCCTTCTCTAATCTTTTTCCACCATCATCATGCTAGTTGACTGATGATAGTAGTCCTTGTCAGAGCTTAGTATTTGTCAACCCTGCATCAGAATGCAGATACAGGCATACCTTGGAGATATTGCGGGTTAGGTGCGAGACCACCGCAATAAAGCGAATATCGCAATAAAGCGGGTCACAACCATTTTTTGGCTTTCCAGTGCATATACAAGCCTAAAATCTTGTTTACACTATGTCTGTTAAGTGCGCAATAGCGCTAGGTCTAAAAAAACAAAACAATATATTGTAAAATTAAAAATACTTTATTGCTACCAAAAAAATGCTAAGTTTCTTCATCTGAGCCTTCAGCGAATCGCAATATTGTTGCTGGTGGAGAGCCAACATCTATCTTACGAAGAAGGCACTACTCGAATAAATAAACATGAATAATTTGAAAAAAAAAAGGCGCAATATGTGCGAAGCGCAATAAAACGAAGCGCAATAAAGCGAAGCGCAATAAAGCGAGGTATACCTGTAGTTCTCTTTTGGAATGGCAATTGGAACTACATGTATTATAAAACAACCGTATCGATTGGAGGCAGATCTCGTTGCAATATACGTTTTGCTGATGATATAGATCGTATAGCTGGAACAGAATCAGAACTTCAACACCTTACCTCTAGACTGGAGAAAGTAACAAGAACGTATAAGATGGAAATTAATATAGAAAAACGCAAGATATTGGTGAATAGCCATAAGAAACATGTTCCGACCAACATTACGTTAAATGGGCAAACGTTAGAAGAAGTGAACACTTTTAAATATGGGGTCCACTATGTGTAGTTATGGAAGATCAAGTAAAGAAATCAAGACAAGACGTGAGATGGTCTCAGGTGCCATGACAAGGCTGAATGTGATCTGGAAATGTAACATCAGTTTTCCTGTGAAGATCAAATTATACAAAACACTTGTATTATCTATTCTCTTGTATGGGTGTGAGGGCTGGACACTCACTGCAGATACGGAGTGAAGGATTCAGGCTTTCGAGTATAAATGTTATAGAAGAATTTTGCGCATTTGCTATAAAGAGCACAAAACAAATGTCTATGTTAGAGAGAAGATAAACACCTATGCAGGCCACCAAGAACCTTTTTTGTTAGTATTGAAACGTCGAAAGCTTGCCTGGTTTGGGCATGTAACTCGTCATGACTCCCTTTCGAAAACGATCCTCCAGGGAACAGTAGAAGGTAAACGGAGAAGAAGTGTCGTGTGGTGAGTATTGGTGCAACTACGACAGTAGTTTTTGCCAGGAATAGACTATGAGATATTAGGTAGAAGGTCTCTAGAAATTGGCTCGTTAAGAAAGAATAAAGGCCTATTTGAGAAAGGGACAAGAAGAAGGAAATGCGAATGCTTTCCACTGTACAGTGTTCTCTGTTTAATTATGGAAAGAGTTCTGTTTCTCCACGACCTTAGCTTCTGCCCTTAGATCCCGTAACAGAAAAATCCCCCAACCTCATCTGAGTGTAGAAATTTTCCTAAATATAAATACTTAACACCGACATCACGAGTGATACATTAACAAACTATTTAATGATCAAACGATTATTGGGTTTATTACTTAAATATCTACATACATAGGGTTAGTAATGGTGATGATGGTAAAAGACGATTCACACAAAACGCACAGATAAGATATTAATATTGTAGTTAATTAAGTAGTAGTTAATTAAGAATGAGCTTGTGTAAAGCGAAATGATGATGATGATGTGATATGATAAGTGTTACCAAAATGATGAGTAATCTACACAGTGTCTCTAAATGCTTTTACCGGATAGGATGTATCACATGTATGCATAGAATGTCCCAAGTTGTTATAAGTCATGTCGAGTGGGGTATCTCTAAGTCGAGGACGTTCTGATGAAAACTGTTGTTGTACTGAGAACGTTGATGATATAAATAAATATAGTCCTTCACTGTTTGAGTATATCTCTTCAGCGTTGATCAACAGTTAATAGTTGTCGTATGAAAATGTCTTTTGCCTAATCTCCGTAGGGTACTGGCCAGACTGGATATTTTCACGAAATGTTCTTGGTATGTAGACTCAATATCTTGAGTATATAATCGTGATTCATAAAATATTCTTTGTAATCTGCTTCATAGAATGCGCTTAAGAGTGTGTTGCCCTTGGTATAAATATGAGATTCAACTTTTGAGCTCTTTATTTTGACTTCAGATAGTACGCTTCCGATGGAGCTGAACTTGATACGAGTAATCAACTGTGAGCTATAGCTTGACTCCTGTAGTAAGCTTTCGAGTGATTTGAACTTGATTTAAATATGTATTGAACTTGTGAGCACGCAATATAAGGTGACGAAAAATGCTGCGTCCACTGTAGCGTGTAGACTCAGACTTCTGAAGGACTTCTTTTCCCTTCGCAAAATCCTTTAAGAACACAATTCCCCACACATATGAATTATTTTATCCACTCTGAATAAACACGTGTATTTAGGCTAGGCGTTTAGGGATTTATTCTCTACACCACAATGTAAAAACTGGACTCCTGTCTCTAACGAGCTGCGCGGTATATTATATCTCTAAAAGTCAAATGTGGGTCCCTTGGACCGGTGACGCACAACTCCGCCCATACAACAAATAGCTAAGAGATCCTCTGGTCACTCATTCTCATGGTCTCTCTTGTCCCCTGTCAGTCCAAAAGTTGGTGGGGCAATTCGCGACTAACTTTCGTTGCCGGGCATGCCTGACAAACAGGTGTTGAGATAATAGGCTGACCAAAGCAAAAGTGTCCCCCGCCTTCCAACTGTGATATCACTCTCTGTTTGTCTATCTCTCCGCTTGTTAGCGGCGGCCTTTGTTACCTCGGTCCATTGTCGCCAGCACGCTAACAAGTCCCTTTGTGGCGCCGCCTATTATATTACATGGCGAATGGTTTAAACAGCATGAGAAGACTTCTTCACCTGGCCAAGCTGGGCGTCTCCCCACGCCATTGTACCAATGTGGTGACCCATCGCTTGTATGGACAGCGGCCGAGCAATAAAGAGACCAAGCCTTTGTGTCAACCTCGCTCGCTTCAGAGTTAACAAAAGTCCACAGAAAGTGTACCATGCCCAAATGTCTGATTTTGATGAAACCAGATGTGTTTCACCAGATTTTTTACGAGGCAATGTGGACTTCAAAAGATGATGCCAGGTATGGGGACTCAATCAAAAGAATTTATTTTACCACCGATGAAAGAACAAATGTGGTTCTCTGGATACCGGTCGCGAGGAATCAAAACGATGAAATAGCAAATGTGTGCTTGAAAGAGCACACATATGGGAGAAAATAAAATAAGAACGATGTAAGAAAAGACATGGCGATAAGGCTTTGCGCTCGTTTATCACAGGAAGGCAAAGAAAATCCTGTGCTGATAACATCAAAGAATGGGCAGGGCACGGTTTTTCCACACGTGTACGCATTGCTGAGGATAGAGATCAGTGGAGGACCCTATCTGCTGATGCTTCCACCATGGCACTCCTACGACCCATGACGGGTTACTGGTTGAGATGATGATGAATGATAGATTCATAAATAAAAAAGCCTGAGGAATTTCAAATAGAACAATAAAATCCAATACGGCGGCCGTCTCCATGACAACCGATGATTTTAATACCATCAAACTCTTCATTATGCGTATCTATGATTGATGTAGGTTAAGTCTGTGACTGATGTAGGTTAAGTCTGTGATTGATGTAGGTTAAGTCTGTGATTGATGTAGGTTAAGTCTGTGATTGATGTAGGTTAAGTCTGTGATTGATGTAGGTTAAGTCTGTGCATTTTCATTGAAATCCTGTGATTAATAACGAAAATAGCATTTCAATGTAGCTCCTCCACTGGTCTCTCGTGGCAAAGGTCCCGAGTTTGATTCACGGTATCGACACACTCCAGTTTACCCAGCTGCAAATGGGTAACTGACAGTTCTTGAGTTGGGGAAGGAAAAGGCAGCGAGGAAGAGAACTGGTCCCCTCACCTCTCGATGATGGACCTTTTATAGTGAAATCTCTAACACTTCACATCCCTACGACATTATCTGCTATGGGACTACCTTTACCTTTTACTAAAGTTCAGGCAAAGAATTCTCTTTTTTCTCACTGGCCACGGCACTTTGATATAACCGAAGTACTTCTGATGATTTAAAGGTACTACCTCACTACAAGACGGTTAAACACTTGTGTGTGTGTGTGGAAAAAGGGGGGAGCGAGATGGGAGGGGAAGAATGAGTACTGCTTTATACTCGAGGCTGAATCTCCGGTTAATATTTCTACCCTGAGACTGAACTTACGTGAGTATCCCTTTTTTCTCTGTACAATGACCGGTGTCCTCTCGCCATTCAGGCAGATAATCGCCAATTTCGGAGCTACCCACTAGAGCTGGGTTGGCTCAGGAGCCGTTGAGGTTATTCCAGTCCCTGTTCGACGACACGCCTTCATCTGTCCTCGCCAGGGCTCGAACCTAGATCACCCGATCGCCAGCGCAGTGTGGTAACCATTACTCCAGCGCGGCTCCCTTAAAGAAGTTAAAGTTTGACTGTCCAGCTTTTGAAATTAGTCTATTATCAGTCATTGACTGAGAGAACAGAAAACACTTCTAGTAGATTGCTAATCTATTATCAGTCATTAACTGAGAGAACAGGAAACACTTCTAGTAGATTGCTAGACTATTATCAGTCATTAACTGAGAGAACAGGAAACACTTCTTGTAGATTGCTAGACTATTATCAGTCATTAACTGAGAGAACAGGAAACACTTCTAGTAGATTGCTAGACTATTATCAGTCATTAACTGAGAGAACAGGAAACACTTCTAGTAGATTGCTAGTCTATTATCAGTCATTAACTGAGCGAACAAGAAACACTTCTAGTAGATTGTTAGTCTATTATCAGTCATTAACTGAGAGAACAAGAAACACTTCTAGTAGATTGTTAGTCTATTATCAGTCACGAACTGAGAGAACAGGAAACTTTTCTAGTAGATGGTTAGCATATAACAGTCATTAACTGAGAGAACAAGAAACACTTCTTGTAGACTTTCTCTTTTTGTTCCCTGTGGAGAATTAAGTCACTACTGCTGTTGGCCTACTTTCATGGTACCTATATCAAAGCCCTCATGCTTAGACAGGAGTGGTTTCTGTTACAATTTGTTGTACTTGATGAGGTTGTTAGCCTCTTTAATTCTGGGGATTCCAGGACAAAGCCTGGTTATGCTATCAACAGGTTTCCTCAATGTGTGTCCTATCCATCGTCAGCGCCTTCTTCTCATCTCTTGTTCCACTGTCATTTGTCTGGTTCTTGTCATCATTTCTTGTCATACCACATGAGAGAGTAGGGATCGAAGAGGGAAGGCTAGCCCGGTCCCAAAAATGCCATGCCGAAAACGGATGTGTCGGGCCGAAAGGCGCTGATATCGCAGCTTTGCTGTAAATGGCGACACAACGTAACAGACGTCCTTTTCAGGATGAACGCAGAAGAAGAAGAAGAATGCTGAGACAAAACATCAGAACATGCTCTTTTGTGTGATCTCTCACACCTTCAGCCCTCCGGCCGTTTCCTTTCTTTTTCTTAATTTTTCTCACTCATCGCTTTTATTTGGCAGAAATCATGCCTTTTCATTCGTTATTTTCACTATTTTGCTCTATGCTGAATATAGCATTGTGAATTCTCTAACACGCCACTCCACTATGGTAAATAAATAAACAAACAACACACGAAGGTATGATCAGGCACTCAGTGGGAAAATAAAGAAGTAGAAGATCAGACAACAGAAAAACAACAGAAGTGATAGGCTTACCGGGATCGAACCAAGACCTTCCGAACGGCACCCACCGCCTAGCCACGGGATCGAATCGTCACTATCCACTCTGCCAGCTAAGCATTACAAAAAATAATGCTTCACCGACAGAGGTCTAGCACGAACTCCCACGCGACCCGGATATGTACCATAGGACGACCCAGACTAATTATAGTCGCAATCACTGCTGCAGTTCCACTATATAACAGTATAGGCCAGATTACACAAGACAAAGGCCTTAATATTGTGTCTAGTCGTTGTAGAATCGCCATTCATCTTCTATCTACATCTTTGCCAAGAGTAATCTTGTGCGAAGATAGATACCTTGGACGACCTACTTTTAGATACGCTTGCGTTGTGACCACTAGTGGACCACTACTGCAAAACAAGGGGAGGCAATCCCATTACAAATACCACTTCAATCTTTCTATTTTACGCAAGCACCCATTTATGAAAGTCTGTATGTGTTTGCTTGTTGTCATTGTTATTTCCCATGTTTGGCAGCTATACAATAGGAATGACTTGACATATATGAAATGAAAATTCTGGTTGTTGTGTTGGACTTAATTTCTTAATTATCGGTAGATAATGCCACGAAAATAAACCTGGCATTAGCAGCAAAAGAGAGACAAACTCAGCAGCCTCATTTAAACAATATCAACTGACTTATTTTGACATTTCCGAAACACTATTGCCATGAAGGGTAGTGGGGATCTGAAGTTTGCGTTCTTGAGACAAGTATGTCGTATTGGCTGCTGCGACCTCGTGTTGTTGTAGGATGTCTGTGATGTTGTCTATCCATCTACCTCCTTGTCTTCCCTTTGTTGTTTTAGGATGTTTGTGATGTTGTCTATCCATCTACCTCCTTGTCTTCCCTGTGTTGTTATAGGATATCTGTGATGTTGTCTATCCATCTACCTCCTTGTCTTCCCTGTGTTGTTATAGGATATCTGTGATGTTGTCTATCCATCTACCTCCTTGTCTTCCCTGTGTTGTTATAGGATATCTGTGATGTTGTCTTTCCATCTACCTCCTTGTCTTCCCTGTGTTGTTTTAGGATGTCTGTGATGTTGTCTATCCATCTACATCCATGTCTTCCCTGTGTTGTTGTAGGATGTCTGTGATGTTGTCTATCCATCTACCTCCTTGTCTTCCCTGTGTTGTTATAGGATATCTGTGATGTTGTCTATCCATCTACCTCCTTCTCTTCCCTGTGTTGTTGTAGGATGTCTGTGATGTTGTCTATCCTTCTACCTCCTTGTCTTCCCTGTGTTGTTGTAGGATGTTTGGGATGTTGTCTATCCATCTACCTCCTTGTCTTCCCTGTGTTGTTGTAGGATGTCTGTGATGTTGTCTATCCATCTACCTCCTTGTCTTCCCTGTGTTGTTGTAGGATGTCTGTGATGTTGTCTATCCATCTACCTCCTTGTCTTCCCTGTGTTGTTTTAGGATGTCTGTGATGTTGTCCATCCATCTACATTCATGTCTTCCCTGTGTTGTTGTAGGATGTCTTTGATGTTATCTATCCATCTACCCCTTTTCTTCCCTATGTTGTTGTAGGATGTCTGTGATGTCTATCCATCTACCTCCTTGTCTTCCCTGCGTTGTTGTAGGATGTCTGTGATCTTGTCTATCCTTCTACCTCCTTGTCTTCCCTGTGTTGTTGTAGGATGTTTGGGATGTTGTCTATACATCTACCTCCTTGTCTTCCCTGTGTTGTTGTAGGATGTCTGTGATGTTGTCTATCCATCTACCTCCTTGTCTTACCTGTGTTGTTGTAGGATGTCTGTGATGTTGTCTATCCATCTACCTCCATGTCTTCCCTGTGCACTAAAACCAGTTCTTCAACTGATGAAGATGCGTAGTGGTAATTTATCGGGTTCTATTTTAATGAGATGGCTAAACCATCTATTTTTTCTTTCGCTACTGGTACTTGGGGCAAGATGTAGTTCCTGTAACAACGCAATACAAATTGCTACAACAACATAGGGGCTCGGAGTGGCTAAGAGGTATGGCGTCCGCCTCGAATTCTAGAGGTACCGGGTTCGATTCCCAGTTAGTTGAGGTAATATAATTTATGGATTTTTTCACAACCAGTGGTCATAATGATGTTATACTCTCCCATGGTCTCCTGGGTAGTAAAATCAGATGCCTAGCCTTCTCGGATAAGGACCAAAAAATAGGAGGTCCAGTGTACAAGTTGCGCACGTTATAAATCCCACAGCAGTTGGAAATCGTAAAGAGTAGGCCATAAGGCCGCTACCCTGGCAAAATTTAAAAATTAGAAACCTACCCACCATAAAAATATTTCTAGAATGTGCGATTCCTGCATACACACATTAGGATTCTCCCCGGTGATATGGAGTTTGTGCACTGTACTGAGATCTCTCTTGTGTGATTTAATGGAGGAGATCGGAGCCCTGATGGAGTTGTAATGAAGATAGTCCTTAAAACCAAACCACTCAACAAGCACTACTTCAAGAGGAAACGAAATTGCTTTGTCGCAGACTCCATGCTAATAAATTCTCAGTAATATGCGCCCTACAGCCCTTGAGCTCCGGATAGCATTTTGTTGTATTAATCTCACTTGTAGAATGTAGTAATAGCATCATCATAAAGTTAACATTACATTTCTTGCGTAACGTCAAAACAGTGGCGGTTCCAATGTGTTTTGGTTGGTGGGGATGGATATCTATAAATAGGGTTGTAGTTACGTGTTCACACGCAGAAGCATATAACGCAAAAAATATTGAAGATAACAATTTCATATAAAAAACAATACAGGTTATTCGAGGTCCATAGTATACTAATAAGACAAAATATTTAATTGTTATTCGTCGATACATTTTTAAAAATACAATTTTTAAGAATTTATAAAAACTCAAAACCACTCACATTGAAATGTCAATTTGTCTTTAGGTTTGTCCAGTACCCTTTCTTTGTTGACAAAAATAAACTTGTTAGGCTGATGTGGTCCTAATGTTTAATATCTAATTTGTTTGTTTAATGGTCATTCCGCTGAAAGGGTTTTTCAGTTTTTAAAATTCAACTTCACTCATAGTAAAAATGAGTGTTATATCTAAGAGTTATGTTATTACACTAACTAAATCATAAAAAAACAGCGCCCGTAGTATCAAGAAAAGAGAACTATATTTATGGTGGTAAACCCGTAATGTATACCCACTGATCTTTTTTTTTTTTTTTTTTTTCTATAACCAGCGGCTGGGGAGTCAGTGGACTTTCCTTCCAACCCGGTCAGGAGCTTCGCTCCTTCCCATCCACACGGGATTTATGTGCAGGAGCCGTTCAGGTTATTCAGTCAAATTTCCGGTCGTAAACATTTCTTCAAACGCCGACGGCCGGGTTTGAACCATGAACACCTGATCGCCAGTACAACGTCGTAGCCATTACACCAGCGCGGCTCCCACCCACTGATCTATTCCCACATTGTTGTGATGTCTAGATTTGTGAAACGGAAACTTCGTTAAACAATTATTTCGCATTCTTGGGGATGGTTTTCTTTATCCCCCGAGTTAAAAGGAAAGGATCAATACGAAGCGATCGCATTGAGGAAGTGGGAATGGGAGGGAGCAGCCACTAGAGTGACGGTGGACGCGAGAGAAAGTTGGAGGAGATTCATTTGTAGGACCACGGCGGTTGTAATATATCTAAGAAAACTGTTACATGTCACTATTAAAACATGAAAAAGGGGTTTTGTTGGGTTTGTTTTTTAGTTGTGATAGTTATGGACGCTTTATCCCCTAAGAAGAAGCAGCCACCGCTTCAGAAACATAAAGTTTCATAAAAGCGTCACTTACGTGTGAATTCTTGGCACTTACGTCGGTGATAAAGATATCACACATTGTTTTTGTCCTTCCGTATCCTTCACGGTCGGCAGAAGACACCCCACCTTTGTCTCATTTGACCTTCACCTACCACTTGTCATCACGTTTCGTCTACGTAACCTGACACGTCTACAACGAGTTAACGTAAGAAAATAATGTGTTTAAGAGTGGCGGATTAGCTAGAGCTTTTATCTCTCGCTGCAAAGCTATCGGGTTCTGTGTTCGAAACCTTGTAACATCACGTTCCAGCCTATCCAGATTTAAATGGATCCATAAAACTGGCCTTTAATCAGGGAAGGTTAAGACAGCGAGATGTTAAGACAGCGAGGAAGGGATCTGGTCCCCTCACATAAAAAAATCGGAACATTGTTTAGTGAAGTCTCTAACAATTCACCACACTACGGCAGTATCTGCTATGGGACTACCTTTACTCTTGAGCACTAGATTGGCTAAGCGGTTAGAACACTTTCCTCTCGCGGCACAGGTACCGACTTCCGGGATCAAACCTGGTCGCGTTACGCTCTAGTCTACCTACCTGTAAATGAGTACCTGTCTCTGCTCTTGCGTCAGGAAAGACAAAGGCAGCGAGGAAGAGAACAGGTCACCCCGCCTCTCTAAAGTAGACACTAGTATAGTGAAGTTTCTAACACCTCACTCCTCTACGGCAGTAACTGTTATGGAACGACCTTTACCTTGTGACCTGAAAGTAAGAGGTGACCCAAATAAAACCATATTATATTGCCAAAAAATGTATCATATAAATGAATAAAAGTGTTTCTTTTTTCTTCTGCTTCAATACCATGCCTGGTGGCGTTGGTGATAACGTCTTTCCACAACTTCCTGTCTCTAGTACTGATAAGCAATTAGTTGTTGATTTCTATCTATGCTATGATGTCATACTGTCCAGTATTGTCTCTCTTTTTCAGCCGTCTTTTTTCTATTAAATTTACTTTATTTCTTGATTATGATTGGTTACTGTCAATGTTTGGTTACTGTCAATGTTTGGTTACTGTCAATGTTTGGTTACTGTTAATGTTTGGTTTGTTTTTCAGGACTATCTTCATTGCATACGGAAAACGCCATCAGTGTTCCGATCTCCTACCTTAGATGACACAAGGAGGATCTCATCACAGTGTCGGAACTCCGTAGCACCAGGGCAGGATAATCCATTAGGCTGACGCCTAGGGACCCAGAGTTATTGGGGGCCCGTGCATAAGTTTTAAAAAGTGTAAAAAATACATTAGATTTTTCAATCAAACTTGTCTCTTGTGTTTACATTCAAAATAATAACAATAATACTAATAGGGAGCCCCGGTAGCTTCATAGCTCAGTGGTCCATGGTTCGATCCCCAGATGAGGTGGGATTTTGTTTAGGCCGCAGAAGGCTCCTGGGTCGACCCAGCCCCAACTGGGTACCACAGCAACTCTGGGAAGGTTAAGGCGGCCGGCGTGATGTTGACCACATCACCCCTAGTGTGCCGATGGTCAAGAAAATATGGGCCTAACACCATATTCCCAATATGCCTCAATGGGCGTGTAACGGGATCCTCCTTTTCCAATAATACTAATAAACATTAATAAACATAATTACTAATAAAAGAGGTAAGCATTGCTAACAAACTAACATACCAGTCTATTAATAATACTAGTATATACCATTACCATGCTAAGGAGTTTGAAAAAAATATCAAAATTATTGTATTAGGTGAATGAGGGCCCAAACATCAAAAAGCCTAGAGGCTCTTCTTTGCTTAATCCGGCCCTGCGTATCCCAATGCATGTATACAGGAATCACACATTGTTACGATTCTTTTTATGATTATTATAGTCGGAGTAGACGTCTTGCTACTCTGGCCAATATTACCTAGAGGTAGAAATGGTAGATCCAGAACACAGCTATCCAACTCCAAATACTCAACATCACCACCAAGGCCGAGTGGACAGTCAAACAATGTTTATTGTACAAAACACAGCTCCACAGGTATCAACTTGACAGCCATTACAGCGCACGGCATAAAAAATGTATCGTCATGTAACGATATGTAGCGTCAGTCACTCGTAACACTGTCCCCGACAGTTTTGCCACATCTCGTATTTACTCAGTTCAAAGAAAGCTATACTTTCTTGCATATGCAGATATCTCGTACCCCTTACACAAGATCTTGAAGTACAGAAATTGGTATCATATATGAATCAATCACACAATCATCAATATCTCAGGAGCTCAAACACAATACGTCCACTCGGCATGAAAAACACCAAAGCTCTCTTGCCCCTTCTCTCCCACTAGTAACCTGTCTCACGAGACCCCGCAAAGCATGACGGCTTAATCAAGCTCACCCGTCTTTTCCAGTGACCCGTGTAAGAATAAACAAACACAGAGCCACGCTGATCTAAGCTATCAAATACACACCTGTTACAAATATTAAAACCACAAAAACTTCAACAAATATGGACAAGTCAAATAAAGAATATAAATCAACTCAGCCGCCCAAGACAGAAGAAAGTCCTCTGGAGAGGAGGCGCATGAAGCAACCTAGAGAAAGCCGAAAGGAGTCTGGGTTGCCGACTAACCTTTTTTCGTCGAGGAAAATCTCCAGGATTGCACCTGGAATGTTCGCACTCTGTGTGAACAAGCTAAAACTGCACAGGTAGCAGCAGAAATGGCAAATTACTGGATTGATATCCTGGGTCTCTGCGAGACACTGTGGATAGGCATAGAGAAGAGGAGATTGATCACAGGAGAAATGGTGTTGTCCTCAGGACATGAGGAGGAAAGAGCCCACCACAGTGAAGGGGTGGCTCTAATGCTGTCCAAGGAAGCACAGAAGGCACTTTTAGAATGGGAAGCAATTCGACCCCGAATTATAACAGCAAGGTTTAAATCAGCCAAAAAGAAAGTAAATATAAACATCATTCAGTGTTATGCACCAACAAACGACAAAGAAGAATCTGTGAAAGAAGACTTTTACACCAAACTACAAATTGTCTTGGACAATAAGAAAAGAAAGGACATCATAAATTTGATGGGGGACCTAAATGCGAAAATAGGAACAGACAACACTGGCTTTGAATACCACATGGGAAAGCAGGGATTAGGTATGATGAACGAGAATGGGGAACTATTAGCAAACTTCTGTGCTTTAAATCAACTAGCTATAGGAGGAAGCATATTTCTACATAAAAGAATGAATAAAGCAACATGGATATCACCAGACCACAGAACTGAGAATCAGATTGATCACATATGCATAAGCAAGAAGTTTAGGTCATCATTGCATGATGTGAAAGTATGTAGATGAGCAGATGTTGTATCAGACCACCATCTTCTGTTGGCTAAAACAAAATTAAAACTCAAGAAATGTACAACAGCATATATCTATAGACATTAGTATAATGTAATATATCTAAAAAATCAGGAAATAAGAGAACAATTTTCAATCACAGTAACCAACAAATACCAAGTACTCGAACAGCTGAAAGATGAAACAGGAACGAAAGACCACTGGCAACAAGTACAAAATATATGGAACGAGACATGTGAAGAAGTACTGAGAAAAAGAGAACATCAGCACAAAGCATGGATAACAACAGAAACCATTAGTAAGATAGAAGACAGGAGAAACAAGAAAGCAGTTTTAAACAGAAGCAAAACCAGAAGCTCCAAAGCCAAGGCTCATGAAGTGTACATAGAAGCAAACAAAGAAGTAAGAAGAAACATCAAAAGAGACAAGATGAAATATATTGATGATTTGGCAAGGGAAGGAGAGGAAGCTGCAGCCAATGGAAATATGAGGGACCTGTACAACAACACAAAGAAGCTAACAGGCAAATATAAGCAAGCACATGGCTAATAAAAGATAAAAATGGAAAATTGACTAGTCATATACAAGAACAAATGAAGAGATGGACAGAACATTTTGAGGAACTTCTCAATAGACCATCTCCAACTAATCCCCCAGACACCCAGCCAGCAGAAGAGGAGCTACAAATCAGCTGTGAAAGACCAAGTAGAGAAGAAATAAAGAAAGCCGTAAAGCTTCTGAAAGATTGAAAAGCAGCTGGTCCAGATTGCATTCCAGCAGAGGCCATCAAAACAGATATTGATACATCTACTGAGATATTATACAAACTACTTGGCAAAGTCTGGGAGAGAGAGGAAATACCCGCAGAATGGAAGGAAGGTTATCTGGTCAAGTTGCCTAAGAAGGGAAACTTACAAGAGTGCACAAATTATAGAGGAATAATGTTACTATCAGTGCCAGGAAAAGTATTAAACAGAATCATCCCGGAGAGATTAAAAGAGTCCATAGACAAGCAACTGAGAGATGAACAAGCAGGTTTTCGACAAAATAGGTCCTGTACAGACCAGATAGCCACATTGAGAATAATAGTTGAACAAAGTCTGGAATGGAATTCACCGCTTTACATCGGATTCGTGGACTATGAAAAGGCATTTGACAGTGTAGACAGAGAATCGCTTTGGAAATTGATGAGGCATTATGGAGTTCCCATGAAGATCATTAACTTAATAAAGAAGACCTATGAAGACATGGCATGTAGAGTTCGTCATGAAGGACAACATACAGAACCGTTTAGGATTAGAACGGGAGTGAGACAGGGATGCCTCTTGTCTCCATTTCTTTTCTTACTAGCAATAGATTGGGTTATGAAAACATCGACATCACACAACAGAAATGGAATCCAGTGGAATCTGACTAAACAGCTTGATGATCTGGATTTTGCCGGATGACTTGGTTCTTCTGTCCCATAACCATAATCAGATGCAAGAGAAAATGAAAATTCTCGATGAGAGGTCACAACAAGTGGGCCTGAAAATACACAGGGAAAAGACAATGAGAATAAATGCAAGAAATGATAACAAGGTTGAACTTGAAGAAACACCACTAAAAGATGTAGAATCTTACACGTATCTTGGAAGTAATATAGACAAAGTTGGAGGGACAGACAATGATATCAAAATAAGAATACAAAAAGCAAGATTAGCTTTCATTGCAATGGGAAATATATGGAGATCAAGAGAAATCGGATCCAATACGAAAATAAGAATCTTTAACTCAAATGTCAAGTCAGTCCTATTGTATGGCTCTGAGACATGGAGAACAACAAAAACAACAGTCAAAAAGCTACAGACTTTTATAAACGGGTGCTTGCGTAGAATCATCATCTCATCATCTCAGCCCGTAACCCGTCATGGGTCGTAGGGGTGCCATGGTGGAAGCATCAGCAGACAGGGTCCTCCACTGCTCTCTATCCTCAGCAATGCGTACAAGTGTGGAAAAACCGTGCCCTGCCCATTCTTTGATGTTATCAGCCCAGGATTTTCTCTGCCTTCCTCTTCTCCGTTTACCTTCGACTGTTCCCTGAAGGATCGTTTTCGAAAGGGAGTCATGACGAGTTACATGCCCAAACCAGTCAAGCTTTCGACGTTTCACTATTGACAAAAGTGGTTCTTGGTGGCCTGCATAGGTGTTTATCTTCTCTCTAACATAGACATTTGTTTTGTGCTCTTTATAGCAAATGCGCAAAATTCTTCTATAACATTTATGCTCGAAAGCCTGAATCCTTCGCTCCGTATCTGCAGTATCATTGCGTAGAATAGAATGACTGAAAGGGTATGACAAAGTCACAAATGTGGAATTGATGACAAGAACCAGAAAAGTGCCAGTGGAACAAGAGTTGAGAAGAAGACGCTGGCGATGGATAGGACACACATTGAGAAAACCTGTTGATAGCATTACAAGGCCCGTCTTACATTCTGCCCTTCTTCTCTCTGTCATCTTACATACCGTATCCTTTCAAAAGCACATGTATTTTTAGCATTATTTAAGCATACAACATTATCGAGGTAAAATAATAACATACATTTGTAACATCCAGACATAATCAAATTTAAGGGGGGAAAAATTATTAATTAAAATAAATTAACAAAAATTAATACCTTTAAAAAAAAAAATTTTAAATTACAAAAAATTTAAAAAAAAAAAAAAAAAAAAGAAACTAACAAACACAATCTAAACCATTCATACAGTAAATAAGACATAATTTGAAACGTAATCAGATAATTGTGGCATATAATAAGAACTCGTGACAATTTGGAAATCTGCTGAATTAGCTGGGACTTCATGTGTTGTCAGCGCATGCGGAAAATGTTCCCACAGGTGAGCAACTTTGAGTCCCAAGCAGATACTGCCACAGGGAATGAATTGTTGACGCCTCCACTACACGAGATCCAGTTTTATGACCTATGCTCCTTAGGGAGGTAAAGGGTATTGACTGATAGATGAGAATCGTACATATAGGCCCATCTTGCATTTTGCCCTCATCTTTATTGCTAGGTATCCAGACATTCTCCAACATACTTAAGGTATTAGTTCAATGGCGATGCAACATTATAAGTAGTATAAAAGCATACATTTACAGTATCTGATTACAATTAAGAAGTAAGGTATATTAAAATGAAAAACTAGATCATCAGACCCTCCATACAGTATATTAGATAATAATAATTCGAAACATAATCCCTTAGGGCGGCATATAATCCGCACTCATAATGTATTTAAACAGTGTACGATTATATGAGTAGGGACTGTGCATGTTTTTCAGGTCATGTGGAAGATTGTTCCAAAGATGAGCAGCTGAGTAAGCCAAGCTCTTCTTGTACAAATCTAGCCTCGGCTTGGGTACCTCTAACTGGTTTAAGCGCTGACTACGTTTTTCATTAAATTTGAAAAGTGGCCACAGATACGTTGGAGCATTCTGTGACAAGATTTTGTGAGCGAATTTAGCTTTGTTAAATAGGAAGCGCTTTCTAAGGGGTAATATTTTAAGAAAGTTATATAGATCTATACAATGTGTTTGGTGTTTATCAGCAACTAGGCGCATTGCACGTTTTTGAAGTGAATGAAGCCTTTTTGTGTTGGATATGGAACAACCATCTCAGACTGTGGAACAATAGTCTAGGTATGTTTGTATGTGAAATGTGTAGAACATTATCCTTGCCCCCTCATCCAGGAAGTGTTTGATTTTGGCTCATTGGTAAACTTTTTGGGCCGTTAGCTTTGTGAGTGCACTTACATGTGAGTTCCAACTTAGGTGCTGGCCAACAGTTAGACCTAGAGTTTTATGTTCATTTACGTTTTCAATTAGTGATGTTCCAATGTAGAGCTGAAGTGTTGTTTTCTGCGAGCTTTGTAGTTTTTGTCTGGTTGATATTAACATACATTTCGTTTTACTAATATTTATTTGCATTCGATTCTCGTTGCTCCACTTAATAATATTATGTGTATCAGTTTGTAAAGATAATTCTAGTGCAGTGCAACTTTTGTCACTAATGTAAACAGTACAGTCATCGGCAAAACAGGTCACAGGATGAATGTTTGATGTGCAGAGGAAGATCATTAATGTATACGGCAAAGAGAAGAGGGCCGAGAATAGAGCCCTGGGGAACACCGATATCAACAACAGTTGGGTTGGACAAAGAATTATTGTAAGACACCACTTGTTGTCTGTCTGTCAGAAATGATTTAAGTACCTTCACCAGCTTAAGATTTACTTTCATTGTTTCTAATTTTCTGATTAAAATAGTGTGATCTATCATATCGAATGCTTTTTTTAAAGTCTACAAAGATTGCTCCACATAAAATATCGTTATTGATGTTTAGATGCCAGTTATCTATCATTTTTGTTAAGGCTGTGTGACATGAATGTTTTGGTCTAAACCCCGACTGACTATCAACTAGCAGGTCATTATTAGCTAGGTATTCTATTACTGTTTTGTGTATGTGTTTTTCCAGTGGTTTGGACAGCGACGATATAAGAGAAATGGGCCTATAGTTACCAAGGTTGTTATTATCTGATGAACCAGGTTTAACAAGAGGGTATACTTTAGCGATTTTAAAGGCAGATGGAAAGTAGCTCCTTGCGAGACATTGATTATATATGTATGTTAGTGTATCAGTAATAGCTGGTGCAGCATAACGCAGTATTCGATTACTGATTCCATCAAGTCCCGATGAGTTATTATCTTTAAGATCAATAAGACAGTTATAAACTTCGTTAACTGTTACAAAAGGAATGTCGCATGGAATGGTGTTAGTACACTTGTTCTCGCAGAACGTAGATAATTCGCTGAAGTCACAAGGGGAAGAAGGTATGGCGGATTTTATATTGTGGATGTCTGCCTGAAAATGATTGCTGACGTCTGTACAAGTAAATGAAGTATTGGGATTTTGTGAGTCAGGCGAATTTCTTTTGTTCACTAATGTATTGATTGCCTTCCATATATTTCTACTGTTGCTTTTGTTCACTAAGGTATTGATTGCCTTCCATATATTTCTACTGTTGCTTTTGTTCACTAAGGTATTGATTGCCTTCCATATATTTCTATTGTTGCTTTTGCTTTTAACTAAATGACTAAAGTAGTTTTTATTTTCTCTGCGAATTAAATATTGTACTTTGTTCCTTGCTGCCCGATATGTAATGATGTCCTTATTTTTGTGCGCTCGATCCCTCTGCCTCATAGCCGCAAGTACTTCTTGTGTGATAAATGGAAATTTTTTTTGTCTTTTTACACGAATTTCTTTAGTAGGCGCATGCTTATTAAAAATACTATAAAATGTCCGTGTCCAATATGCAATGGCGTCATCAGGATCAGGAAGTTGGTAAACATCGGCGAAAGGCGCATTTCACAAATCATTTTAAAATAATTCTTGGTTGAAATTTTTTAGACTTCTATATTCAATACTGATGTGTTTATTTTTAGGAGATTTGTACCCATGTTTTGCCCAAGTGCAACATATGGGATAGTGGTCACTCATAGCAATAGTCGGGATGGAACATTCTATAATGTTTTCTGGACATGTTACATAGATGTGATCGATCAGTGTGGATGATGGTTTTGTTACTCTGGTAGGTTTGTTGACTATTTGTTTCATGTTGTACGATGCTATGATGTTGGTCCATGTTTGATTTGGCTTATGCATATCAATACTGAAATCACCAAGAAGAATAATTTCATTGACTGTAGTGATAACTTTATCCATCATGTTCGTGAAATCTTCAAACCATGTTGTTCCTACACTGGGATTTCGATAAAGATATCCTATTACAATGGGTCTTTGCTTTTGTGGCTTTACCTCTAACCATATGCATTCTATATCTATGGTCTCTAAATCGTTTCTGCGGCGATAACTGAGAGAAGTGGAAATACAAACTGCTAAACCTGTCTCTAATTGTCTACTAGAATCTCGCAGAATAGTTTTAAAACCATTACGTGCAGTGTCACCATATGTTATTTTCTCATTCAGACGACTTTCTGAAAGTCCAAAAACATGGAAATTTTGATTGAGAACTTGTGTGAGTTCTGGAAGTTACCTAGAAGATGGTTTACATTCAGATGGCCAAGTCGTAAACCATTCATGGTTAGTAACTGTTCATAAGTACCTGGCATTTATGTTATGTAAAGAAGCTTGCGCTCAAATAAAAAGGTAAATATATACTAAATTTAACAAATTTTACCAAGGAAGGTGAATTTATGGTGGTATTAATAAGTGGGGCACATTAAAAATTAATTACAAACAATTCAGCTAATTAAATTACGTGAAAAATAAGTGAAAAGTGTAACAAATCAAGCGCTCATATCAGACTGGCAAACAGTGTCTAAAATATATATATATATATATATATATATATATATATATATATATATATATATATATATATATATATATATATATATATATATATATATATATATATATATATATATATATATATATATATCATCATCATCATCATGTGACGTATTCTTTCCAGAACGTTGTCTCCATTACAGCTGCTCTGAACGCATCACGATTCTGGGCAAGTCGACCTGCATCAGCCAAAGACAAGTTCAGACTCTCTGTGATGTCCTGGGTCCACCGTCGTCTAGGTCGACCCCTTCCCCTTTTTCCAGGGACCATGCCTTCCATCACTGTTTTTTCCAGACTATTATGTCTTTTTATATGACCGAAAAATTTCAGCTTCCTTATTGCGATGGTATTTAGGAGCCAATGTTCCTGTACATATATATATATATATATATATATACGATATATATATTTATATAAACAACAATCAACAGTTGCTGGTGTTACAGAGACAACTAGGGAGGCCAACAGTCGCTGTTAATGTGGAGGAGAGGGTTGTTGAAAATAGAAGTGGGGTGGGTTTGGTCGTGATAGATGATGCATTTGGTAAAAAGCGGGATGTTGAGGTACAGTTGTTGAATAAGTGGGGTATTCCGGCAAGTACGACCTCCAAGTGTAAGGTGCATAGTCCAAGAGTCGTTGTTGATATAGGAAATTATGAAAGGCTGGGTATGTGGGTTGATGTGGGTAAACCTTTGACGACAGCGATGATGGGTGAACTCTCATTGGTGTCTGGGAGGACAGCAGACATGGTGGTGTTTTTGTTGATGAAGGCTGAGCAGATTGAATTGGATCACTTACAGACCTTTGGAAATGACGTGGGTCAAGTCGGTGTTGTCGAGGAGGGTCGTCTGTGGCAGAAGGTTGTTGAAGGCAGACATTGTTGGTTTCCTGCTCATCCGTGGTGCTAAGAATAGGTACAACGTGATGATCCTGATTGTCTGATGATTTTGGGCGGCTGGTGTTTAAAGTTATGGGAAGTGATGAAAAATGAAGGTCATAATTGGCGTTAGATGAGTAGCTATTTGTATTCACATGGTGTTTGGATGGATATATGGATGCTGATGTGCGAGTTGTGCCTTTAAGTGTGCTTTCTGGATATTTTATATTTGTCGCTAACATACTGGTCCCTTGGCTGGACAATGTAATATCGCCGCTGTAAAGATTCTTCCTAGGGGCTCCAGAAGTGGCAAGGAAGACTGAGCTGTGATGCAGTGGTAGGCCAAAAAACACATGGAGAAGAGAACTGGAAACAGAGTTGAAAATGATGAGGAAAACATGGAAAGAACTTGAGCGGATGGCACAGGACAGGAAGACTTGGAATGTGTTTGTTGAAGGCATATGCTCCTTGGGGAGCTAAAGGGTATTGATTGAAGGCATAATATATACACGTGATGCCTTGAGTTGAAAGAGGTCTTACACGACATGGAGCCTTGAAGTATTCATTAACATCAGGTCCCGTGTGAGCCGCTTAATCGATGAAAACCGTATTTAAAAAGTCATTGAAAAGTATTCATCAGATATGCGACAATTCAAACCAGTTCTAAGCCTTAGCATGTGGTAGCAGGTTACGGTAATCTCTCCACTTGGATTTCAGCAAAACTCTTGATAACTCTGTTGTATTTGAATATTGTCGGACAAAAATGTTAACATCAGATCAATATTTCATGGTCACCACGTCACGCAGTCAGTTCATCGATTAATTTCAACATCCAAAGTCATCTGCAATTCTCGAGTTAATTGGTGACATAGGCTCTTTGACGCAGCGGGACAGGATGTCAGCGATAACATTCTGGCTTCCCTTGATAGCTCTAATGTCGTAGTCATATGGTTGAAGTGCGAGCGAGGCCCTAACAGCTCTCTCATTTCGGAATCTAGCTGTCTTGAGATATGACAATGCTTTCTGATCGGTTTCGAGGGTGAATCTAGCTCCCATTAGGTAACGTTGAAATTTGGCGAAACAGAAGACATTCGCCAACAGCTCCCTCTCGACGATGGGATACTTCTGTTCTGTAGCCGTCAATTTCCTGCTGATATAAGGTATTGTATGCTAGCAGCCCTCAAACTCTTGCATAAGCGTTCCACTGATCCCTGTTCCAGAGGCGTCTACTCTGAGGGTAAAAGGAAATCGAGCGTCACGTAATCTCAAAATTGGTGATTTTGAAAAGCATACTTTCAGTAGATTTAAAGAAACTTCGCAAGCATGGGACCAGAAAATTTTATTTGACGAGTTTTTCTTTAACAACGAAGATAAAACTGAGGTAATTTCTGAAAAATAACGCAAGAATTTCGTATAGAATCCGACAAGGTCCCAAAAGACTGAATTTTAAGAATATGTTCATCCCAAGATTGGTGAAACAGACGAAAATCATCAATATAAGTGATTATGTCATCACGGTCAGAGAAAATGTTGCGCATCAAGCGAACAAAAATAGCAGTACATAGTCTGTTAGTAGAGAATCTAATAAAGTCAGGTGCTCAGCATAGCAAAGAGCATTTCACATAGTCACAGTATTGTCTCTAGATGTGTGCATTCTACACACACGAGCATTAAGATGTACAACCCTTTTAGCCTCATCATAAGTACCAAAGGGAAACAAGATCTCCTGTAAATGATTAGGGGAAAGAAAACATTCACGTCCCTGCAAAGGAACAAGTATAAAGTTATTATGTTCTGTAACCGATGTAACACGACCTGTAACACCTGATAAAAGAAATAGCATTATTAACACCACGACACTAGTCAATGTAGCGACCAGCACATACCACATGAAATCATGGGATGTCAGCAGCTGAAAGGAAAAAACTGGAGTAATATCAGTATCCCTGATGTTCCTATATGAAAAGAAAGAATCAAAGATTAAAAGGACAATGGCACAAAGAAAAGGAAACAGCCAAACATACAGTTTTGACTGAATAGTACACCAGCAAACTACATTTGACATCAGACCAACCTTGACATTAACAATGTCTGGTACCACAACATCACTAATAGATGTGGATGGTCGCACATTAGCAACCTTGTCATCAACAATTCTGGGTATCACATCGTCCATAATGAATGTGGTTGGCTCTATATCAGCAGCAACCAGTGATTCAATCGAGTCAAAATAGACATCTGATGATTCCTCACCACTTTGGAAATCCTCCAGGGATTCCTCAATGATGGACGAAAGAAATTTTCTGTCATCACCCTCATCATTACTCAAAACCGTGTTTATCTGAGTCCGAACATGTGATCGTGTATGTACACGCCTAAGAGCTTGTGCTCTGGTAGTATCAACCTTGGCAGTATATACATGTCGTTTTTTCTCCCACCTCACAATATCATCATCAGTATAATCACGGAGTCCAGGGATATTCTCTAAAATTATCCCAGCCACTGGTTTTGACAACAGACATACTATAGTCCTGCCTGTAAAATACGGGGTATGTAAAAATACTTCTGCAGTGGGATATTATTTCACTGTACCCCCAAATGTAATGCATTGGACCTCATCTCCTGTGAAATCAGCAGGGTCTACTAACGAACTGCAAACTCCCACAGTAGCAGATCCAGTGTCCCTGAGTAGTGAAACAAGTTGATTGTTCACAAAACCCTTATTGAAGATTAGTGAAGCTGTCCCACCATATGAGGACATAACTGGCAAAGGATGTCCACACAGGAGTCTAGGAACTCCTTGTGAATTATACAAAGAATTACATTCAGCACAATTAGTACTGTTTGATAAATCTACACTACATGCATTAGCATGAGCGACACCATTAGTATTCTGCACTGAATTATTGTCATTAACATGTACAACAGCATTAAAACGTTCAGAGTCCCTAGACTGTCTAACTTTATTGTTCTGTTGATAACCTCTGTTATTATTCTGTTGATAACCTCTGTTATAATTCTGTTGACAACCTCTGTTATACCAAGAATTGCCATTATTTCTGTAAAAAGACATTTGTCCTCTGCCTGACCTGAAATTATAACCACCTCTGTTCTGATATTCATTAGATCTAAAGGATGATTGTGGAGGACAAAATACATCATCATATGAGTTATAACTTCTTTGAGGCTGTTGTAATCTTTTATTAAAGTTATATCTTCCCCTGAAAAGACCATCATTATGATCTCGATTTACTTGAAAGTTCCTATCCATGCTCTTGGATCTCTGTCTAGGTGAATTATACATTATAGTCCTAGCAGATGTCACTGGCAAGGAATCCTTAATGTTATTTTTGCTCAGGTTCCTACCAGGATGTGCAATTTGATATTGTCTCCCTCTATCTTCCATAATATATAATGTTTCAGGTTTCCTCTCCTGAAGGAATGATAAAAAGTCACCACTGATTGAAGACAACACTTTGTCTCTTAGAATTAAATCAGCCAATCCATCAAATGTTTTTTTCAATTTTTGATACCCAACCCATCTAGAAAAAGAAAGTTTAATAGATGAGACAAATTCAGTAAAATCCTTAGCTGAATCTGGTAATACTGATTTAAACTTCAGCCTACAGCCATTTTCATCCAATTGATACTTCTTTAGTAACAAAGCTTTTACAGCTTCATAACCATTTCGACTCTGATCATTCATGGTGCAGACTGCAGTCAGAGCCTCACCAACCAATAAAGTCATCAACCTGATAGGCCATCTAGCTCTATCAATTTTAAACTCTTGGCAATAAGTTTCATACCTACTTAAGAAGCAAGAAATATCGTCTATATTTGAGTTAAATTTTGGCAAATTAAACTTAAAAGTGGAAGCATAGTCTTTTTTTTCCAGCTTCACCATTCACTGGATTAACCTGTGATTGTTGAAGTTTCAATCTCTCCAACTCAAGTTCTGCCATTCTCAAGTCCTGAGCATAGGCTAGTTTCTTCTCTTCAAGTTCCTGTTGTGCTTTTATTTCAGCCTGAGCTTGTTGTGCTTTTAATTCAGCCTGAGCATAGGCCAATTTGTTTTCTTCAAGAGCCATTTTATCTTGTCTCCTTTTTTCAGCTAATTCTTCTTCTCTCCTTTTTTCTGCCCTATCTAATTGTCTTTGATCTCTGAGTTCATTTTCTGCCTGCCTTTTTAATTTCTTTTCATACTCATTGGATGCATATGACAATAAAGCCTCACCTTCTTTATCACATTATTTTCCAATCTTTATAAAATACTCCAAGGTAGCCATTGTTGACTGTTATTGTGACTACAAATGGTCCACTACCAATACAAATATTATATCCAACAAAAATCAAATGAGCAATATTAGCACTAATTATTTCCCCATCCAAAATCAATGGACTGCATGTAATATTCGATGTTATATAGGAGTAAAAAAAAATACAAACAAGATGACAGTATATGGTGAAAAGAGCCAAATCAAGATAAAACTACTGAAGAAACAAGGTAGAAATGTAGAACAAATGAAAAAAATTAGCTCTATCACACGTATGACAAGACAAGCACGATTTCACAACATATATGACATCTAATAACCAAGGAATAGCAAGAATAGACCAACAATTTCACAAACAATAATGCAGAAAAAACTAAATAAAATTACAATTAACTTACCAACAATAACAAACGTGCCAAATAACCGTACTTTTACAACTAACAAACAATTCTTCTTCTTCTTCCGTAATTAGCCACCGACCGTCAAAGCAGTCAGTGGCCATTACGCCTAGTGGCGTCTTAGGGCAACAGCAGATAGGTATTCTTTGCCATTGTTTCCCATCACACTTATTGGCGTCTTTAGGGCAACGGCAAATCAATCCATTTGCTGTTGTTTCCGTAATCGAAGTGACTGGCAAACGGGTGATCAGCCCGTTGGTTAACAAACAATGGTAATGGTAATTTCAATAGTAGCAGTAAACTCACAGCTTTGTAATGCCGGCCCCACTATTTGAGAAAATCATAAACCAAACCCTACAGAACGCTCATGCATTTTCTCGACCATACAGACGAGGTATTGAAAAAATTCACCCACTAATTACATAACATATATTCACGAAAATACATGTAACATAGAAAAAAAGAACTCTGGCAAACAAAATTCACAGCATCACACGCTGCATGTAACTTTAAATGCACTTATCTGTTATGCCAGAAACAACAGATCCTCCTGATTTGACGCCTCCTTCACACGGCACGATGACAACCCTTCGTGCAGATCAGGTTTAGATTTTACACACTGCACACTCGAACAAGACTGCCTTTCGGTCCGTCGTCTTCTTAATATCAACGTTGAACAAAATCTTGAAAGTTTTTTTTTAAATCTTAAGTACTTATCATATATTTTATCCATAAGTGTCTAATGAAATATAAAGCAGAAGTTAATTTTATGAAGAATCAGCGCCCCACGCTTTTTGTCAATTTGATGTTACATTTTTTCACTGCAAGCTATAAACTCCTTGAAAAATTATTTTTGGGTTTTTAGTGCTTTAAAAGCGTGTGTTTAAAATATTTTTATTTTTATTTTCTTCTTTTTAGTGTTAGAAAAATTATGACATACTAAAACATAAAACATATTTTTACTTACTGTAAATATGGTCTAAAATTTCTTAAGCAAATTGAATAATTTGGATTGTTTCTCTTGATTTAGCTAGACACTTGTTTGAGTACTGCCATGTTTTACGCATAGAAAAATAAAGCACACCATGTACTCTTGAATTTTTAATTAACTTGATTATGGCTCCTGATTTGTTTACATTTCTTTACGAAAAACTTTAATTACTCATAATGTCATAATTACAATATTACATTATCAAATAATTAACTGATTATTGTATTGTCACACAACTATGCCAAGTTTCAGAACTATTGCCCATCTGGAAGTGATTGTAAAATCGATTGCAAGATTTGAAAGTGACATGAAAGTGACATACAAGTGAAGTTAAATAAAAGTGTGCAATAAAAGGGTATTTAAAAAAACTGCTTCAACAAAACAAAATGGACAGGTCAAGTAAAGAAATTAATTTAATTTAGCCATCTTTCACGGGACTTACTCCCCTTGCTCTGCAGTGATGGCCAAACAGTAGCCAAAATTCAGAGTATTTACTGAGCATCGTCAAAGGTTTCGCTCAAGATTACTCTTGACAGATATGTGAATTGAAGAATGGTGCTTCAATTCTACGGAGCCTCATAGGAATTTAAAGGAATCAAGTACTCCAGCTGATAGGATTTAGGCCGTGTAAACTTTCTATCTTCCTAGACCTTCTATGAGTTAGGATTTTGCTCGTTTTGATCAGCCACTAACTGATTTAACTCAGTAAAATATTACTTAAATAGCTCTGTTATAGTATTTAAAATGACTGAGACATACAGGTGCAGTTAACTCAAAATGACTAAATGGGACTGAAGACGCAGCAACAGTGATAAATGTAGTTAGCGACCATTGCTTGACTGCTTGCGTCAGGGTCAGCGAACCAGAGCTTACCAAGACCCTACTCCACCTCCAAAGTGGTGGTCCTGGAAACAGGCTGCATCACTGCAGTTTGGCTGAGAGAGTAGGGATCGAAGAGGGAAAGTTAACCCGGTCCCAAAAATGCCATGCTGAAGCCGCCGGATGTGTGGGGCCGAAAGGCGCAAATATCGCAGCTTTGCTGTAAATGGCGACACAACGTAACAAACGTCCTTTTCAGGACGAACGCAGAAGAAGAAGATGAAAACTGACTAAATCCTCCATAAATTTGTATATTTACAGACAGCAAAATTTAATAGTCAAGTATCCTTAACAATTGTAAAATAAATAATGGTTGGGTGAATTTAGATAGAGTCTTTAACATTTCTTCATAGGTAATGGTCTGATTTGAAAAGATCTTTCTGATTTGAAAATAGAGAGTTTACTTGGCAGCTTTCAATCAGTACTTCATCATCATCATCAGTTGCCATCTCCACAACGAAGGTTGGCTGTAATGGATCTCCAACGTCTTCTGTCTCTTGTCTTGGTGGTGCACTCTGATAGACTCTTTCCTGTCCATCTCTTGATGTTATCTTCCCACTTATAGCGCTGTCTTCCCCTTGCACGTTTGCCTTCAATTCTCTCTTCTGTTTTGGTCTTCTGCAAGGTGTTATGCCTTTTTATGTGGCCAAAGTATTTTAGCTGCCGAACTTTGACCTCCCTCATTAGTTCTCTTTTCATACCTAGATTTTCTAGGACCTCCTTATTTGTTTTCATCTCTTCCCATGAGATACGCCCCATTCTTCTATATATCCACATTTCAAGAGCCTCAATTCTTTCTTCCAAATGCTTATTCATCGTCCATGTTTCTGCACCATACAGAAATGCAGAATATATATAACACTTTATGATTCTCAGTTTTAATTTGTGAGATAACTGTTTGGATGTCAGTATATGTTTCATGTTGTTGAATGTAGCTTTGGCCATTCCTATTCTCTTCTTGATTTCTGTTTCATATCTGCCATCTTCTGTTATTATATGACCAAGATACACGTAGCTCTTGACTTGTTCCAGGATTTTCCCATTTACGCTTATCTTTAATGTGGGTTTATCGTCTGTTTTGCTCATTATCATAGTTTTTGTTTTCTCAGTATTAATGTCGAGTCCATATTCATGACTTATACTGTTCACTTGCTTCACTAGTTCTTGTAACTCCTGTTCGCTTTCAGCTAACAACACGGTATCATCTGCATATCTAAGGTTGTTTATTGACCTTCCACTGATGTTCAGTCCTGGTATTTCCTGTATCTGTTTGAAAATTTTTTCGGTGTATAAATTAAATAGGCAGGAGGACAGCACACAACCTTGTCTGACACCTCTTTTTATGTCTATGTATGGTGAATAATTCCTTCCCGATCTTACTGTGGCAGTTTGCTCCCAATAAAGGTCATTGAGTATTCTTATATCTTTTCCATCAATACCTATGTCTTTAAGGCATTCAATTATTTTCTCATGATGGACTCTCAAAAGCCTGCTTATAGTCAATGAAGCACATATACATACTTTTTTGGACCTCTGTATATTTTTCTGCTAATATTCTTAGGCAAAATATTGCCTCTCTTGTTCCACTGTTCCGTCTAAAACCAAACTGTTCTTCTTGGATTTCGCTGTCTACCTTACTTTTTATTCTTTCATCTATGATTTTGAGCAGTATCTTAATTGCATGACTCATCAGGCTGATTGTTCTAAAGTCTGAACATTCTGTTGCATTTGGTTTTTTGGGCAATGTTATGAAAACTGATGTCTTCATGTCGTGTGGTATATATCCTGTATTGTATATATCGTTGCATATTTCTGTGATTGTATCTATACCAAAGATCTCCAGAGCTTCTATCATTTCAATTTTTATGTTATCCATGCCTGCTGATTTTCCTTTTTGTATCATATGAATGGCATTCTCTACTTCTGATCTGAGAATGTTTGGGCCTTCATTAGAATCTGGTGATGGTTTATTACCTCTGTTGTCCTCGAATAGTTCGTTTACGTATTCTGCCCATCTGTTTGATATGTCTTTCTCATCAAGTAATATTACACCATTTTTGTTCTTGATACAGCTTCCTCCTTGTGCAAACCGCGACCGATTTGATAATTTCTTTATTTTTTCATGCATATCTCTTGTCATGTGCTTTGCTTCCAAGTCTTCAATTTCCTTGCATTTTGTTTCTATCCACCGTTCTTTTGCTTCTCTACACATAGTACGTATGTCATTGTCTATTGTTTTATATTCTGGAGTGTTTTTTGCTTTCTTTCTTTCTGCCATTTTACTTAGCTGCCAGTAAAATGTCGGTTGGTTTCTGCTCTAGCCGTTGCTTTTTCTTTGCAGGTTAAAGATTGGTTCACTTGTAGCTGGTCAAGTCTGCTGGGCGTAACTCGTTCCTCGTAGTACCGTGGATTAAGTGCAAAGATTGTCCAGTGTCTGTTAAGACCCGCTTGCTGTAGGTATCTAGCTTTGACTGCAGGCCACTTATACCACTCATTTGTTCCACAGATAGCACCACCAATTGGTACCACCGACTAGTTTCATGAAATAAGACAGAAACAAATACTCTCCTGAGTATTGGGTTTCCTGACACAAAATCAGGTTTCCCCCCCCCCCCCTTTTTTTTTCCATTCCCCTATCCATTCTGCCTCCGAACTTTACTCTCTCTGAGCATTAATGTTAATCCCAGTGAGCGGAAAACATTCTTTGCATTTGTCACGAATTGCCTACCCTTAGCTCTGCAGTAGTGGTTCAACAGTGGCCACAGCTTAAAGAGTAACTAATTTGGGTCTTCAAAGGTATCTACCTTCGCACAAGATTACTCTTAGCAGAGTTGTAGGTAGAAGGATAATGATGCTTCTACCTCAAGGGAGTTCCACAAGATATTCAGAAAAGCGAGAACAATGCTGAATGTTTCTTAGCAATGTTAACTATAGTATCTGCCGTCAGCTTTTGGGAAGGTTTGGTTATAATTCGTTTGCTCGTTAAGCCCCCAGCTGGTTTAATCCTGCGAGATTCTTCTGATTATTATTATTGTTATTATTGTAACTTTTGTTATTTTTATTATTGTTAGTGGCTTATCAGGTGTAGAAAGAACTATATATCTGTATATATATATATATATATATATATATATATATATATATATATATATATATATATATATATATATATATATATATATATATATATATATATATATATATATATATATATAGATATATATATATATATATATATATATATATATATATATATATATATATATATATATATATATATATATATATATATATATATATAAATCAGGACTCACACATGTGCATTACGCTCTGTAATCATTACTTCGACAGGATTTATCAAAATCAAATCAACATATGCAAAATTTAATGATCAATCGCTTTGGGAGCAAATGTAAATAAATACAAACTAGTAATTCTTAAATAAAGTCTTTTGTTCTGGCCTGCCAGAACTATGACTTATCTTTCTAAATTCCTGAATTGCTGGTGCTGCTGGTTCCGTGAATTCGTCTTCGTGTCAAGGCCACGTTTCCAGAAGTCTAGAAATTACCGCTCCTGGTCTAGGCAAGGATCTTCAAGTGTCGATCTCGGCACAAAATAAGTGAGGCCCTCCTTAAATAATAGGCTCGACAATAATATTCAATATATTGTACGGCATAGCCAGAGGTGCCCTTGACTGGAACCCACAAGGTAAAAGAAGAGTGGAGAGACAGGGAGAACTTGGAGAAAAACAGTGGAAGAGGAGGCTATGGAAATTGAAATGACTTGGGCACAGCTGAAAAAGGCAGCCAAGAATAGAAACCGATGGAGAACAACTGTTTCAGCCCTATGTTTCACGGGAACGGAAAGGAATGATTATGATGATGTACGGCAAATCAGTATTACTTAGTAATTACTATTACTTTTTTTAAAGTATTTAAAATTAATTTATGTTATACGTAATATAGAAAAGTTATTTGTGATATTGTGCCCGTGTCAGTTAAATGCGCAGTTAGTTACATTGACCAGAGCTAATCCTTTATATGTTTCTGTTCAAGTGGCTACAGGCCTTCCGCCTGAGATGGAGATTCTTGACTGATGTTTATTTTTCCTTTCCGGGTTCGTTCTTACCCTCTAGGTTTAGTGATAAGCAGTATATCGTATAATGGTTTTTAAATGATCCAACTGTAACATTCCCAAAAAAAAAAACAGCAATGCAGAAAATTCAACCAGAGTTTATTGAACGTTATTCGACAAGCACTGTATTTACACAATGATTTGATCGTTTACTTACGCTTAAACAAAATAGTGAGTATATCCAAAAGGAAAATATATCCAACAGAAGAAAAAAAAACTGGTCTTGATAATCTCAAAGACAAAGTTCACCTAAACACTATAAAACTGCCTAGCAAAAATTTCTATCTATCTAATCTGTCTTTCTCGCACAACTCTTTTTTTTATACAGTTCCTTCTTTTTCCCGCCATTTCTTCACACGTCTCCTCCTTTTCCACACGTTACATTTTATCTACATTTGCACACGTTTCGCTGTTTTTCGACTTTTTTCACTCGCCTTTCTTTTCCACATAAATATGGAAAAAACCCAAGAATCACAACATTCACTTCACACTTCCCACGCAGGTCGTAAAGACGCCCCCTTCATGTTCACGGCATATTTATCGCCCATATATTTTCGATGTGCGCGCAGCACGCTGGGATGTGAAAAGTTTAACAAGAAGAAGATTGATGACTAGGCCATAATAAAGCCTAAACTATAATTGTGTTATATTTGATAGTCGTGTGTTATATTTGATAGTTGTGGGCTGTATTTGTGTTTTCATGCCTAATAGAGCAATAAAGGCAAGTGTTATTTGCGGAGCGCAATTACTACGCGCCGCGCAGTAAGTTGAGTGATTAGCCTAGAGCCTATAAAAAGAGATAGCGGGCGGCGAACGGGGCTATTTTGCAAAAGCCGCCCAGGAGAGAACAAACGAAGTTAGACACCAGAGCCAAGCTGTAAATGCCTTGAGCACATTAGCAATCAAGCACAGGCTGGGTGTTTGTTTGGTGTTTGGTTTGTTGGTTTATTTGTTTAATGTTTGCTTCAGTGTGCTCTTAGTCACTGAATGGGTTGTAAAAATAAATACAGCCCCTGCCTCAGAATCAAGAGTTTTTATTGTTGTTCGGGTCGGTGCGAGTGTGAAAAGAGAGTGATCACATATCACAACATCATCATCATCTCGCCCACCCTATCACAATAGGCGTCGTCGACAGGATCAGGCAGACAGTGACACCGAGCAAATATAATATTGTAAACATCCTATCACCAGGCCGTGAGTCAGGGACCTTGGGAATATGCTGTTTTATGTGAAGGTAAAAAGCCTGATACACTGATGCAGGTAGCCAGTAGAAGCTCACAATGAAGAGGAGGCAGTCAGAGCAGAATTATCCCTCCTAAAGTCCCAGATAGTACAGATGTCAGAGACCAGTTTGCCAGTACAAGAGGAGGTGCAAAGAGAGAAAGAACCAGGCCAACCGCGTGAACCGCCAAAGCACGACGAGGGGGTGCGTGTTCTTGTATGTGAGAGTCAGGCTGTTGTCAACGAAAGCAGTGAGCTGACAGTACCAACAAACGCAGTTGCACCGACAAGGCGAAAAGGGGTTTGCAAGTGGTACAGTGTCCACAGGGGATGGGGGTTTATCACGCCAGATGATGGAGGTATTGATGTATTCATACATCAGACCAAGATCTTCAGAAAGGGATTCAGGAGTCTGGCGAGAAATGAGAGAGTGGAATTTGATAGCAAACCATCTGTCCAGGGCACGGAAGCAGTCTATGTGTGCGGCATTGGCGGTCAAGAATGCAAACGAAGTAGAAGGCGACCCATGGCACAGAGAACGCCTACCAGGTAAGGTGCTATAATTGTGGTGAGTTCTCAGGCCACATGGCAACCAAATGCCCTCAAGGCCCTCTTCCAAAACGATGTTTTAGATGCAAGTCAACTGAGCATTTGATAGCCGCCTGTCCCTCAAGGAGCTCTTTCCCGAGACGTACTGCCACAACCAGGTTGCCTACAGTATGTAAACCAAGAGATGGCCGTGACAACTGTCACCCTAAGGGAACCGAGAAAATTGGTCGTCGTCTAGTGGAGGAAACCCGTCCTAAGCAGGTAGGAGGGGGCGCACATCAAGGTTCAGAAGAGGAAACTCATCTAAAGCAGATTGTGGGGAACGTAAGCCACCGTCCACAGAAAATGAGTGTAAAATACGTCAAGAGCGATCCCCCTACAAAGTTGACAGCTGCATGCACTGACAGGCAGATGTCACGGGCAGGCAGCGACGCGGCACAGGTGTGCGAGTCTTCTAGACCACAGCGGCTGACAGCCCAACAACGGACAACGAGGGACATGACGACCAAGAGTGTCCCCAGCCGGGTTGTACCTATTCCAGAAGCTCAGCCCAAAGCATCGCCGCTCAGAAAGAGTCATGCGCAGCACCAACGATCTGAGAGGTTACAATTGAAGCGCCAGAGGTAGTGATGTTGTCGGGACGACAACAAAATCAGGAGGGAGATATGTGATGGGGCCGTAAAGACGCCCCCTTCATGTTCAAGGCATATTTATCGCCCATATATTTTCGATGTGCGCGCAGCACGCTGGGATGTGAAAAGTTTAACGAGAAGAAGATTGATGACTAGGCCATAATAAAGCCTAAACTATAATTGTGTTATATTTGATAGTCGTGTGTTATATTTGATAGTTGTGGGCTATATTTGTGTTTTCATGCCTAATAGAGCAATGAAGGCAAGTTTTATTTGCGGGGCGCAATTACTACGCGCCGCGCAGTAAGTTGAGTGATTAGCCTAGAGCCTATATAAAGAGATAGCTGGCGGCGAACGGGGCTATTTTGCAAAAGCCGCCCAGGAGAGAACAAACGAAGTTAGACACCAAAGCCAAGCTGTAAATGCCTTGAGCACATTAGAAATCGAGCACAGGCTGGGTGTTTGTTTGGTGTTTGGTTTGTTGGTTTATTTGTTTAATGTTTGCTTCAGTGTGCGCTTAGTCACTGAATGGGTTGTAAAAATAAATACAGCCCCTGCCTCAGAATCAAGAGTTTTTATTGTTGTTCGGGTCGGTGCGAGTGTGAAAAGAGAGTGATCACATATCACAACATCATCATCATCATCATCATCTCGCCCACCCTATCACACTGCTTTTAATGTCTGTCATTCTTATATGTAGCATTATAGCACGTATAAATGCTAGTTAGGCCAGCTGGTCACAATATCATCTGCTCGTTTTTTTAAAGGAACCTTCTCATTCGCCAGAACTTTCTCAACGCAGCAAGAGCGACAGGGATAGGCCAGTACTTAACCTTTTGACGCACCAAGGAAATATCCAGTTTGAGAAACAAAAATATATTATGTCGCTTAACACATAACCAAACGAAAATAAAAGGATTAGTATATCAAGATGAGGGACCCTTCCGACTACTACTTTCCGAGCCCACTCGGCGCCGGAGCCTCAGGAATGTGCCTGGTTCGCCGGGGTGGTGGTTACGCCACTGTTTATTCTATTATTTACAAGGTATACTAGACAAGGAACGTTTCTGAGCCTCCGACAGATTTTCAACAAATGAGTTCACGACCCGACAGGCTTTCAATCTTGCCAGGTTGTAGCAGAAGATGAATTATAGCTTAACATGACAGCCGTTTGCCTAGCCTGACATGGCCATCTGACAGAAAGGATGTATCAGACACATTAACACCAACAAAACAAACAGTTGGGAAGAAATACCGTGTGTTTACGCCAAATGAAATTTCCTTTAAGAAGTATACGTGACGATTTTTGCCACCAGAAATACCTGGGCAGAGGGGTAAAGTCATCTTTTGGGTGGTCGCCAATATACGCATTAAGATTGGCGTTTTCACTCGTTATACGAGGGGCTGGCTCAGGGCGCAGTAGATTTAGTCAGGTTGCTATCGTAATGTCGAGGCAGTATTACTGTAAAAAGTAAAAGGGGTTCTAGAGCTTGTACTAGGGTACAGGGTCCCAGATTACATTTTGAGAAAAAGCCTAACACCGTCACACACACACACACACACACACACACACACACACACACACACACACACACACACACACACACACACACCCACACACAAACACACACATACACACACACACACAAGCAAATGTATTAATTCTGAAGGGCCGGCCCTAGGAATTTTGCCGCCCCGTGCAATACCATACCTTGTCGCCCCAGCCCAACCTCAAATTAACGTTTGAAATTGTTAAAACCATTATGTTAAACAAGCTTCAACATTAATTTCATGACCATTAGCCTAATTTTAAATAGTACCATTAATAATAATGTATTGGTAAATTGAAGAAAATAGTGTATAGTGTAGTAAAGTACTCCATGTAACACCCCGCTCAAATTTCCCGATTCAAAAATCTAGTAACGTAAATTCTCAACCTATAAACCACTACCACTATATTTGAAAAATTGCCAAGGGCAAGGTCAAACTTACCGCTAAAAATTGGACAAAATAATTTGAATTTTCCACTATTACAGTTAAAAATCTATGAATAAAATCCATGTTTGACCTTGGTTTCAAGGCCATCGTCAAATCACCCCGGTAACATTTAAAATAAAGAATTTGAATTTTCTAACGCCAAGCGTAAAAATACCACCCCCCTTTTCCCTCAAACACACACGCACACGCTCGACCTTTCCCAATATTTATGACGAAAGCCGTAAAGCTTGGCAACGCACCAACTAGTTACCTCGTTTTATAGGGGAGAGATAAGGTGGATTACAATGGAAATCAAGCCTAACTTGTGCGTTTGAAAAGAAAATTAGATAATTTATTTCTTTATAAATAACAGGGATGTCTTGAAGGGTAGCGCTAATATTGGTTAATATATATCATAAAATTTTCCCTTATAATAAATTATCTGGCCTTAGAAAATTATTTTATTAATATGTTAGTTTAGTGAACAGAGCACTATAAATTAGAAAAATATTACCAAGATGAAAACGGGGATAAATGGGTAAAGGAAACCTATATAGGAAGATAGAGGACAGTTGTCCTTTTAATAATCACATTTAATATTAAAAATTGACCCATTAATAACAAAGATATTGTATAAATAAATATTGAGACAGACGAACAAACACACTTATCAACTGCTCAATTTGGTTGCGTGAGAAAAGTTAGAAATTTCTTGACACGCGTTCTGATTGGTTAAGGCGTAGGGTAGCTTGGGGCAATAAAATTAACATTTCGCTGGCAAAAACCGCCATTTGAAATTAAAACTATCTAAAGCTGACATCAGCGGGAGAGCCTGTGTGACCAAAGCTTTCACCGTCTGGACACTTAAAGCAGTGGTAGAACCCATTAACTGCCAAAGTCAAGCTTATGATATGTGATATTCTTGTTTGAGGGTAAGGCACAATAAGTATTTGTATTGATTTAATTAACATGCAGGCCACAATTTGTGTTACGATAGCCAAAATAGGAATGCAGTCTTTCGGAGTGAAAGAAAGGCATAAAATATTTGCTAGTGGCTTACAAATTTTGCGCATGCCAATACAGTAACCCAGAAGGAATATTGGCTATTGCAGTGCCATAAATGTTTAAATATTGTGTAAAATCATGACCTCACGGTAAAAGGGTAACGACTAAGTAAGTAAGTAAAATCATGTAGAGAATGTTAGATAGAATTTATCCACAGGTTTCAGTGCTAGGTTAAGCACACCCTATCTATTGTATGATCGACAAGCCCTGGATAGGATGTTGTAAAGAGATATTAAGGGATCACAAGCTATGTATTGTACACCCCTATCTATTGTATGGAAGAGACTTCTTGAAGGAGGAAACAAGAGCTTTGTACTATCACTGAAGAAGAATGTTTACACAGCAGTGATGTTAAACAATGAAAAATAAAGACTGGTGTAATGATCAGCACACATAGCTGATCAAGGTGAGTTGTTACAGTGGTTATGTGTGGAAGTATTATAGATGAGAGTTAGATGGGAGGGAATGTTCCTCTCATTTCAGGTTATATGTCAGAATACTTATTGGTGGCAGGAAACCTGGTGAGGGACGAAAATCCTGGGAGTGATCGCTCAGCATTCAAGTTGTAGCTAGCCCCACACCTTCGACCAGGAGCACCACATTTGTTGATTCTGAGGAACTATGGGCCAACTGTTGTCTTCAATCCATGCCAATTAAGTCCTTTAGAAAAGGCACTGACAAAATTATTGATATCATAAAGTTCCACCATAATAACCATAATAATAATCTAATCACCTTGAAGTGATGAACCCAACAGTCTTTCCAACATATTAACAGTGATCAGTACAAGCCGGTAAACAGAACAGTGGGTGGATTTCTTCAGTGATTTCAGTGATTTTCTTGTGTATAAACAAGAGACATGGACAGAGTTCCAGTTATTTAATTTAAATAGTGTATATAAACAAATTTATTGAGTTTGACAATCCCTGTCCCAGAAAATTGAGGTACATGGAAATTAAATTGTAAAATAATTACCTAAACTTTAACAAAAGTCTTACTCATATTAATATTATTGAGTTACAGTTCTGTTTACATTTTATTTCGTCCTTATATTAAATACATTACCCTAGACACACTCAGCCACACAACATCACAGAGTCTATTTTATACAGAGTGAGATCTGAGAGATGGCGGATAGGGACTCTGAGAATCATCATCATCAACAATTAGACTCAGGGAACTTACACAGCTTGACCTCACTCTGTTTACCCTTAATTAATAACACCAGTAACCTCTTTTACCACATATAGTCATAAAATAAACCATTGACTTTATTAGAGACAATTAAATGAAATAAATGTAGTTACTTTACTCACATATAGGGGATGCTCTTCTCATGTGGAACGATGAACTGTTGAGTCACACACTTAACTATAGTATGTACATGTTATAGTTGTTAGCACTATTTTCACATTATTTGAATTTATATTGTTTGAAGTATGTACTGCTTAAAAAGACACTTTTCTTGCTTTCATATTTGCAAAAGCAGAAATAAGGTCCGCGTAGTCTAATTTTTGACCGATTTCATGTTCAATTTAAATCATGGCAAGTCCTTCCAATCTAGTTTCGGCCATTGTTGAGCGTAAATAAGTTTTAATAAGCTTCAGTTTTGAAAAACTACGCTCACCACTTGCTACCGTTACAGGCAAAGTTAGTAATATTCTTAAGGCTATGGCGACATTAGGAGCAATGTTATTTTCAATAATATAACGAAGAACTTCAATTGGCGGTGTATTTTCTGGTACTAATTTGGATACTACTTTCAGTTCATCACATAGCTCAATGGCATCAATGTCTCTATTTTCTTGATGTGTTAAAACGCCTTCTAGGTTTTTACATTTGTTTAAGAGCTCATTTGTCGCCTCAGATTTCAATTTAGGGATGTTATATAAAAAGGAAAAATGTGAACTGTGATGTTCCAATTGCTCGAACCTTTCTTCAATAGGATTAGTTGCAACATCAATAATAAAAAAGAAAAATTCAATTGTGAATTTAGTTTTGGGATCTAAAATAGGCTCATCTCTTGCTTCATAGTTGTGTTGCTTTTTCTGCCGACGCACTTAGTACATGTTGGTATCAAATCAGGATCAGCTTCAACATTCACAGCAAATGTTGTAGCATCAACAAGAAAATTTTGAAATGATTCATCATTTCTGAGATTCTTAAGGCTTTGGAGAACATTTCTCAAAGTTGTTATGGCACTAGTCAATTCCATTTTTATGCTTTGCAACAGTTTACTAGCAACATTAATTTCGTTTAAAACATAGTGCCATATAACCAGACAACATAAAAATTTTAAATCTCTGAGTTTTAGGGCAAGGGTTTCAGCTTCATGTCTCGCCATTTTGTCTACTGATTCGTCATCGGCAATTTCTATCAATGCATCATAAAATTCCTCAATATAATATCTTAAAGGACGAGTGGCCTCGATTCTAGATTCCCAACGAGTTGTGCTTAGTGGCTTGGGCGTTAGAGTTGTAATATGTTTCTTAAGGATTCCCCAACGCAGTGTTGACGCTGAGAAAAACAGATACAATTTCTGAACCGTTTCAGAAAATAAAACCCTTTCTCTAGATGACATCGCGGCATCATTGACCACCAAGTTGAGAGAATGAGAACAGCAAGGGATATAAAAAGCTCTCGGGTTCAAGTCCCTAATACGTTGTTGAACTCCTGAATGTTTTCCTTTCATATTTGATCCATTGTCATACCCCTGGCCACGCATGTTTGCAATTGGAATATCCATGTCTGACAATTTTCTTAGAATGCATTCGGTTAACGCTGAGCCTGTAGTGGCTTCTACAGCAATGAAACCAAGAAAATGCTCATGAATGTTGATATCATCTGGATTCGTATTAACAAATCTTATAATTAGTGTTAATTGTTCAATGTGACTTACATCGGGAGTACAGTCTGCAACTATGCTATAATATTTAGCTTTCTCCACCATAGAAATTATTTATTTTTTGTTATGGTTCCAGAGAGAAGAGCAATCAGTTCATTTTGAATGTTTTTCCCAAGGTAATGTTGGGTCGATCCACGAGCTACTCTCATTAAATGTTCACACATAGCACTATCAAATCTGGCAATCAGTTCAACAAGCTTTAAAAAAATTTCCATTGTTAGGGTCATATAATTTATCAGATTTTCCACGAAATGGCAAGCATTGTTGGCTCAAGAACTGGACAATAGCAATTAGGCGTTCCATTATGCTCCTCCAGTGTCGAACTTCTGAATTTAATAACTTTTGTTGCATTGAATCAATTTTCTGTACTGATTTAAGCCTGGACGATAATTCAATCCACTTTGTATGGGACTCCAAGTGGTTTTTATATTTTTCGTGTTCATTAAGATACACATACAAATGACCCCAATCATTATAGCCATCAGTAGTGAGTTACATTTTATTACAGGAAAACAACTTACAGCAGAAACAAAATACAGAATCTTTTTCTTTTGAATACACTAACCATGATCGATTAATATGTTCTCCATTGCTTAGCTCACTAGTGTAAAAAATTTTGAAAATGTCCGACCATTAGAGCTGCGCGAAACAATGAACTCATTTTTTGGTCTCTCTGGCAGGCCTTTTTTTACGATTTCCAGTCTTTCGGTATCGCTTAAAGAAGGATTCCATCTTGCCGGATTAGTGTACCTCTCAAGTTCATCACTTAAATCTCTGGAATTGGAAACGGTCAAATCAGTCTCATTTTCGACATTGTTAGTAATATCTACGTTACTGGGGTCCGAGTTAGAAGTACTTGCCATGAGCTCAGAATCATTTGTTTCGATTCATTTGCTTATTTTCTTCTGTCCTACATCAGCTGTTTCAGTTTTAGATATTTATGTAAAGCCCCGCAATGTTTTTGAATATCGCGTTCTTTTTCCAGTTTCCGTTTCCGATATTCGGCACCTGATAGTTTTGTTCTTTTATCGGACATTATATCTATTTGAATATTAAAACTGTTTTAATAAATCCTACAATAAAATGTATTATTTAGTAATGAATGGAGGCTGAAGCACTGTACTAATTTCCATAAAACGTTTTAAAAACTTATTTATCACTGTAAAACATAGCACACTAACACTGAGCAAAATCAACTTCCTTGAGTGCACACTCGAAAACAACTGAAACATTCGAGCCGCCAACATAGAACGGTCGATGAAAAAATAAATTCCTGATTCCCGCGTCAAGTTAATTAATTCCCGTCTCTCGTTCAGCCATGCCGGAAGATTTATCGTGGAGGTCTTCAGTTGACCACTGAAAACGGAAATATAAACCTCTGGGAACCACTGTGGTTTCGACCAAGCGAATAAATTGTACTGACATCCCTAAAGAAATACCTTTTAGTGCCTTTGTAGGAGAAGATTGCATTAGGCTCGTATGGCAGAACTATTAGTGAAGACTTGAAAAACAGCTAAATAACAGACCGCAGATGCAAATATTTCGTAGAGAAAACAGACAAAGTGTGAAGGATGAGAAAAGTAAGGAATTTTAAAATAATCTAGACGAAACCTTCGAACACTCCGTGACACCATCCACAGAAGGTTTATTTTAGGAGCCATTCAGGTTATTCAGTCAAAATCCCGGTCGATGACACTCCTACAAATGCCCGTGCCCGGGCTTGAACCTTGAACACCTGATCGCTAGCACAGTGTGGTAACCATTACACCATCGCGGCTCCCAGGCGGAATATTTTGGCGGGATTGTAAAAATAAGTAAAAAGATTTTTTGCCGCCCCCCAAAGCTTGCCGCCCCGTGCAAATGCACGTGTTGCACCGTCGGTAGAGCCGGCCCTGTATTAATTCAAGTACCATGCCTAGTGGCGTAGGAGATCTTGTCTCTCCACTGCTTCCTGTCACCAGTATATAGTTTCCTATCATCTAACCAATTATGTTGTTGTCTTCTTTCCATGCCACGATGTCAAACTGTCCAGTGTTTGCTCTCTTTGTCTTCTCCTATCTCTTTTTTCCTTCAATCATACCTGTTGTTACGATATATTCTCTTACCTGCTGTTATGATATATTTCAGCTTTCCTCTTCTCCTAACATGCCAAAAAAATTAATTGCTTCTTTCTAACTTGTGAAATAATTTTCCTTTGCGCCTTGTCCTCTTTCAGGACATCCTCATTGCTCTTTGTGGCTGTCCGTGGTATTTTTAACATTCTTATGTAAAACCACATCTCTATGGCCTCTAGTGTCTTCCTTACTTGTTTAGTAACACACACACAAATAGTCAAACTAAATCTAGGTTTTTTTATTTTATTTAAATACAATTTTGCCTCGTTTTGGTGAGACGCGCCATCTAAACACAGGGTTCATTTGTTATATTAGGGCGCATGTCCAAATAGAAACAACCTTGCGGACTGTATTAATTCTAAGTAGATATTCCCTACTCATATTACAAAAAAACACCCGTGTGTTACCGAGGCCCGAAAGGGGAGCAAAGAATAGTAACATTGCACCCTACCAGGCATGTCGTAAAAAGCGACTAAGGAGGGTTGGGCACGGGGCTGGTTACCCCATCCCGTTAAAAAAATTTTTACCACAAAAACTTCAACAAACATGGACAAGTCAAATAGAGAATATAAATCAACTCAGCCGCCCAAGACAGAAGAAGGTCCTCTGGAAAGGAGGCGCATGAAGCAACCTAGAGAAAGCCGAAAGGAGTCTGGGTTGCCGACTAACCTTTTTTCGTTGAAGAAAATCTCCACGATTGGCACCTGGAATGTTCGCACTCTGTGTGAACAAGGGAAAACTGCACAGGTAGCAGCAGAAATTCCAAATTACAGGATTGATATCCTGGGTCTTTGCGAGACACGGTGGAAAGGCATAGAGAAGAGGAGATTGATCACAGGAGAAATGGTTTTGTCCTCAGGACATGAGGAGGAAAGAGCCCACCACAGTGAAGGGGTGGCTCTAATGATGTCTAGGAAAGCACAGAAGGCACTTATAGAATGGGAAGCAATGGGACCCCGAATTATAACAGCAAGGTTTAAATCAGCCAAAAAGAAAGTAAATATAAACATCATTCAGTGTTATGCACCAACAAACGATAAAGAAGAATCTGTGAAAGAAGACTTTTACAACAGACTACAAAGTGTCTTGGACAATAAGAAAAGAAAGGACATCACAATTTTGATATGGGACCTAAATGCGAAAATAGGAACAGACAACACTGGCGTTGAAGACATCATGGGAAAGCAGTGATTAGGTATGATGAACGAGAATGGGGAACTATTAGCAAACTTCTGTGCTTCAAATCAACTAGCTATAGGAGGAAGCATATTTCCACATAAAAGATTACATAAAGGAACATGGATATCACCAGACTGTTGCAAAATTGGCTCAAATACATTGCAAACGTGGCTCCGCATAGTTTTACAGACCATTCACCGATCGCTTATCGCAGGGCCGGCCACTTACAAAATGGCGGTGTATCGACAAACTCTCGATGAGACATCGGCAATCGGCAAGGATATAAAGGAGCATAATGGAATTATTGTGAAAAGGATTTCACCTTTTATTCCAGGAGAGGATTGTGTATAACTGTATATAAGAAAAAACAGTAGGAAGTTATCATTTACGGAGATCAATGCGTATTACGGCTATCTACAATTAAGCTGAAAGCCTGTAAACCCACATCTGTTCTAAATATCAAAATTACCAAGTAACAGTTGGAGAAATTACATGGATTGGACGATAGAGATATATCGGCTGTACAAAACAAGATAGGGTGGAACAGTATGGATAATACATAAGCCGAGGATGAGAAAGGGAAAGTTTCAGGCAACGCACAGATTCTGTGAAATCGCTGCTTCAGGAAGAAATTTCAGATCGAGTTTTAGGCTGTGAAGTCATTGGCCCTCGACCGTCCGCCAGATCCTTATAAATAGCGGAGCGTTAAACTGAAAGGACACACTGAAAGCAGGTTTGAGACAGACTGGAGGCAGAGCTCGCCACTACACATGTACCAACTGAATTGTGAGCGGATCGCCAGAAATTTTCAGTCCAGTGTCTGAAGTCTGAGAGTAAGCGAAATTATGATAACTATCATGTATAATATTTTCTTATATTTGTTTTATTGCATGTTCGTATAAACTTCTCAATATATGCACGTAGAATATTCATTGGTATAAATGTATTGTGATTTTTAATATTATTTAAACATGTGCTATGTGGATGATTGTTGCTTGTACAAAACCGAATTACAACTAACCCCACAGCCAAATGAAGATATCATCTATCATATTAATTGCTTTATCGCTTACGAAGATAAAGGCAGTCCCATGGCAGAGATTGTCATAGAGAAATGAAGTGTTAGAAGCTTCATTATGGAAGATCCCGCTTTTACGAGGTTAGGTGACCAGTTCCCTCCCTCGCTGCCTTTTCCTTCCCTAGCTCGAGAGCACAACTGAGTGCCCATTTACAGCTGGTAAACTGGAATGTTCCACAGCCAGGTTTCAGTTCCAAAACTATGTAGTTGTGCTACCGAAGAAAGCAACCTGATCGCTTGGTCAGTCGGTCACTCACTTTAGCTAATAGTGTATTAAGTTCGTGTAGATGCTAAGAATGGCATCACTATTTAAATTTGTACCTGATGTAGTTGGAAAGATCAAGTTATAAAAAATTAAAGGATGTACAAGAGAGGAATAAACCAGATGAGGATTATTACTGAGAATGTTGATAATAATCCTGTATCATTGAGATGATGTTACTTACTGTGATTGTATAACTTTGACATCTGATGACTGACTAGTCTGACATATGTGCTAGTCAGTTACAATTAATTGAAATGTTGATATTTCTGTATCACTGAAATGATGTCCTTACTTACTATGATTGTATAACTTTGACATCTGATGACTGACTGGTCTGACATCTGTACTAGTCAGTTACACGTCTAGCCAGATACTAGCCAAGGCTGATATGATGTTTCAGGTTCCATGAAGTAACTCAAACCAGACTGTCAAGTATCAGAAGCCTGTGTTGTTCATCAGAGGCAATCCCACAAAAGTGCAGGACCCCAAAGAGTGAACTACAGCTGGTCATTGATATTCCTATAGCTGGGTCTACCAAGTCTGATATCTACAAAGGACAGTTCAGTGTCAGCATTGTCAAGTTGAAAAGATAAGTGTCATTTAAGACACTGACCACCCATATATGAACCAACAGCCAATAGTTGAAAACAGTATTCAAATCATAATTCAGTCAAATGATGACAGTAATGTGTAAAGTCAGAGGACTAAGAGAACAGTGATACAGTAAAAGTGATTCCAGTTTTTCATTAACTTTATTGTTCAAGATCCTGAAGTCTAAAAGGACTAGACTAATTTTTAACATTGCTGAGCAACGGTTTCTAGTAAAATCATTTTCTTCAAGGACAGAAAATCCTACAAAAACATTAGTTTAGAAATAATAGTAATTGTGTGAATATTTTTCATATATTATAAATGCTCATTTCCATATAGCAGAAATAGAAGATCAGTGTATATATTAAAAGATTTTAATTGTACCTGAGGACTCATTCACTTTTTACCCTGGTTTTTAAAGTGAATGTTCATTTTATTTATCCCGTAGACATTGAGTAATTATAAGATAGTCACAGGGAGGAGACACCTTAAATCCTGGTACTACTTCTTACCAACTGGACCAGGATTTTCACAGTCTGACTATTTCTATGATATCAATACACCAGTGCTTATTTCTAAAACTGGGGTATTACTTTTAAGACCAGAACTCTTTACTGGCACCTGGATATCCATCTGCCAACCCTATTCTTACATAAATATATTATTTTAAATAACCTCCCGCTACACAGACCACAGAACTAAGAATCAAATTGATCACATATGCATAAGCAAGACGTTTAGGTCATCATTGCATGATGTGAAAGTATGTAGAGGAGCAAATGTTGTAAGTGGTATAGTATGTTGGCACCGCATTCAGAAGGCGCGGCATGACTTTTATATAACAAAATACTCCCGATCCATTGCGCAGGAGGCACGCCAGGAGGTGGCGCATGACTTTTTATATAGCGATATATTTTAGCCGAAGTGACTTCCTCTGACGATCAGCTTGCGTCCTATATTGTGTGTAGGTTGTTGTGTGTTGTTGTTTATACAAAATATTTATATTACAACAATTAGACAATATTTATGTTACAACATTTAGACGATATTTATATGACAAGAATTAGACATATATTACAACAATTAGACAATATTTATGTTACAACAGGTAGACGATATTTATATGACAACAGTTATACATATATTTAGACATATATTACAATATATATTACAACAGTTAGACTATATATATTATATTATATATATATATATATATATATATATATATATATATATATATATATATATATATATATATATATATATATATATCTGCCATCAATGGTACCTATACCTTGTAGCGGTATGGCAGCTTGCGTACCCTGACAATCCCCAGAGCTATGCCAGTGGGAGTTTTACTCCTGGTAGGTTCAACCAAGCTGGACTGGTCTGTGTGGGTAGGGGTCAGACAAAAGCTGGTACCCTGGTCCTCCAGGTTGGGGGTTTTAGCATAGGGCTGACACTTTTGTCTATGTAAAAAAAATAATGAAGTTACGGAAACAACATCAAATGAACAAACTTTGCTGCGGGATGGACATTCGGAGTCTGTGGCTCGTATGACTGTCAGTGGTGAAAGCCGAAAGGAAGCCACTGACATGAAAACGGATGTCCTGACCGCAAAACAGGATACAAGAATAGGATTTTGGAATGTCAGGACAATGTACGAGACAGGTAAACTAAGACAGGTCACGGCAGAAATGAGAAACTATAGGTTACACATCCTGGGGATAAGCGAGAGCAGATGGACAGGGGCAGGAAAAGTTAAAACAGCAACAGGAGAAACAGTACTTTACTCTGGAAGAGAGGATGGACAGCACAGTGAAGGCGTAGCCATTATTCTACAGAAAGGGATAGAAAGGACATTACTGGAATGGAAACCCATCAACAACAGACTGATACGATTGAGATTGAGAGGGAGATTCACCAACACTACAATAATACAATGCTACGCACCAACGAATGATAGCGATGAGGAGGTCAAGGATGAATTCTATCAACAACTGCAGAAAGAAATGGAGGACACACCTAGATATGATCTTGTTATAGTAATGGGAGACCTCAATGCGAAAGTTGGTACACACAATACATATAATGAAAGAACAATGGGGAAATGCGGCAGCGGAATAGCAAACGAAAATGGGGATAAGCTAATACGTTTCTGTAGCATTAACAACCTGGTCATTGGAGGAACACTTTTCCCACATAAGGAAATTCACAAGTTAACATGGGAATCACCAAATGGTCGGGACATAAACCAGATAGACCACATCATGGTTAACGGTAGATGGAGACATGCATTACAAGATGTGAAGGTAAGAAGAAGTGCAGATGTGGGAAGCGATCACCATTTAGTAGTAGCAAAACTGAAAGTGAAACTACGAAGGGCTGGACCAACTGTAACTACACAGAAAAGGTTTGACATCAGCAAATTGAAGGACCCCCTTACCAGAAAAGCGTTTGCGGCCGACATTAAGAAACGATATCAATTTGCCAAAAGCCAGGAAAAGACATTGACTGATGTTATAGACCAGAATTTCAACACCATTTCAACAATATATAAGGAAAGCAGCAAATCATGCTTAGGATTCCAGGAAAGGAAGAAGCAAGACTGGATAACACCAGAAACACTAAACACCATAAAGATGAGAAAGGAAATGAAATGAAAGAAAACAGAAGCGAAGTCCCCCAGGTTAAAGCAACTATATAGCGAACAGTACAGTCAACTGGACAGGGAAGTTAAACGCCAAACCCGAGCCAACAAAAGGAATTTCCTAGACGGTCTTGCAAAACAGGCAGAAGAGGCAGCACTGAGAAATGAACAAAGCACAGTATACAAAATAACTAAATTCATCAGCGGAAAACAAGGTGAAAACAATATTACATTAGTAAGAGATAAGCAAGGAAATCTCATCAAGACAGCAGAGGGACAGGAAACAAGATGGGCAGAGCACTTCAGAGAAACTCTGAACAAGGAAATACCAGAGACACAATTGAATGTTCCTGAGGCTGAAAACGATCTAGATGTAAATACAGACATTCCACGAAAAGAAGAAATCATCACAGCAATCAAAGGTTTAAAGAACGGTAAAGCTCCGGGCCATGATAACTTAAATGCAGAGCTATTTAAGACAGACCCTGAGCTAGCAGCAGAACTATTAGAACCACTATTTGCACAAGTGTGGAAAACGGGGACAACACCATCAGAGTGGAACAAAGGAATAATTGTCAAATTGCCCAAGAAGGGAGATCTTTCAGACTGCAATAATTGGAGAGGAATCACTCTTCTCTCAGTTCCCAGCAAAATACTAGGCAGGATAATTATACAGAGAATTTCAAAGGCAGTAGACTACAAACTGAGGAAAGAACAAGCAGGATTTAGAAAGAACAGAAGATGTGTAGACCATATATTCACTCTCAGGAACATTATAGAGCAGTGCTCAGAATGGCAAAGACAGTTTTACATAAATTTTGTTGATTTTGAAAAGGCTTTTGACAGCATACATAGGGACAGTTTATGGAAAATACTGAGGGCTTATGGAATTCCAAGCTGCATAGTGTCAATCTTAAAAGGCCTCTATGCCAACTTTAGTATACCGTAGGGCAGAGCAACCTAACCTTCGATGTGAAGACAGGAGTACGACAGAGATGCCCCTTATCAACCACTCTATTTTTAACAGTCATAGACTGGGTGATGCGCCAGACAACAGAGGGCAGTCCAAGAGGAATAAGATGGACTACATTTTCAACATTGGAAGATCTGGAATATGCAGATGACATTGCACTGCTGGCACATTCACATCAACACATCCAGGAAAAAACGGATAGACTTAATAAATTTAGCCAGCAGGTGGGCTTGAACATCAATTTAAAGACGTCTGAGGTCATGACGCTCAATGTGAGCAACCCTGAGCCCATATCAGTAAGGAATCAGCAACTGGTACAGACAGATACCTTCACATACCTAGGAAGCATAGTAACACCAGACGGTGGGGCAGGCAAAGACATCAACATCAAAATGAATAAGGCAAGAACAGCCTTCTTTAGCCTAAATAACATCTGGAAGTCCTCCCAATACAGCACAAGCACAAAATTAAGATTATACCAGAGTTGCGTGCTTTCTGTGCTTCTCTATGGTGCACTTTTGTTGTAACATGGTTGTCGTTTGGGTACACACTGACAGCTGACGAACACTGTAGAAGTAAACACCAGTAAAGAGCGACTTCTTGATAGGACACAAGGTTTGTTGTTGCCATATACGCCCACACAGGGCTACTATAAATGAGTCATGAAGACATCATAGTAACACATGATGAAGTCAGGGAGCGTTAAACGACTGTTGACGTTTCAGACAATTTATTATGGACAACAGTGACATAGGCTGACATCGGACGATTACACTGTCATGTAAGCACATATAATCATGTAGATAGCATTAATTCATAGTATTCAATATCATGGAGACTTTGCATGTAAACCTTGACTGCAACAAATAAGCCGCGCAAATGGCGCGCTTTAAATGACTAATGTTCATGGTTCCTCATGACCAAGCAGGTCGTGTAGATCTAAGCTACAAACTCAGCCGCACGAATGGCGGGCTACTTCAAAATATCTAAACTCAGTCTCTTCTATATAATACTTCTCCTCACTCGGAGTAAGTCACCTTAGTAATAATGTTCTGGGCTACACATGAGCCGTACAAGCAGCGAGGGTTTCAAAATAACTAACATCAGTCTCCTCTACTCATTACATCTCCGCACTCGGAGAAAGCCATCTTAATAATGTTCTTGACTACAAGATAAGATTCACAAATCTCTTTACCTGACTGCCGTCTAGAAATAAGACACCACGCATTTCTCACATCCATGGCTATTCAGACACAAGCCAGAAATATCACAGGGGAAAAACTTAAATATCTTTTAACACCTAAAAGGCTCTATTCCCCAAAAATATACACAGAGACGAGCGCTGACTTCTTGTCAGCTCGGAGACTTCACATCGACTTTTTGGAAAGACAGTCTTCAATTCCCGCGCAAGTTCTTCGCGCATGCTTAAGCCCTAAGTAGAGCTAGTCACGGAACAATCCAGACCTTTCCGTGAAAACAGAGCAAGACCGCTCCATATATGGCCAGCTGTATGATCGATATCCTAATATAGACATACAGAATAATGGACATTGTCCAGACAAGGGAGATAACAAATAAATCTTACCCTGAACTAAAAACTATACAATTATTGGTTTCCCTTTGACCACAAAATAAAAAGTACATATATTCCGAACTACATGGCAAAGTCTGGGAGAGAGAGGAAATACCAACAGAATGAAAGGGGGGTTATCTGGTCATGTGGCCTAAGAAGGGAAATTTACAAGAGAGCCCACATTATAGAGGAATAATGTTACTATCAGTGCCAGGAAAAGTATTAAACATAATCATCCTTATGAGATTAAAAGAGTCCACGGACAAGCAACTGAGAGATGAACACGCATGTTTTCGACAAAACAGATCCTGTACAGACCAGATAGCCACATTGAGAATAATAGTTGAACAAAGTCTGGAATGTAATTCACCGCTATACATCGGATTCGTGGACTATGAAAAGGCAGTTGACAGTGTAGAGAGAGAATCGCTTTGGAAATTGATGAAGCATTATGGAGTTCCCATGAAGACCATTAACTTAATAAGAAAGAACTATGAAGACATGACATGCAGATTTCTTCATGAAGGACAACTTGCAGAACCGTTTAGGATTAGAACGAGAGTGAGACAGGGATGCTTCTTGTCTCCATTTCTTTTCTTATTAGCAATAGATTGGGTTATGAAACCATCGACATCACACAACAGAAATGGAATCCAGTGGAATCTGACTAAACAGCTTGATGATCTGGATTTTGCGGATGACTTTGCTCTTCTGTCTCAAAATCATAATCAGATGGAAGAGAAATTAAAATTCTCGATGTGAGGTCACAACAAGTGGGCCTAAAAATACACAGGGAAAAGACGCAGATTATGATAATAAATGCAAGAAATGATAACAAGGTTGAACTTAAAAAAACACCACCAAAGGATGTAGAATCGTCCACATATCTTGGCAGTAATGTACATAAACTTGGAGGGACAGACAATGATATCAAAATAAGAATACAACTATTAAGAGGCGCTTTCATTGCATTGGAAAACATATGGAGAACAAGAGAAATCAAGTCCAACACGAAAATAAGAATCTTCAACTCAAATGCCAAGTCAGTCCTATTGTATGGCTCTGAGACATGGAGAGCAACAAAAACAACAACCAAAAAGCTACACTTTTATAAACGGGTGCTTGCGTAAAATAGAAGGACTGAAATGGTATGACAAAGTCACAAATGTGGAATTGATGACAAGAACCAGACAAGTGCCAGTGGAACAAGAGTTGAGAAGAAGACGCTGGCGATGGATAGGACACACATTGAGGAAGCCTGTTGATAGCATTACAAGGCAGTCCTTGTTCTGGAATCCGCGGGGAAAGAGAGCCAGAGGTAGACCAAACAACACATGGAAAAGAGAGCTGCATATAGAGATGAAAATGGTGAGAAAAAAATGGAACGAACCTGAGCGTATGGCACAGGACAGGTAGACTTGGCATGTGTTTGTTGAAGGCCTATGCTCTTCGGGGAGCTAACGGGTATTTATTGATTAATTGACATGTCATATAGTTATGGTATATTACTTGTCAACATACATATAGTTATGGTATATTACATGTCACCATATATATAGTTATGGTACATTACATGTCAACATACATCTAATCCACATACATGTCTAATACATATATTTATGGTACATTACACGTTAACATACATATAGTTATGGTGCATTACACTTCAACATATACAAAGTGGTGGTACATTACATGTCAACGTACTTATAGTTATGGTATATACATATAGTTACAAGTCAGCATGTATATAGTGTGGCGTTATTATTTAAGATCCTGCTAACAGTAGTGGTCTGCTGGAGCCCACACTGTCCAAGATCTTTCCAGGCCCGCATCGGGCTCTTCAGTCACCTTCGTACCCATAGACTAACCTAACATATTCTTAAATAATTGGATGAACAGAGTGGTCTTCATCACCCGTGATGGACGAACAACCATGCTGGAGCAAGGCTTAAAAGATTCCACTTGCAGACTAAATGTTGTCGTACAGATAGGTTGTGAGTTATTTTTGGCCCGTCAGAGTAGAGTGGATTATGATAGGTACGTGAGAAAGGTGTGAGAAGTAGACAGAGGGGCTGGCTCAGGGCGCAGTAGTGTTAGTCAGGTTGCTATGGTAATGTCAAGGCAGTATTATTGTAACAAGTAAAAGGGGTTCTAGAGCAGGTACTAGGGTACAGGGTCCCAGATTAAATTTTGAGAAAAAGCCTAACACCGTCACACACACACAGAGACTTCACTATACTAAGTCCAGCTTTATGAGTAGTGCCACCCGTTCTCTTTCTCGTTGTAGGGGAGTGAAGTGTTAGAGACTTCACTATACTAAGTCCAGCTTTATGAGCAGTGCTACTAGTTCTCTTTCTCGTTGCTCTTACATTCCCTTACTCAAGAACAGAGGAGCTGGAGCTGGAGCGTGTTACTACCAGAATTTGAGGGAGGTAACTGTGCGTCCCATAGACAGAGTGCTTACAGCGCTGGTCTCTAGCGGCAAAAGTGCCGGGTTCGAATCACGGTACCGACACGCTCCAGTCTACTCAGTTGTAAATGGGTACCTGACTGAGTTAGGGAAGGAAAATGCAACAAGAAAGGGAATAGTCACTCAACCTTTCGATGCTAGACATAGTATTATGAAGTCTCTAACACTTCACTCCCCTACGACCGCATCCGCTATAGAACTACCTTTACCTTAGCCTTGCAGCGTGAGGCCAGCGCTCTAACAATTCTGCCAGTCAGCTCTAGTCTTGATGAATGGCTGTGATAACAACAAAAATAATAACCAAGACTTTCATAACTGTGTGCTTGTGTTGGACAGGCGGATCGAACTGGTGTGACAAGGTTACCTGTCTGGAACTGATGACAAGAATCTGACAAGTGTCAGTGTGACAAGGTTCTTCTTCTTCTTCGATCCTTAACCACCGACCGTCAAAGCAGTCAGTGGTCATCACGCCTAGTGGGTCTTGTAGGGCAACAACAAATTGATTCCACTTTGCACGGTCGGAGGCCATCCTTCGTACAGTGCCCCAACTCTGGCCCATTCCTTGCATCTCAGCCTCCACAGCCCTCCACCAAGTTGTTTCCGGCCGGCCTCTCTCTCGCCCTCCCCCAGGGGTCCAAAGCACAGCTGTTCTTGTGATGGCATCGGGGTCTCTTCTGAGGACATGACCAACCCAGCTCCAGCGTCTGCCAGCCACGACGGTGCGCATGTCCTCTTGCTCGCTACGAGCAAGCAGATCTCGGTCGGCGATGGCATTCGGCCAAAAGATTCGGTGAATTTCTCCTAGGCATGCTGCGCGAAAAGAGGACAATTTTGACACCTCCCTCTCTGCGACTCCCCAGCACTCCGCACCATAGAGAAGCACAGAAAGCACGCAACTCTGGTATAATCCCAATTTTGTGCCCGTGCTGTACCGGGAGGACCTCCAGATGTTATCTAGGCTAAAGAAGGCTGCCCTTGCCCCACCCACTCCGATGCCGATGTCCCCGCCTTCCCCACCGTCTGGTGTTACTATGCCTCCTAGGCATGTGAAGGTATCTGTCTGCACCAGCCGCCGATTCCCCACCGACATGGGCCCAGGGCCGCCCACACCGAGCGTCATGACCCCAGACCTCTTTAAACTGATGTCCAAGCCCACCCGCTGGCTAAACTCACCAAGTCCATCCGTCCCTTCCCGGACGTGCCGATGCGAATGCGCCAGCAGTGCAACGTCATCCGCACACTCCAGATCCCCCAATGCAGAAAATGCAGCCCATCCCACTCCTCCCGGACTGCCCTCCGCCGTCCGGCGTACCACCCAGTCCACGACTGTCAAAAACAGAGTGGTTGACAAGGGGCATCCCTGCCGCACCCCCGCCCTCACCCCGAAGGCCAGGTTGCCCCGCCCAACACCACACGCAAAGTTGGCATAGAGGCTTTTTATGATTGACACTATGCAGCTTGGAATTCCATAAGCCCTTAGTATTTTCCATAAACTGTCCCTATGTATGCTGTCAAAAGCCTTTTCAAAATCAACAAAATTTATGTAAAGTTGTCTTTGCCATTCTGAGCACTGCTCTATAATGTTCCTGAGAGTGAATATATGGTCTATAAATCTTCTGTTCTTTCTAAATCCTGCTTGTTCTTTCCTCAGTTTGTAGTCTACTGCCTTTGAAATTCTCTGTATAATTATCCTGCCTAGTATTTTGCTGGGAACTGAGAGAAGAGTGATTCCTCTCCAATCACTGGCTAACAAAAAAAATTTTTTTTTCTTTCTCTAACATTTCTATGTTTTTCTGGTCAATTTTAATGCGCTGTTTTTAAATCTGCAAACCGTTTTTCTCTATCAGGTCGGGATCTCTAGAAATACGCAATTGAAGTTTTTTAAAAACGCATACAGTATTACAACATCATTCGTACAAGAAGTATAACAGTTATGTAGGCTTGAATTTCTTTGCAGTCGACTTTCGTCGGTGAATGGCATGTGGTACATCGCGATGAAGCCTCCAACAATAATCGGCACGCATGGTCACACTCCACCGTCCTTGATAACGTGACTCCATTACAGCGATATCTTGATGGAATCGTTCTCCATGTTTATCGCTGACTTCGCCAAGGTCGTCAGGGAAAAAGTCAAGACGCGAATCGAGCAAATGGATTTTGAGGGACATGTTACAGCCCATAATTCTGTATGCATCTATGCACTGCTTAACAATATGCACATAGTCAACAGATTTGTGATTTCCCAGAAAGTTATCGATTATCGATTTGAATGCCATCAATGCGCGAAGTTCACTACCATGTAACAAGTTCTCGAATTGTTTGTCTGCAATAACTTTCCTAATTTGAGGTCCTACAAAGATACCTTCCTTTATCTTTGCATCGCTAACTTGCGGAAACTTTTCTCGAAGATAAGTGAAAGCTTTGCTCGTTTTATCTAACGCTTTTACGAAATTATTCATGAGCCCCAACTTTATATGTAACGGTGGTAAAATGATGCTGTCTTTGTTAACTAATGGCTCGTGTATTACATTTTTATGCCCAAGCTGCATACGATCCCTGATAGGCCACACCTTTCTTGCATAATGTTCCTGTCTGTTGTGGCTGTCCCATTCACATAGGAAGCAACAAAATTTAGTATACCCAGTCTGCATGCCTGTGAGAATTGCAATGACCTTTAGGTCTCCACAAATCCGCCATTGGTAGTCATTGTACTTTATTTTTGCCAAAAGTATAGCCATATTGTCATAAGTTTCTTTCATATGAACAGAGTAGGCGACTGGAATTGATGAAAATAAATTTCCGTTATGCAATAACACGGCTTTTAGACTAGTCTTGGAAGAGTCGATGAAAAGTCGCCATTCGTTGACTATGTGCTCATGACCGAGGTGCACCATTAGACCGTTTACATTTTTGCAATAGCAAATGTCATCATCCATCTCAAAGTATTGAACAAGTTCTGTGTCTATGACGAAATTTAGATATCGGAGTATTGGGCGCTAAAAGATTCCATTCTTTGAGTCGCGAACCGAGTAATTCCGCTTGTCCTTTGGTAAGAGCGAGATCACGTTCTGAAGTTCTGAATGGTTAATTAAGTGAACACCATCATTCACCGGTATATAATCCGAGTCAGAATTAGTTTCTAAAGCAGGTAAACTATGATACCTATCACTTTCTGATGGTTCATTCACGTCCAACGGATATGTTCTGGTGAAACTGGGATCGGACACGTGATTGGATCATGAGGCACTGGTTTCGAAACCGATTAAATATTTTGATAAACCACAGACTTTCTAGTTTTAAAAGTGAAACCATGGATATTTGTCAAGCAGTAGCGTGATTTGTCGGTTCACGCCATATTACTGGCACTCCAAAAGGCATCGACTTATGCTTCGGCGATTTTCGTAACCAACCTGCCAATGTATTTGCACAAGTCGAACAAATACATTTGGCTTCCAAGATTTATTTGCATCATCAACTTTCGAATCGAAATAAAGTTCATTTGCTTTCTTTAGTAATGGTGTAAAGTTTTTCTGGTGAACACGATCGGTAAAATATCCGCACACGTAACAGAACAGATCAGCCGAATTTCTACAACTTCTAGAAGCCATATTTCGCTCAGAATTATTTCAAAATACAGTAACTATTTGAAAATAGCGTAACATATGTCATGCATCTTTTAGCAGTATAAAAAGTAGAATTATTTTGCATTTTATTGATTTTTAATAAGTTATATAGTAAAAATGAAACGGAGCAAATAACGGTTTCCCAAAAATATATTTATTCACAAATATCTTAAGAACCCGACGTAATAGAGATAAACGGATTTCAAATTTGAAATCAGCGCAAGAAACTGACCTAAGAACACTTATTCTTATATAAGAAAGAAAAATGTTGTTTGTCAGTGTTATTGCAGTCTGAAAGATCTCCCTTCTTGGGCAATTTGACAATTATTCCTTTGTTCCACTCTGATGGTGTTGTCCCCGTTTTCCACACTTGTGCAAATAGTGGTTCTAATAGTTCTGCTGCTAGCTCAGGGTCTGTCTTAAATAGCTCTGCATTTAAGTTATCATGGCCCGGAGCTTTACCGTTCTTTAACCCTTTGATTTCTGTGATGATTTCTTCTTTTCGTGGAATGTCTTGTGACAAGGTTACCTGTCTGGAACTGATGACGAGAATCTGACAAGTGCCAGTGGGACAAGAGATGAGAAGAAGACGCTGGCGGTGAATAGGATACACACTGAGGACACTTGTTGATAGCATTACAAGGTAGTTCTTGGGAAAGTATTATCTAGGTTTTCACAAGTACGTTTCTAAACTGTCTTTTTTAGTAAAACGGTAGAATGAAAATATATATATATATATATATATATATATATATATATATATATATATATATATATATATATATATATATATATATATATATATATATATATATATATATATATTTGTCGTGAAATTCTACATCCACATATATAAATTATCAGGTAAATGTAAAGCCTAACAAATAATTTAATAAAAGGAAAGAAGAATGGTAAAGAACAGTGCTGTCACAATGACTGTACTCGAAATCCCCCTTGTGTTCTCCTGCGTCTGCAAATTGTAACGTTTCACGTTGATAGTAAAGCCTTCTGCAGTATACACGCGTTTCCCAAACACACTAAAAAGTGTACTCCATTTCTAAGAAAAACCTTGAAATACGCAAGTTGACCTAGATTTAAAATTCATTCATGTCTTTTTCTACACTATGTTACCAAAAACAAAAGACAGATGGACTAAAGATAGAAAGAAGGGAGAGGCAGAAAGCAGACACAGGCAATACTACCACGAGTCGCGCGATACACAATTGCTGCCATCACGCGTGTAAGGCCACAAGCACTGGCTTTTTTTTCAGATAGACAGTGAATAAAAAACACTACCCATACCAGAGTTAGGTTTTAAAACTTACAAAATTCTTATTGGGAAACATGACATTATACTGGTTTACGTTTGAAAACATTACAGTACCCAGACAGCACATCTTCGAAGTAAACAGGAGGTAGAAGAAATTGCATATTTTGAACGCAGCCACTTAGCTCTTTTAAATTTGTATATTTGGGTTCCTTAGGTCTTGCTGACAAAGAATATGTAAAACGTTACGCAAATAGTCTAGGAATTACCAAATTATAGCCAAAATAAAATAGTGAGGGTGTCAGACAACACCAAAATCAGAATCGCTCAGTGGCAGATTTTTAGGCCACCATTGTACGGGAAATGAGTCTCCATGTTAACTCCTATTTGATTGGAGCGCAACAAATGTAAGGCTAAACACGATTAGTCGGACTATAAATACTATCTTTCGTTGTCAGGGGAAACGTGAGAAGGGTAATACTTTTTTGAAAAGATGTGTAGACATGGCTTGATTGGTTAGAGCTGCGAATATACTCAATTCAGAGCGTCTGTTCCATGCCACATCTTGTAATAAACCTACTAAGAAACAGTACGTTGATCACCAGTGCATATTTTGTTAAATAAAAGCCTGGGACATCGGCAGATCGAAGTTGTGCTATATTCATTGCCATTCAACGTCACTGTGTAATATTTCCATGAATTGTGGTAGGTTTGAACTATTTGATATCTTTTTAAATGAAAATTGAATGTAAATTGATAATTATGTCTGTATATATGTGTGGTTCAGTAGCGAACATGAGGTAAAGCCTATAGGCTCCAGCCTGAACAGAAGGTGTCGGAGGAAAGTAAAACTACATGGAATTGCCAAACAGTACACTGACACCTAGATTATTGACTAGAAAGAAATAATGCTGGAATTGCAGAGGCGTAGTAACCATTAAGGAGGAATATACTGGTGTAAAGTATTTCAGATGAAGCTGACAGTTGGCCTAACGCTCTGAACTCAGGTTTGTTATGTATTGTGCTCAGTGTAGAAATAGAGTATAAATTAGTTCTGAAGTAGGAGGTACAACCTTCTTGTTTCAGGGACTGTGGTCTTAAAGTTATTGCGCAACCCTTGGTCAGAGCTTTGCTGAATCCAGAGTCGGACAGCATACTCCTTGGTCCATATAGCTAACAGTGAGGTGTCTCCAGAGCACAGGGGAGCAATCGAGCAGAGGAGCCTTTTCCTGCCACCATCACGAAAGATAAGCTGATGTGGCCAGCTGAGCTCAACATTATGTACCCCAGCTTAAACTGACATTGTAAAATAAAATTAAGAGGGGAAATTAATTGTTTTAATGCCAGGAACTGAGAACATCTCCAATACTAGTTCCAACAGAAACAAACTATTGAAGTCATGATGACAAATACCAACAGAGCTTGAAAAAACAAAACAAAACCAGTATTCCTCATATTACCACTACACAACTGACACACATAGGATACTATTAATAATATATGTCACTACAAGATTCATATTGATAAATTCTGTACATATAACTTGTAATTAAAATTGATTGTGATTCCTGGTTCACTTTGTATTTGAATCAGGACACATATACATTAATGACAGCACTGAATACATATTGATATTTGAAAATTTATCAGTGACTCCTTTAAGATATTCTCATAGAGTGTTATATGTATGTGAGTGTCACAGGTTGTCATGTGTGGTGGAATAAATTAAATTGTTTATCTGTCTGTTGTTGTTGTGACTTACACTTCATCATATACATACCCTAGACATTCAACGTAGTCATCACTATATTCCAGAATAATTCTGACTGAGGTAAAAATATGTGGTAGCAAGTAAGGTTATCTATAATACACTACTCTTATTAGATATAGATACCTTCACAGCTGATCTCAGTCAGTACACTAAGTCCCCTATAAATACTTATAACATCCCACTTTACCACAATATACAAAAACACACAAATAGTAATCCGTCTTACAAAGAGAAAGGACAAGAAAAACCTACATTGCGGCCACAAGGCCTTCGTCAGGGACAGACAAACAAGAGACAGGAGGTAAAGAAAATGAGAATTAAGTAGAGTACATGAAACTATAAAAATAAGAGACAAAACACTCCCTTATGTCTGTGGTGGGTTTTGATGTTAAAGAAAAGTAGTCAGTATATGTCTACAGAGTGAGGTCAGCTATGCACATCCCTGAGTCTAATAGTTGAGGGTGATGTTCTCAGGCTACCTGACTACTACTGCCCTACGATCTCACTCTGCGATTTATTTTGGGTATCTAGTGTTTGTGATATTATTTATATTTAGATAGCTGCTGCTTCAGACGCAAAGGCAATTTGGTCATTAATTGCTCTGCTTTGAACCTTGCTTGTAGGAAATCTCTTTCAAGTGGCACCCTGCGTAGCAGAAGCGTTAGTTTTATTCCCTCTATGTCTATACTAACATTAGCCAATCAGTTTAAACTACGCCGATTTGACTCTTTTTTTGAAAATCCCAAACATTTATGTACGTTTATCAATAAGTTCGTCAATCTGTTTCTAGTATTACTGTTTAGACTATGTGTCGCTTTAGGCTGGCAAAACTTCAAAGTTATACCTCTCCCTTTCTCACTAGTAGTGCCCATCAAAATGAGGCAAGCCAATTTGACTTGTTTCCAACCCAAGTGACTAGAAATATGTTACTTTCAAATTGAGTTGGGATATCAGTGTATCCGTATATCTGTTGTCAATTTTTTTTATTTTATGCCATAACTCAGTCACTTTTGAAGCGATTTAAAAGAATGAAAAGTGATTATTAATCAGGTTAATGTCCTTTATCTAGCCAGTATATTTTCATCTATGTCTTTATCTAAGTTTTTATCTTTGTACTTTTCTTTTTAGTTATTCTGAACAAAATACTTTTACTCTAAGTCTAGATACGTTTTCATAGGAAATGGTATAGTATTGAATAAACAACATATCGTTTTTAATTCCATTCTGTCCTTTCCTTTTTATTCATCCTTCTATAGAATGCAATACATTATCTACGTTTTCTAGCTTTCGTTTGCCCCTTTTCTCTCCCCTGCACTCATGTGTTCGTTAGTTTCAATTTGAAAATACCCAAGTTGGTTTAGACTTTTCCCATACTAACCCCCCTCTTCTCTCCATCTCCCATCTTTTTTTAACGAAACACGTGTTGGCCGACTGCCAACACGGTTTCATGTTATATTTAAAAATTAGTACGGAGTAACGAAAAAGCCTTTTGTAATGGGGTGGGTACCATCGCGTGGCGTTAATAGATTCAAAACGCAAGCCGCTCGCTGGCTTTTTTTGAAAATGCGACGTTCTAACGACAACTGTCGCATGTTGTAACTAATAATAGATTCTTAGAATACGTTAGTTAAAAAAAAATTCAAGTAATGTCCAATATTTTGCATTAGATTTTATCGTCCTTCACAATTTTCAAATTTTATAGTAGCGGGTTATAAACGGTAACTTTACGTCACTAGAATTGGACTTTTGAGAAATATGAGCAGGATAGGGCAATGGTGGCGGGATGTGTGTAGTGATTTCTAAATACAATATATAAATTAATATATAACAATATAGGGCATAAAGGCAAAGATAAGAAAGTTCAAAAGAATTTTCTGCTAGAACGGTTGTTGTCGCCTACGTCTTCAGATTATTATTTGCTAACGAATAGCCGAACAAAACGGTACCCTATTTTTCAAATTCGTTCTTGACATAAACACCCACTTTTTCCTAGTTCTAAGAAAATATTTGCCTAAAATGCATTGTGGAACGAGGAGGGGCAAGTATAGATGAAAATGCTAATTCGTTTCGCATTGATTTCAAACTAAAAGCCAACACTAGCACAGTGGCAAGCCTTGCTTTAGGGGTTTCCCCAAATACAATGAAAAAAGTTAGAATTGTGGACACCTCGGTCATGTAAACATGTTAAGCTCTTATTATGAATGACCTAAGCTCTCGTATTCAGCTTGATATTACATGGAAAAAAAAGGAACGAGAGGTAGTTTAAAAATAAACAACCAACATAGAAAAAAAGATAGAATTTTGAACAAAACCACATAGCCCCTTAAAAATTGTATATTCGTGTACCTGAAGACTTGCTGACCCAGAATATGTTATTAGTTATATAAATAGTCCCCTAACTAATTAAATATTGATAAAACAATACATAGAGATCAGAGATACTGTCAGGTCAAGTCATATCTGCTTAGATTGGATCGCCTATTTTTGGGGGAAAAAAGTTGGTGACAGATAGGCTAGGATGGTACAGTGAATCTGATTGGGGGGCATTTGAAGTGAGACGAAATATTATTTGCTGACCTTTGAATAAACATAAATAGCCTAAGAAACGTAGGAAAAGTTTGAATGATATTTTTGAAAAGACTGTTTACCTTGTAAAATTAAAAGTGATTGGCTAACTGAATCGATATTGTCAGAATAAGCGTTAAAGGGACGCCATTTCTAAGAAAATTTTCAACAATGATAGATGAGAGCAGGCTGTGCTTTAAACTACAAGTTATAAGCAGCCTGGGCAATAAAACAGATCAAAACTGTGTCAGTCATCGTTTCTGTGTATATTTCATTGAAAATTGTGGTAAGCTTGACATTTATTAACCTGTATTTTATATAAAAATTGAATGTGAAATAATAACATATGTCTGGACATGAGTGGGTCTATAGCGAACATGAGGCAAAGCCTAAAGATTGATCCACCATGTGATAGACTGTCAGAGAGGTGTAAAACTACAAGAATAGGCATGATTGTCATAAAGGAGCATAACACCTATCCTATTATATGGAAGAGATTACAGCTGGAATTGCAGTGGCGTTGTAACTATTAGGGAAATGAATACTGGTGTACATTGTCACATCAAAAGAAAATGGTGGCATCGGTTTGTATAAGGATATGATCCTTTTGGTTGTTTGTAATGTACATGTCCTTAACTGTGGACTATTAGTGTATGCTAGATATTACGAAGGATGCATACCTTCACATTTCAGAGGTCCTGGGTACTGACGTTAATGTGGTACCAAACGCTTGAAAATTGATGGATTCAAGACTCTGCCTGTTTACTGAGAGCCCATGCTAGTGGCCATTGCCTATCAAACAGGGAACAGATTGTCAAGCGAGCGGAGGAAAGTTTCAACATATATTCTACGGCCAAGATAAGTTCTCGTTCGGCACATGAGAGCTCAACTACAGAACTTTAAAAGAACGATCTAATAACAGTGAATAAAACTGGGACAAATATTTAATAGTTCCACAAGTGACAAAATAGAAACAAACATTTCCAGAAGGACATGATTAAAACAACAACCTAGTATTACCCCCAGTATTACCTTAAAGTAGGAGAACACTTCATAAATATATTCGATTAATAATTTTATATATGGACAGAAAATCTATTGTGCTATTTGATTGATTTAATTGATTATTGTGATTTCACTTTTAAATTGTCTGTCCTGATTACAAATAAATTTGAATCAGGATAATAAAACTGTAAAAATCTTATTTACACAAAATTCAACCACAATCTTAAATAAGATAGCCTTTTAGAGTGTCGTTTGTATGTTATTGTGGTAGTACTGTGTGCTGTTGTGAATAATAAACTATTTGTTTGTATGTTTGTTGATTATTGTGCAATCACACTCTACATCCATAACCCTAGAAACAACACGAAGTCAATTAACATACTAATATAAATACATTTTGAATGAGATAAAAAGGTGGTAGTGGAAAGGTACCCTGAAAAGTTCACAATATTATTGGGTATATTCAGGGACCTTCATAGCTAATCTCATTTAATACAAATATAATAATACCTACAACAATTAATAACATCAAATCCACCACAATGTGTATAGAATCTATCTTGGCGTATTGGAACAAAAATTCAAATACAGTATTATCAATATAATTTGAGCTGGAGGGTTAAAACGGTGCATTTTACCACAATGTCCAGTCACATGGTCGAGCAAAGTAAAGCAATCGTATCCCGTTTCCTATAACTTCGATACAAGATACATCGGTTATAGTAGGGCTCATGTCTAACCTACAAACGAGATTGTGGTCTGGTTTAACGACGACTCTGCGTATTTCTTCTTTTTGTTCTTCGTTTTTTCAATCTTTAAGAAACATACGTGGTTAAGAGGTTTGCAGCCTTACTTTTCACGCGGCCGGCCATGGTTTGTTCACAGCCCATGAATCAACTGTGACGGACCCTGCAAACCGGCAGTGTATACTTAATATTACATAGTAAAATGGAGAATATCTCCCGAGTACTCATAACATCTGACGGCGGAACAAGCAAGAACATTAACAACAAAAGGAATAAGGCGAGAACAACCTTTGCTAGTCTCAACAACATTTAGAAGTCTTCCCAGTACAGCACAAACACCAAATTAAGACTGTATGAGAGTTGTGTACTTTCTGTGCTTCTCTTTGGTGCGGAATGCTGGAGAGTAACAGAGAAGGAAATGTCGAAACTGTCCTCCATCCACACAATCTGCCTAAGGAAAATTCTCCGAATCTTTTGGCCGAATACCATCAGCAACCAAGAACTAATTATTCGGAGTAACTAGGATGACATGGACACATCATAGCTGGCAGACGCTGGAGTTGGTGTCGTACAGATAGGTTGTGAGTTATTTTTGGCCCGGCTGAGAAGAATGGATGGTGACAGGTACGTTAGAAAGGTGTGAGAAATAGATTTCAGGGGGCGGGGGGTAGCTTAAGGACAAAGATATGTCTCTGGAATGAGGAAGTTTCTCTATTCCAGCCTATTTATACGACTGTAATTTAGTACGAGACAACCTTGCTTTCCTCATAAATATAAATATAAGTTTAACTACGCACACACACAGCTATGTTGCAACAAGACACACAAACGTGAAAACTAAGGTTAATTGGGTATGGGTCTAACCAACACGCAAAGTTAAGTTTCTTTGTTGTTTATTATCATTAAACTTGAGAACACCAATTATCTAAAGAAAGATCAAACAAATCAGATTTACATACATATGAAAATTAACAAAAATAGATGCTCCCTCCCCTTATGGATAAAAGAACCTAAAGTTAATAACAAAAAGGTTGAAGATTAGCACTATGATACAGAGTAGGCAGTAGCGTAAACAAAATCTTACTCTTTATGTACAGTAAAGTAAACAAATTAGGCAAATCCAGAGTTGGTAAAATCTCTGTAACAAAGTAAAATATTCACTCTCTCTTGCAAACAGTGGCCACTCTCACTTTAACCTCCTAGGAGATATTCCTCAGCGTACAACTATCCAGTTCGATTCCCACATTGGCCCCAGTTCATCCTCTAACAACAACTTTTGAGGGAAACACCAAATCTGGTATTTATTCTAGCTAACAAATGTTACGGTGAATAGTCGATGTAGGAATGTGCTCTTGTGGTTCACAATTAAAAAGAGGCAAATACTCCCAGTATTGGAATACGTCTGGTTGCAAAAAAGTTACTATGATAAATGATGATAATCTTATCGGCTGACTCTATGTTAGAGTGCCGATTCTGAACAGCGTAAATTTCTGGATGCTTCGCTTGAATATGACTGTCAGAAGTCGGAAATAAATTTCATCGTTTGTACACCCCAGTGGGCTGATAAAATTGAAAAATATTGCTGTGTTTGGTAAGTCCAGTTACTTTACTTTTGGTGTCAGAACTGTTCTCGTGTATTTTTGGCGCGTACATGCTTATAATGAAGATCGGTACCGCTCAAACCAATTTGAGGCACAGGTAACTAACAAAGTAAACTTCCCCAGACCAAAACAAACAAAAGAAAAGAAAAGACCGATGGACGCTCTTGATCAGGTCTTCTAGGAATATAAGAAAAATATTTATGGAAAAATGCTACTATTCTATATATATGCACACAGACAGGGACAAGACGATCTCTTATCCACTCCGTCAGTCTTGATTAAAGTTAAACGCACAGGTGGTTTCTTTAACCTACCCAATCGCGCGTCGCTTAGCGAGTGTATGTTGGATTGAGTTATGCGATTTTCCCCTGCTCGCGGTTAACGATCAGCGTACAGTGTCAAATATCACAAACTATCGCCGGTCGTTAAGTAGCTATTAATTTGGTCTGCGTCTGATAGTTTAGTGGTATGATATTAAATAATAGGCGCTTATACTAAATACGCACAATGAAATAAAGCGGGAATTCTTTTCTGTCACTATCAGTCGCGCCTCGTATATAAACCAGTTAGCTAAAACCGTCTCTTCTTGTGTGAGAAAGCGTGTGGTGAAAATTAACATTATAACTGAATATCTGGTATAAAATAGTTTTAACAGCTAGAAAATCTAAGTGAATTATAATGGTAAAAGCTAACACTTTTAATTGGTAAAAGCTAACACTTTTAAACACGTAAGCACTAATTTCTATAATCAGAAATCAGAATGAAAAATCCCCACGAATTGCTAATAACGCATTTAACAAAACGGTTCTAGAACTGCGTGCTTAGGCTATCCAAAAATTCTGAGTGACACTGATGGCAGGTTTAGGAAAACATAGTTTATACATCATTATATTTCTCTGATCTATAGATGTTGTTAATTTTCACGCTAGTGTGTTTAACGGAGAATCAGAAACAGAGTTACAAGATAAAAGCTTTCAGGTCGGCTTTTTTCGGGCGTTGCTCACCGACATCACAGGACTTTTTACGTGTTAACGGGTCTCTCAGCCAAAGGAAATATGAGGGACCTGTACAACAACACAAAGAAGCTAACAGGAAGATATAAACAAGCAAATGGACTCATCAAAGATAAGAATGGAAAATTGCTTAGTAATATACAAGAACAAATGAAAAGATGGATAGAACATTTTGAGGAACTTCTCAATAGACAATCTCCAACTAACCTCCCCAAACATCCAGCCAGCAGAAGAGGAGCTACAAATCAGCTGTGAACGACCAAGTAGAGAAGAAATAAAGAAAGACATAAAGCTTCTGAAAGATGGAAAAGCAGCTGGTCCAGATTGCATTACAGCAATCAAAACAGATATTGATACCCAAACAGAGATATTATACAAACTACTTGGCAAAGTCTGGGAGAGAGAGGAAATTCCAACAGAATGGAAGGAAGGTTATCTGGTCAAGTGTGGAATTGGTAACAAGTGCCGGACGGGTGCCGGTGGAGCAAGAGTTGAGAAGAGGACGCTGGCGATGGATGGGACACATATTGAGGAAACCTGTTGATAACATTGCAGGGCAGTCCTTGTTCTGGAATCCACAGGGAAAAAGAGGCAGAGGTAGACCAAAAAACACATGGAGAAGAGAACTGGAAACAGAGTTGAAAATGATGAGTAAAACATGGAGGGAACTTAAGCGGATGGCTGTAGAATCCACGACTGTAAAGTCCACTCTGTAAAGTGTTCATTGTAAAGAAGTGTGGTGTATGGTGTGTTCTCTTTCTTCTGTAAAGCTCCACTATCAATCACTGTAGCATGTTGTTTGTGGTGCCACTACTGTATATGTCCATTGTAGTGTTTAGAGTTGTTGAGATCAGGCATGCTCCAGTCTACCCAGCTGTAAATGGGTAACTCACCCTAGTCCTGAGTTAGGGAAGGCAAAGGCAGCTGTAAACAGTAGTTTCCCTCTAAGGCTCCAGGGGAAGCAGGCCCTAAACTTGGTCAATTCAACCGACGCAGGATGGTGTATATATGGAGTGGAAGTGTAGAGTGTGCTTAACGCGAATGGTGTACTGTTCGTGTTCTGACCAATCTAAACACTCATTCACTTGTGTCTACAAGGCACCAATGCAGACTGCTGGAATCTTTGTTTACACAGTTTATTTAGACGCACACACTGGGACATAACGAGTAACTCATGGGTACAGGTTGACACATCAATTTGCAGGCATACATAGTAGATCCCATGTCATGACACATTCATAAATAATAGGTAGTACATCAATAGCTTCCAATGTCATGATACATAATGGCCGCATCCCCTATCTGACTAAGCGCGTCAGTGAAGGCGGATCGGTAAGTAACTAAAGTTGCATTATGTTCATAGTTTATAGCATATTATGAAACCACGATAAGGGGTTTCTATCAAAATTGAGATCTCCTTGCCACTGTCCGAATAATAAGATACATGCCTCGTTCTTTGGACAGTGATTCAAAAATATGATGACAGGAATGTAACATGGCCGCCTTCCTGAGTTGTCGCTCACTCACTCACCAGGAGGGTATAGATAAGCCAAAGTTAATTCGAAATGCATATGAAATAATTTCTTAAAGTTCCTCCATACAGTTCTACAGTAATCCAGTTACTTCACGTAGACATAATTACTGTATGGAAGCCTGTCATCTTCGTCGATACAAACATGACCCTAGCGTTGCGAAGCACAAAATTCCAGCTAGGTCTAACCGACCTGAGATCATCAAAAATAGGGACTGGCATTACCTGGAGTCCGAATCATACATGGTACCGTACATTAGGAGAGTCTCTAACACAAACTCTAGTAGAGACACAATCTCCTACAGAAGAAAAACCACTTCATAAATCATTTTTACTGAAGAATGTCCCAGCCCTGGACAATGCGTAACCGCCATTGTAAAACGGTACCTCGGAACTCATCACGACTCGTCAAGACAACACCTACTTCCGCTAGAGCGGCATAACAAGAATATAGTCCTGCCTACCCATCCAAAATATACAATATAGGACTGATTCTACTTGTACTAATAATATGTAATACATATGAATTCAGGCCATAAACATAATAAGCAAATTAATCTATTTTCTGGCCCTAACAAATAAGTACGGACATGAGAGCAATATCCATGCGCCGGATCAATATCAAGAACGATTACTCCTATAATCAAAAGTGTGAATCAATCATGAATTATCCAGCTTTAACATAGACAGCATTTTCATACACAAATGAATAAATGTCTATATCTTTTCCATATTAAATAGCCATATCGATTTTTGTAATATGTGCGTCAAAATATGCACGCAACAGATTACCACACCCCTCGGGAAAAAAAATGGTACTTTTTTTTTTTTGAAATACATCTAGGAGCAACATACAATAGGCTCACAACGCACCAATAACAATGCGCAGATGATAAGCATAAGTTTTCTGACGTTAGAGAAAGTATTTCTCTAAGTATAAATATTTCCAGAGAGGTGTCACCAACGCATACTACATTATTAGCAATGACACAATTTCTACATTAGTTTATACATAAATTTCATCTAAGATATCTTAACATCATGATCATCAAAGACGAAAAAACATTGAAAGATCAGCGGTGAATAAACATCAATGAACCGCTAAGTAGTGTTACAATCAATATATGATATATTAGATATGTGTACACATTTCAACATAGGAACAATTGTATCAAAGTTGTATAACAGTTATGAATCATGTGGGCATCTAGACAAAATATCTGCCATCACATTTTCTGACCCACGGATAGCTCGCACCGAAAAATGAAATGGCTGTAGAGCAATCGCGTATCGCGTTGATCTCGCGCTCTTCAGATTTTTACTCTGAATAGCCGTAAGAGCTTTCTGGTCAGTTTCCACGATGAAATGCGCGCCAAGAAGAAATCTTTGCAGTTTAAGGATTGACCAAACCATAGCCAATAGTTCACGGTCTAGGACCGAGTAATTCTTCTCTGTGGCATTTAATTTCCGAGAAATATACATCACAGGATGCAGAGTTCCAGAGTACTCTTGCATTATTGCTGCTCCAATCCCAGTGGATGAAGCGTCACTACGAAGAATAAATGTCTTATCCATAGAAGGCAATACTAGGATAGGTGAAGTAGAAAACATAGTTTTAACCTTATCCAAAGAGGATTGACATTCTTGAGTCCAATGGACTACATTAGGAGACCCTTTCTTTAGCAAGGAAGAAAGAGGTGACATAATGGAGGACAGATTCGGAATGAATCGTCCATAAAATTGTATTAGACCTAAGAGACTTCGCACTTGCTTTTTAGTCTTAGGAATAGAAATGTTAAGTATCTTACTTGTATTATGGTCTTCTGTTTTTAGGCACCCATGACCAACACGGTGTCCTAAGAAAGATATTTCGCTAAAACCAATACATGCTTTTGATGGTTTTGCTGTCAGGTTATGCTCGCGTAAGATAGACAATAGTTCATTTATCCCATTATAGTGATCGTTCCAAGTATCACTGAAAAGACAGATGTCATCAAGATACGCAATGACATCTGAGCGATGAGATAGGATTCGACGCATCATGCGTACGAATGTTACAGGGGCGTTCATAAGACCGAAAGGCATGAAATTCCATTGGAATAGACCCCTAGGCGTCGAAAAAGCAGTAAACGGTTTGGCGTGTTCGGATAATGGAACTTGCCAATATCCCTTAGACAAATCGAGTTTAGTAAAGAAATGAGAATTCGATAGTCTCGTAAGTAGCTCTTCTAGTAAAGGCATAGGTTCAGCATCAAATTTCGTCACTTGGTTCAATTTGCGATAATCCACGCAAAGACGTATGTTATTGTCTTTTTTTCGTACAATAACCATCGGCGAAGAATATGCTGATGTGGATGGTTCAATAATTTTTAACTCTATCATCTCATCCAACTCTTTCTCTACCTGTGCTTGAAAATGTATCGGGATAGGATACGGTCTGACTCTTATAGGACTATGGTCAGTAAGAATAATGTCATGTTGAATGACATCAGTTTGACCAGGAATGTCAGTAAGGACATCCTGAAATTGTTCTAACATAGTAGAAACTTGTTTCTGCTCTCCTGGAGATAATTCTGGAGAAATTGCAACATCTTTCCATGATTCATTAGAGTGAAGAGGAATCATTGGAAAAGGTAGATTTACATCCGAGAAACTCGTTTCCTCATCCTGTATTACTGACAGAGATGAGTACTGTCCATGTTGGACTGGAAAATCGTCCGTTGCCTGGAAAACCGGTTGTAAATAATCAGGACGTTCATGGAATTCCGTGAGCATGTTGATGTGGAAGGTTTTACGCTTCCCGTCAATATCGACGATATAGTCAACATCGGAAACTTTTGATATTATATCGTACGGACCTTTCCAAGAAATAAGAAGTCTATTTTCCCTACAAGGTAGCAAGACAAATGCTTTGTCACCTGGACAAAGTTGTCGCAAGCAGCTCTTTTTATTGGCAAATTCCCTTGCCTTCTGTTTCGCAAATTCAGAAGAAGCAGTTGCCAATTTGCATGCTTCAATAATCTTGTGTCTAAGTGCGATGACATATTCATAAGAGGATTTTGTGTCATCGACAATAATATCAGCAGTTATAAGATCATGAAGTAAGGACATAGGACCTCGCGGTTTCGCGCCAAGGACAAGTTCAAAGGGAGAAAATCCTGTATGTTCGTTGGCGACCTCTCTATATGCAAAGAGAGCCGCGGGTAAAACCCTATCCCAATCCTGAGGATGATCTTCTGTTATCTTACCTAGTAGGTTTTTCAGAGTTCTATTCAGACGTTCCACCATCCCATTGGACATAGGATGATAAATACTACTCAGCGATCTCTCTATCTTAAGAGTCGACATTACTTGAGACATGGTATCCGATATGAGTTGGGTACCATGGTCGGATAATATTTCTGCTGGAAATTCCAGACGAGAAAATATTAACCAAAGAGCATCTGCGACATCAGCAGTAGTTATGCTCTTTAGAGGAACAGCCTCCGGCCAACGTGTGCACATATCAACACACGTCAAAATAAATTGGTGTCCTCTAGCAGACTTTATCTTAAATGGACCAATGATGTCTATCGCCATTTTTTGAAATGGTCGAATGGGAATGTCTGCAGCCTGAATAGGTGCATCATGGCGTGGACCTCTGGATTTAATCTCTTGACATACTTTACAAGATCGACAATAGATTCGTATGTCCTTATTCACAGCAGGCCAAAAGAAAGATTCAAGAACTCTAGCTTTAGTACGGGAAAAACCCATATGTCCAGCACACTGCGAATCATGAGCGTGCTGTAAGATTTTAACTCTCATATTTTTAGGCACAAGGATTTGAGAATGAATGGACTTAGCGGAGTCTTGTACCATACGTACAAGTACGCCATTCTTCATCGTAATCCAAGATTTACGATTTGTATCCTTATTCGGATCACCTTTTGTTGCCAGAGTAAAGAATTTCTTTAGAGTAGGATCATCTTCCTGCTGTTTTATAAAGGAATCATGGGAAATCTCCAAGGAATCATCTTGGATCTGCACATCATTATCTTCAGAATGTGAAGATTGCGGCATATTAAGAGCTTGAGCCTCAGTGATTACTGCATTAGCAGATTGCATATTAACATTTTCCCAATTAGAAATTTGCTGTGGAGTGCATTCTTTCACTCCATGAATGCGACCGATGATAAGATCAGCGATCGGATTCGGCAAGAGACATGCTTGCACCTCTCCTGTAAAGAAAGGCGTAGCAATATTGATAATGGCAGTGGAGTACTTCTCCAATGTGCCACCAAATGTTACACATTTGACTACATTGCCTGTAGCTCGAGAAGGATTTACGAGTGATTGCCTCACTCCGATGGTAGTGCACCCCGAATCGAAAAGAATTGATACCGGAGTACCATCTATTAGGCCCCTATTGAAGACAAGAGCGCCCCTTCCATTATGCGCGATTGACGCAGGGAGAGCGGGAAGCGGGTGACCGCAGCTTAAAGTAGAAACTGTGGTTGGATCGAATAATGTTTTGCATTGCGAACGCTGAGATGCTCTAGCAAAATCGAAAGCGGAATTTGCTACACTATTGGAGTCTTTTTTATCATTATTCCGATTACCGGCCTCGTGGAACTCCTGTTGTGCAGAGTTAGCCTGGTAATAAGATTTACCATGTCTTTTGTGTTGTGATCTACCTCGGTTATAATTGTCTCTATAATTATTATTTCCTCTGTCATAACCCCTATTTGGGTTTGAATCATAATATTCATGATCATAATCATCACGTACATTATACTGAGTATCCCTGTAATATTGGTTCTTTTGTCTCCATGAAGCACTTGGGTAGTTCCTATAGCTACTCCCCTTTCGAGAATGTCTAAAATTATGGGTACCCCTCGCGTGTCGAGGACTATCAGCCCGATTCCGGTTCTTCGAAGAAGAACCCTGATTTGAGTGGTTATCTTCGTTTTGATACTTATTCCAATTAACCTTTTTATCAAATTTTTTTTTAGCTCCTTGGAATTTGTGTGAGTAATTCTGATTATATTCTGTTGCCGAAGCAACTGGCATACTCTCTTTAATGTTAGAGTTACTAAGAATCATGTCAGGGTGTGCCGTGGCATACTGGTCACAATATTCTTCCATTTGCTTTATTGTACTAGGTTTACGCTCATGTAAGAACTCTAGGAATGATTTATTTACAGAAGACATGACCTTGTCTCTTAGTAATAAATCCGTAAGACCATCAAATGTTTTCTCTATTTTGGATAATTCAATCCATCGTGAAAGTGTAATTCGTGCTTTTGAGATGAATTCTGAGAATTCTACACCTACCTCAGGTCTCATTGTTTTAAACAAAAGACGATAACCTTCTTCTGACAGCTGATATCTCTTTATCAAAGCTGCCCTAATAGCATCATAATTATCCTTGTCGGCCTCTTCAACGAAATATAACTTACTCAGAGACTCCCCTTTTAGATTTTCAGACAACTGATTCACATACTGTGCTTTGTCAACATTATGAGCTCGACAAGCACGTTCAAATCTAGAAAGCCAAAATGTTATGTCATCACTGGTAGGGTTGAACGCTGGTACCTTGACCTTGTACACAAAGGGTTTACCATTACCACCAGATGCCTGATTAACATTACTCATACTTGTCAATTTCAATTTCTCTAATTCAAACTCATGTTCTCTTATTGCTTTTCTCTCTTCAGCCTCTCTATCTAATTTTTTCTGTTCTGCAGCAGCAGCAGCTTCTAATTTTTTCTGTTCTGCAGCAGCTTCCAATTTCTTCTGTTCTGCATCAAATCTCCTTTCCTCCACTTGCATCTGCAATTTCTTTAGTTCAGCAGCAGTATCAGCTTCTTTTTCTAATCTTTTTTCTTCAGCCAGAGCTTTTCTCTCTTCAGCAGCAGCTTTTTTCTCTTCAGCAGCAGCTTTTCTCTCCTCTGCAGCTAATGCTTTGTCATATTGAGCAACAGCCCATTGTTCTAAGTCTTTCCCAGTCTTATCAAGGGATTTTCCTTGTGCAATAAAGTAATCTAATGTAGACATCTTGTCTTCTTAAATCAGAAACCTGAAAAAGTAAATAAATTACCTTATTTCACTTTAATGGGAGACAAGTCTATACCATAGACTTAGTCTTAGAGAAAAACTTGTATGGTTATTTTGTTTATCATATAACCAATGATAACTTGAGTACCTGTGGAAAACAATAACTGTCTATCTGAAATACTGTGGGAGACAAGCCTTACAAAGGTCTCGTATACCTTAATGTAATCAATGATCACTTGAGTACCTGTGGAAAATAATATTTCCTATACCAATCACTTTGGGAGACAAGCCTTACAAAGGTCTTGTATAACTTAATGAAATCAATGATCACTTGAGTACCTGTGGAAAATAATATTTCCTATACCAATCACTTTGGGAGACAAGCCTTACAAAGGTCTTGTATAACTTAATGTAATTAATGATCAGTTGAGTATCTGTGAAAAATAATATTTCCTATACCAATCACTTTGGGAGACAAGCCTTACAAAGGTCTTGTATAACTTAATGTAATCAGTGATCACTTGAGTACCTGTAGAAAATAATATTTCCTATACCAATCACTTTGGGATACAAGCCTTACAAAGGTCTTGTATAACTTAATGTAATCAATGATCACTTGAGTACCTGTGGAAAATAATATTTCCTATACCAATCATAAAGTACTGATCTGTACTATAATATAAGTGTATTTAACTATACCTCATATGTCATATGTCAACTAAAGACATTACAAAGGACAAACAAGAAAAGACAATCTGAAAACATTTGCAGAGATCAAATTAAATTAAATAGGAGAAATGAAAAAAATGATCACAGAAACCGTGATGATAACTGCAATAAAATAACAAGACAAATAACGCCACAGTGTATAAACATAAGGGTGTAAAGAACTGAAATGAAAGGAAAGATGAGACCTACAATTATACAAACAAATCAAACAAAAATAAAGAACAGAAAAATGTTACAAATACAAATATGAAACAGTCGTCACAGCTAACCAAATATTTGCAAACTACGTTGCATGCAAATTTCAATTAAGAAATTGCTCCCTATAGAACGCCAGAACAAGACCAATATCATTTGGTATTTCCTGTTCTAGTCACCTCCCATCCAGTCCCGCAAACACATAATAATCACACATATAAACAAATAATATATAAACATAAATACATATAAATCATAAATGTGTACATAATATAATGAAATGTGTTGCAGTTGTAATGTATTGTACTGTATGCTCAGTTTTAACAGATTAGACTACCACTTTATTGAGTAATAGATTTGCTTTCTAACTGTTACACTGTTCAATTTTTTTGAGCACATAAGAAGATCCAACGATGAAATTTGCACATTATGTTCAACATTGCTCTTCTATTTCAGCAGGATAAACAATCACTAGTTTAGAACCCTGACTGTACTGTGCCAAATGTCAACAAGTGCTGACCCAGATATTGCTACACTTGTCAGAACAGGTCAAGCTGACATTGATTGTATAGCTGTCCTACTGGTGTTGATGTGGTCAAACAAATGTTCTTGCAACTGTAAAATGTGATTCTCAACACAAGACTGCGTAGGCTGGACCCAGGAATCTGGCCCACCACTGTAGAATCCAACTGTAAAGTCCACTCTGTAAAGTGTTCATTGTAAAGAAGTGTGGTGTATGGTGTGTTCTCTTTCTTCTGTAAAGCTCCACTATCAATCACTGTAGCATGTTGTTTGTGGTGCCACTACTGTATATGTCCATTGTAGTGTACAGAATTGTTGAGATCAGGCATGCTCCAGTCTACCCAGCTGTAAATGGGTAACTCACCCTAGTCCTGAGTTAGGGAAGGCAAAGGCAGTTGTAAACAGTAGTTTCCATCTAAGTCTCCAGGGGAAGCAGGCCCTAAACTTGGTCAATTCAACCGACGCAGGATGGTGTATATATGGAGTAGAAGTGTAGAGTGTGCTTAACGCGAATGGTGTACTGTTCGTGTTCTGACCAATCTAAACACTCATTCACTTGTGTCTACAAGGCACCAATGCAGACTGCTGGAATCTTTGTTTACACAGTTTATTTAGACGCACACACTGGGACATAACGAGTAAATCATGGGTACAGGTTGACACATCAATTTGCAGGCATACATAGTAGATCCCATGTCATGACACATTCATAAATAATAGGTAGTACATCAATAACTTCCAATGTCATGATACATAATGGCCGCATCCCCTATCTGACTAAGCGCGTCAGTGAAGGCGGATCGGTAAGTAACTAAAGTTGCATTATGTTCATAGTTTATAGCATATTATGAAACCACGATAAGGGGTTTCTATCAAAATTGAGATCTCCTTGCCACTGTCCGAATAATAAGATACATGCCCCGTTCTTTGGACAGTGATTCAAAAATATGATGACAGGAATGTAACATGGCCGCCTTCCTGAGTTGTCGCTCACTCACTCACCTGGAGGGTATAGATAAGCCAAAGTTAATTCGAAATGCATATGAAATAATTTCTTAAAGTTCCTCCATACAGTTCTACAGTAATCCAGTTACTTCACGTAGACATAATTACTGTATGGAAGCCTGTCATCTTCGTCGATACAAACATGACCCTAGCGTTGCGAAGCACAAAATTCCAGCTAGGTCTAACCGACCTGAGATCATCAAAAATAGGGACTGGCATTACCTGGAGTCCGAATCATACATGGTACCGTACATTAGGAGAGTCTCTAACACAAACTCTAGTAGAGACACAATCTCCTACAGAAGAAAAACCACTTCATAAATCATTTTTACTGAAGAATGTCCCAGCCCTGGACAATGCGTAACCGCCATTGTAAAACGGTACCTCGGAACTCATCACGACTCGTCAAGACAACACCTACTTCCGCTAGAGCGGCATAACAAGAATATAGTCCTGCCTACCCATCCAAAATATACAATATAGGACTGATTCTTCTTGTACTAATAATATGTAATACATATGAATTCAGGCCATAAACATAATAAGCAAATTAATCTATTTTCTGGCCCTAACAAATAAGTACGGACATGAGAGCAATATCCATGCGCCGGATCAATATCAAGAACGATTACTCCTATAATCAAAAGTGTGAATCAATCATGAATTATCCAGCTTTAACATAGACAGCATTTTCATACACAAATGAATGAATGTCTATATCTTTTCCATATTAAATAGCCATATCGATTTTTGTAATATGTGCGTCAAAATATGCACGCAACAATGGCACAGGAAGGAAGACTTGGCATGTGTTTGTTGAAGGCCTATGCTCCTTGGGGAGTTATTGATTGATTGGGTCTCTCGAAGATTTTGCCCGTAAGTCTACTTCAAAGCGTACTAGGGAAATTTTGGATTTCCCTTCGTAGACTTCAAATGATTCTGTGTTTTTCACGTATCATATGTTTGACAGATTAGCTCGCGTGAGAAGACGAAGTAAACAAACCTGATTAGCTACCTGTTATGACGGGTAGGTCACGAAAGTTTGTAAACACTTCGTTTGCTTGAGTTCAATGAGAAGAAGTGGTGATGAAAAAGTAAGCTTGTGTGATTAAAGACAGGCAGTAAATGCATGGTTTTAGCTGGCAAATCATAGAGCGCTACGAGGTTACAACGACTGTTAGATTACTGTAGGCTCTTTTTCCGTTATACGCCACAGTTGGGTTGGCCACGTCCTCAGAAGGGACCATGATACCATTACAAGAACAGCTCTGCTATGGACCCCCGAGGGAAAGCGAGAGAGGCCGACCAAAAACAACTTGGCGGAGAACTGTAGAAGCCGAGATGCAAAGAATGAACCAGAGTTGGGGCACTCTACGAAGGATGGCCGCCGACCGAGCAAAGTGGAATCAATTTGTTGCTGCCCTACAAGACGCCACCTGGCGTGATGGCCGCTGACTGCTTTGGCGGTTGGCGGTTATGGATCAAAGAAGAATAAGACTCATAACGACAAAAAGTAGGAATATTATTTTTTTTCCATCAGTGGCGTAGTGTCGGCTCTGCATTTGACCATTGCTGGAATCATGACTCATGCCACTTCATGTCCTCTTGTATTGGTGTTTTCTGCAGCACCATTTTTTAAAAAACGTGAGATGATTGTTAAATGGTAAAGGTAGTCCCATATCAGATACAATGTGCACTTTTAAAGCTCAACAGAAGTGAACACGTGGCAATCTTCAGAAGCCAACATGTGGTAATCTTCAGAAGCCAACATGTGGTAGTCTTCAGAAGTGAACATGTGGCAATCTTCAGAAGCCAACATGTGGTAGTCTTCAGAAGCCAACATGTGGTAGTCTTCAGAAGTGAACATGTGGCAATCTTCAGAAGCCAACATGTGGCGATCTTCAGAAGCCAACATGTGGCGATCTTCAGAAGCCAACATGTGGCAATCTTCAGACGCCAACATGTGGTAATCTTCAGAAGCCAACATGTGGTAATCTTCAGACGCCAACATGTGGCAATCTTCAGACTCCGCGCAGGCAACAACAGATTGAAATGCTATCTTTTCAACAAGCTAAACATAGGAATTACTGATGACTGTAACCGTGGCACCGATAAAGTAATTGCTGAACATCTGCTGCAACGTGTACAACATATGAGCAACAGGGATGAAAAAAAAAATAACAAAATAACAAAAACATATTATTCAAATAGTAGTTAATGCCCCTTGATTTCCCATTTGTTTCATGTGTACCCTATAGATTTTTTAAAAAAATAAAAGTTTGCCTCGTTTTGGCTAGGCGCGCACCGTTCAGCTTAGACACACGGCCCATTGGTTATATTAGAGCGCATGTCCAAACAGACTACAGCTGGGAAAAGGCTATTTCACAACAGAAGTTCCTTACTGTGCAGGATGTCTTCAAGACAATAATATAGAACATTTCTGGTTAAAATGTAAGAGGTATGAACAAATGAGAATACCAATATTAGATTATTTGCAAGCATCAAACTTACCTATAAATATTGAAGAGGTGTTAAGAATAGACAGACCTAGGGAGCTGCATAATATAGTCAAACAATATTTAACACGAACAAATGTTAATATATAGTGGCTGGGAATATGAAGGTCTGATGCTGGTCTTAAAATACATATGACTTTTACCAGATGCAAGTCAATTAAATATCTGTTAAAGTCAGTTATATAACTGGAATCACCAGGTCTTTACACCCCTCCACTTTAATATTACTCCTGTTCAGAGTTTCTTCTTGATTTTGTTTGTTTTTGGTTTTTTTTTTTTTTGCTTTTTGTTTTTGTCTTTTTAATTTAATTTTTTATGTTTTATTTAACGTATAAGCACAATTGTGATTGTCCCTATTTACAATGATTTGACAAATGTGATGCCACTTTCTTATATCGGCAGTTGTTCATATTATTTGGAATTGAAAACAATATATATCCTAATTATAACTCGTCAGAGGTTGAACGGGATATTTTTTTTCATTAATTTAAAAAAAGAAAAAAGAAGTCCCAACAGAAAAGACCAATGATATGGCTGATGTGCATCCAATAGATATGCAAATTTTTTAAAATAGGGTGTGTCTTTTTAAGTCATCCTGCAGGGAAAGTTAGGGGTCGTTCACAAATAACGTAACGCAAAACAAACCAAAAAAAAGGGGGGGTGGGGGCAAGGGGGTAGCCGAGATGTTACACTTTGGTGCGCGGGGATCTGAAATGTTGTGCTTTTTTTGTTACGCACATGTTACGGGGGGAGGGGGGGGGAAGAGAGAACGGGGGGGGGGAGAAAGGGGGGGGGGGGCGGAAAATGTCAAGAGTTTCGTTACATAAACTGCCCTTAGCTGAATACACATATACGCCATTTATTTCTTTTTCACTTACATTGGTTGACTGGTTCTGAAAAATGCGGGCAATATAAAAAAAAACATCCCACAGCGCCATGACATAAATAGAATGCTCTTGTACAAATAGTGCGCTAGCAGTCCTTTTCAGGACAGGCCCTTTTTAGGACAGGACAGGCCCTTTTCAGGACAGGACAGGCCCTTTTCAGGGCTGCTTCACGCTAGCTGACAGAGACACTAGTAGCCCTTGTCGTGTCGTAATGTTTATCAGTTCGAGGCACGTTGTTTTGTCTTGTTTTTTGTGTGTGTGCTTTTTTTTTTTTTAAATTGCAGTTAAGATCTTATATAATCGAAAAATTGTGGGTTGTGTCTATGGTCGTAAGATGTGTGCATCGGCACAAGAAGGCAACAATCGTATTTAAAAAAAGTGGGGGGCGGAGAGAGAGAGAGAGAGAGAGAGAGAGAGAGAGAGAGAGAGAGAGAGAGAGAGAGAGAGAGAGAGAGAGAGAGAGACATACAAAAATAAAAAACGTTCAGAAATAAATATACCCGATTTTAATCAGGTTTTCCTTTCTTTCGTTTCCAATATCACCATAAATGTATCATTATCTCCTTACAACTTGGCTCCTACAATAGCATATCCTTTTAATAAATAACACATTTGTGCCATCCTCCTGTCTTGTGTCATTCGCTCAAAGACTTCCCATGATTTCTCCATCCCCTTCATGTATGTCACCTCGTCTCCGTGTATTCCTATACAATACACATAAATAGCATTTTTAATAAGTTAGAAGTGTTTCATTTTCATATCTCAGAAGGCGGGTCCATATCAAATATAGATCAAAAGGTCAGTAGGTCAGGTCACGAAAGGTCATGCACTGCTAGCTGTGCGTTCATGAACCATACCTTTTGGGTCACGTCTTCTGCATTCTTAAACGCTTGGTGGCGCGAAGATTCCACACTTAAGCCACGCTGGGTTTTTCCTGCCAAGTTGGTCTAATCTGGTTTTGATAATAGTAAATTCTTCATTCACAGAAGTCATTCAGTCATGCTATTTCACTAACTGTACTTAATTTCGCAGTTTTTTCTTCTAAACAAAAATGTACAGCCGTGAAACTCTAGTGAACTTTCCAAAACCACGTGGTTTTATTCATTTAGGGCTGCTACAGGGCAAACTTTAGCACGCCAAGATCTGCTGTCTACTTTTTTTTAACGAAGCTATAGTCTATCTTATATACTCGTTTTCGATGTAGTTACTTTTGTAAATAAAGAAGGAAACCTGAGGCCCTCGAGGAGTAAATTAATAAATAATGATAATTAACAGACACTCGTTGGACAGAAAGCAGGACACCAGAAAACAGACAAGATATACAAGTGATAGGCTTACCAGCAATCGAACTAAGGACCATTCATAAGTAGCCAACGCCTTGCTGTGAAAGGATGCACAGCTTATTTAGCATCCCCCAAAAAGTGCTTGAATGGAAGCGGTCATTCTTACAACGCTTACACAACTACGGAATATTGTACCAGTGAACCAGCCATACATCTAGAGACTCCATCAGTCATATATATATATATATATATATATATATATATATATATATATATATATATATATATATATATATATATATATATATATATATATATATATATATATATATATATATATATTGTGATAGGGCCGGAAAGACACCCGGCTTACCCCTTCACGGAAAGACACCCCAGCTTCCCCCTTCATTGTGAGTGGCACATTTATCACCCATATTTTCGATGTGCACGAAGCATGCTGGGATGTAAATTCCTCAAGATTGATTAAAAGGCCATAATAACTCCTAAAAATTAGTTTTGGTGCATAGTTGTGTGTTATATTTGATAGTGGTGTTTTTGCTCTAGAAATAGTTGTGTATATCTGTGTTTTCATGCCTGGTAGAGCAAATATCGCGAGTGTTGTTTGAGTGGCGCAATTACTGCGCGCGCGGACTGGGTTGAGTGTTTAGGCTTAGCGGTCTATATAAAGCGCGTAATAGCCAGCAGCGGCCTTTCCTAGTATCAGCCCAGACGAGAGAACAGGCGAGACGAGGTGACCGGTGTAGGTAGCAGATGGACCAGAGCACGTGAGCTGTAAGTCTTAGCGCATTTTGTAGAATTTAGCATTCGTGTTCTATAAGTCTAAAATTATATTCAGCACGAGTCTGTTTTAATGTTTAGTTAATTAGGTCTAAATAGATAGATAGCTAGATGTGAACGTTTAAGAGCGATTATTTTATTTATCAGAAAGGCAAATATGGTATGAAGTTATTTCACGTGAATTTAGATAGTATCTACCTGTTAGCAAAAATAGCAAGATGACGGCCACGTGGTGATGTATTTAGTTCCAGCTTTGTTAAAGTTAAGAATAATTATATTGTATTCCTTAATGTAAGAGTAATTAAGTGAATTTCACGATTATTGATATTTCTACTGTATATCTTTAGTGGGTTACTTTGAAGTGACAATAGTCATTTAGATTTCGGGAGAGCGCGAGGTCACTCCTTTGTTGAGACATGTGTTTCTCTGATTGCTCCCGGCGGAGCATGGAAACACCAATGCAGCTGGTGTCCATTACAGGCCCACAATAAGGATTTTTATGCTATTGCTGTGGTTGTTTCGGTGACGGTAACGATGTGTTTCATGTGATGAGTTCTCAGTCTCATCAGGGGTCGTATACGACACGCTTGGTACCAGGCGCACCAGTCGCCACTTACGACATGTTCAGAGGGCAGTGACGAATATTGAGATGGATCAGTTCGAGGTGGTGGTTTACTCTTATTATTGAGAGTATTTGATGTACATGTAGTTGAAGAATATTATTTTATGTCCATTTTATTATTATTTAATTATGGTTATGTGAAGAATGGTTTGTGAGAGCACGTGGGCTCACTTGGAGATATATATTTCTCTTCTCCGCGCCTGAGGGAGCATGGGGCCACCAGTGTGGTTTCATCCGTATGAAGCATTCAGATGCTCGTGCAGTAGTAGTTTCGGTAGCAATCTGTGTTACACGGTGAGGTTGCCAGCCTCATGCACAACACCATACTAGTCTCATTGGACGACATGCATGAGTGTGTGTGTGTGTGATAGCTGAGTGTGTGCTCTTGCAGTAGTGGTTTTGGTAGCAATCTGTGTTACATGGTGAGATTGCCAGCCTCATGCACAACACCATACTAGTCGCATTGGACGACATGCATGAGTGTGTGTGTGTGTGTGATAGCTGAGTGTGTGCTCTTGCAGTAGTGGTTTTGGTAGCAACCGATGTTACACGGTGAGATTGCCAGCCTCATGCACAACACCTTACTAGTCGCATTGGACGACACGCATTAGTGTGTGCGTGTGTGATAGTTAAGGGTGGCGTGGAAGGACTGTTTGGCAGGTGAGAGCATCATTATTTAACTACTATGATTTTAACTATTCGTTGCTTTGTTTGTTTGGTGTTATGTTCGCTAGTTTATTTGCTTAATGTTTGCTTAGTCCCTGAATGGGTTGTAAAAATAAATACAGCCCCTGCCTCTAGAATCAAGAGTTTTATTGTTGTTCGGGTCGGTGCGAGTGTGACAAGAGAGTGATCAAACATATCACAATATAATCATCATCATCATCTCGCTCACCCTATCACAATTGGCGTCGTCGACAGGATCAGGCAGACAGTGACACCGAGCAAACAGCAAACGAACAAATAGTGTAAACACCCAGCAGTGCGGTCTGGCAGCAAGATGGCCACGAGGAGCACACGTGCTACGAGCAGAGGGGATCACGAGGATGTAGAACCAACACAAGTGGTCGGTGCATCAGTGGTGCAAAGTTTGGGATCAGTAGCAGGTCCACTGCCCCAGCCAGAACACATGCGGTGCATAATGGTGCCCACCCACAAGAAAGTGAGAACTTTTGGAGAACGCACAGGGCCAAATGCGGAGGACTATGCAAGGGAGGTTAGAGCTGCATGGAGGTCCAGCTACATGAGTAAGGAGGACCAAACCGATGTGATCCTCGATAGTGTGACCCCAGTTGTCTGCAGGGAGCTGCGGATACAAGTAAGAGACAATGACCCGGAGGCAATGCTTCAGGCCATACTCAGGGTGTATGGAGAATCGAGGAGCACCCAAGAACTAATGGCGCTATTTTATTCAGCGTACCAAGGGCCACGGGAATCGGTGCGTGAGTTTGCCCATAGGCTGCGTGAGATATTTGAGCAGGCAGCAGGGGCGCAGGAGAAAGCCAATGGTGTCAAGCTTGACGAAACAGTGCTAAGGGACCAGTTTGTTGCCAGTCTAAGGGACGACTTGACGCGGAGAATGATGGAGGACAGGGTCCGGCACGAGCCTGCAGTATCATTTGTGTCCATAAGAGATGATGCTCTGAGATGGACTGGGAGTGGTCAAACAGCAAGAGCTGGGATAGCCACAGTCACAGCATCCGACGAAGAAATGGCACCCAGGTCACATGAAGGAGACGCCGAAGTGGAGCAACTCAGAGCAGAGGTCGCACAGCTGAAGCGCCAGATGGCTGAAATGCAAGACTGGCAGAGAAGGCCGGCGAGGACCATCCGATTCTTTTGGTGCAAAAATTTAGGGCATCTACAGAGGGAATGCCCACAACAGGCACTAAACTAGACCCCTCTGTGGCTGGGAGTCAGGCTGTGGAAGGGGAGCTTTGTGACTCAAATAGAAAGAGTACAGGTAGAGGTGGCAGACAATTACAGGTTGGCATGAGGAAGAATGTAAATGGAAGGAAAGGGCCTGTTTCTCCAGGTAATAGGGAGACTGAGATGTTGGTGCGGCAAGTGGGGGTTATTAACAGGAGGACCATCTCTAGGCGCCACGGGAACAGTCGCAGGTACAGAAGCAGAAAGAAACCTCATGTATGGAATGGCCCCCGGAGAATCAGGTGCTATAACTGTGCTGATTTTGGGGATCATATAGCTGCCAGGTGTCCATGTGGTCCTCTACCTAGAAGATGTTTCCAATGCAAGTCAGCACAACATTTAGTAGCGAGCTGTCCGTTTAGTAACTCTGCGGCTAGAGCATCACACAAAGTGGAGCGCAGGCAGAAGGACTGCCACTCAGAAGGAAGGTTAGAGATTCAACCATCACAGGAAATGTCGACCAGCAGTGGACCAAATCCCCAGGAGTTTAAAGAAAGAAATGTGAAGGGAGAGCACCAAGAAGACCGGATCAAGATGGTAGGAGGTCGGCCTGAAGGAGTAGTACTGATGGAAGGGAAAGAGATAAATTGTGTGTTTGACACAGGTTCACAGGTGTCTACCATCACAGAGCAATGTTTCAGGGAGATGTTTGGAAGGCTCCCCTTGGATGAGGGTAGATGGGTGCGCCTGACAGCAGCAAATGGTGCCACCAGTCCATATATTGGTCACTTAGTGGTGGACATACAAGTTGGGTGCACAGTACTGAAAAACTGTGGGGTTTATGTTGTCAAGGAAGTACAAGGACCTAGAAACCAGAAGAAAACACCAGGGATCATAGGTACTAATGTCCTTGTGGAAATCCCAAACATACAGAACATACTAAGATGGGACCCTCCAAGGTATCAGGGGATGACGCAGAAATTAGACTCTATAAAAGTATGGGTAGCTGGGAGAAAGCAAACCCACATACCTGCTCGATCGATCAGGGCCATAACAGTCAAATGCAGGAGAGGAGGCCAGTCAGAAAGAACTTTTCTCTTTGAGCCTATGGCCGCTTACACACGAGCGTTTCTTGACGCGCGTTTCTCACGCGTGACGAATGAAAGAGTACGGATTTACAGACAGTCTCGCTCGGCTGAGCAGCCTGTAAATCCCTTACTCCTTCATTCATCACGCGTGAGAAACGCGCGTCAAGAAACGCTCGTGTGTAAGCGGCCTAACAGAGACTTAGAACACAGAGGGCTGATTATGAGTCATACATTGACTGTTCTTAGAAGTGGGTCCTGTGATATTCAGGCCATAAATTTGGGAGATGAGGACTTGTTTTTAGCTCCCAGGACACTAGTAGGAATACTGACAGAAGCTGGGGTGGACTATAGCACATATTTCAGAGTTGTAGGAGCTCAAGAGGTAGAACGAACGAATGAACGAACGAACTTTATTTTCAAAGGGTTAAGAATTGGGCACGCAGGCCCGTCTGATATTCTGCCCTTCCTCTCTCTCTCATCATGTATACTAATATCCTTTCATCCTCACATTTACTTTAAGCATTATTAAGGCATTTATCATTATAAAAGTAATATTACGTTTGCAATAATCATCATAATTAAAGTGTTTTTAAAATAAAATTAAAATAATATAAAAAAAACCCAAAAATTAATATTAATAATAAATTTGAGAAAAAAAAAAAATAAAAAAAATTTAAATTTAAAAAAAAATAAATAAAATAAAATAAAAAAAATAAAAAAATAAAAAAACCAAAAAACAATAACAACAAGACATAAGAGTCGAATTTTTCGTACTGTAAATTAGTGATTTGAGACATATTCAGAGGTATGTTATGAGAACTTGTAAAATGTTCATACGGTTTTCAATTGAATGACTCAGGGCCTTTTTTTTTTTTTTTAGGTTCATCAAGATGAGGTGGGTAAACAGTTACTTTCCTCGCTGTCTTTGCGTCCCAAACTCAAGACCAGAATCAGACAAGATCGATAGTTAGATAGACATATATGAAAGGAATTAATTTGCCAAGGGTTGAAAATCGGACACAGTCCCCTCTTGCATTCTTCCATCATCTTGCTCATCTTTTATTACTGTTACTCAAACATTCTCCAGCGTACTTAAAGTATTAATTTAAGGGCAGTGCAACATTACAAGGAAGTATAACAGCATACATTAACAGTACCTGATCATAAAATTAAGAATATAAATTATTAAGAATATAATATTAAGAATAAGTATATTGTAATGAAAACTAGATCTTCAGAGCCTCCATACAGTATATTAGATAAAAGTACAACACAATCAGTTAAGGTGGCATATAATCAGCACTCATAAAGTATTTGAACAGTATACGATTGTATGAGTAAGGACTGTGCGTGTTTTTCAGGTCATTGGGAAGATTGTTCCAAAGATGAGCAGCTGAGTAAGCCAAACTAGTTTTAAATAGGTCAAGCCTGGGCTTGGGTACCTGTAATTTGTTTAAGCGCTGACTACGTCTGTCATTGTACTTTAAAAGCAGCCAAAGATACTTTGGAGCATTCTGTGACAGGATTTTGTGAATAAATTTCCCTTTGTTAAAGAGGAAGCGCTTCCTGAGGGGTAATATTTGAAGATAATTATATAAATCTATACAATGTGATTGGTGTTTATCAGCAACAAGGCGCATTGCGCGTTTTTGAAGTGAGTGGAGCCTTTTTGTGTTGGAGACAGAACAACCATCCCAGATTGTGGAACAATAGTCTAGGTGCGTTTGTATATGAGATATGTAGAACATTTTCCTTGCCTCTTCATCCAGGAAATGTTTAATTTTGGCTAATTGGTAAACTTTTTGTGCTGTTAGCTTTGTGAGTGCATGTACATGTGAGTTCCAACTTAGGTGTTGGTCAACAGTGATACCTAGAGTTCTGTGTTCATTTACGTTTTCAATTAGTGATGTTCCAATGAAGAGCTGAAGTGTTGTTTTCTGCAAGTTTTGTAGTTTTTGTCTGGTTGATATTAACATACATTTTGTTTTACTAATATTTATTTGCATGCGATTCTCGTTGCTCCACGTAATAAGATTATGTGTATCGTTTTGTAAAGATTGTTCTAGTGTGGTGCAACATTTATCACTAGTATAGACAGTACAGTCATCGGCAAAAAGGTCACATGATGAGTGTTTGAAGTATAGAGGAAGATCATTAATGTATACGGTAAATAGAAGAGGGCCGAGAATAGAGCCCTGAGGAACACCTGTATAGACAACGGTTGGGTTCGACAAGGAATTATTATAAGAGACTATTTGTTGTCTGTCTGACAGGAACGATTTAATTAACTTTACCAGCTTAATATTTACTTTCATTGTTTCTAATTTTCTGATTAAAATAAAGTGATCTATCATATCAAATGCTTTTTTTAAGTCTACAAATATTGCTCCACATATATTAACGTTATTGATGTTTAGGTGCCAATTGTCTATCATCTTTGTTAAGGCTGTGTGGCATGAATGCTTTGGTCTAAACCCCGACTGACTGTCGATTAGCAGGTCGTTATCTACTAGGTGTTGTAGTGTTGTTTTGTGGATGTGTTTTTCCAGTGGTTTGGACAGCGACGATATAAGAGAAATGGGCCTATAGTTACTAAGATTACTACTATCAGATGAACCTGGTTTGAGAAGTGGGTATACTTTAGCGCTTTTAAAAGCGGATGGAAAGTAACTCCTTGCGATACATTGATTATATATGTATGTCAGTGAATCACTAATAGCAGGTGTCAGCAAGTCCACCATACACGAATCCAAAGCAAGAGATGTGCCCAATTGACCTGACCGGGTTTGAGGGCAGTGAGACTGAAGAGCAGGAAGTAAGAGCATTGTTGAGACGCTATTCCGATCTTTTTGCCACAGATGAGACAGATGTAGGGTACACGGACAGGGTAAAGCACACCATCCCATTAACAGATGACACCCCAGTTAAGCAGCCTTACAGGAGAATATCTCCTGCTTTCTATAAAGAGGTACAGGATCACCTACAAGGATTGCTTGACAAACAAATAATCAAGGAGAGTTGCAGTCCTTGGGCCTCCCCAATAGTTTTGGTACGGAAGAAAGATGGTCGGCTTAGACTCTGCGTAGACTTCAGGGCACTCAACAGCAAGACGAAGAGGGATGCATACCCTCTACCCCGAGTAGATGAGTACCTGGATGCGTTAGGAGGAGCAAAGATATTCTCATCGCTTGATCTGGCAAGTGGTTACTATCAAGTAGCAATGGATGAGAAAGACCAAGAGAAAACCGCCTTCACTACCCCTTTTGGACTTTATGAATACACCAGGATGCCTATGGGCTTAGCCAACTCGGCCAGCACCTTTCAACGATTAATGCAGAGCAGTATGCATGATTTAGTGTTCCAGCTGATACTAGTATACCTTGATGACATTTTGGTGTACTCTGCTGACTTCACTAACCATTTGAGCCGACTGGAGAAAGTATTCTCTAAGCTACGCCAGCTAGGGCTGAAGTTGAATGGAGGAAAGTGTAAGCTGTTTAGGACGACGATTGAATTCTTGTGGCATACTATATCAGCAGATGGAATAGGAGCTATGGAAGACAAGGTGAAGGCTGTTCAAGACGCCCTTGTACCACGTTCCCAGACTGAGTTGCGGTCATTCCTGGGATTGGCCAGTTACTACCGCAGATTTGTGCCGGGCTTTGCAAAGATAGCCAAACCGCTACATGATTTAGTAGCTGCGCTCAATCAAGGCATGCAGGCTAAAAGACGAAGTAAGTAACCCATAGGAGAGTTGTGGACAGAAGTGTGTGATGTAGCCTTTGAGACACTGAAAAAGGCACTAACCTCTACACCGCTACTGGGGTTCCCTAACTTCTCGCTACCATTTATCCTCGAGGTAGATGCATCATTTGAAGGATTGGGAGCAATTCTTTCGCAAGTGCAAGATGGAACAAAGAAAGTCTTGGCATATGCAAGTCGCACACTTCGACCCTCTGAAAGAAACTCAAAAAGCAGTATGAGGTTAAAACTGCTAGGTCTTAAGTGGGCCATGACTGAGAAGTTCAGAGGTTACCTGCTAGGATCACAAGTAGAGGTATTTACAGACAATAGGGGTCTGGCCTTCTGGGAGAAAGCTAAACTGTGAACTATAGAGCAGAGATGGATGGCCCAGATGGCGATGTTTACCTACACAATCCGACATCGGGCAGCAAGAGCCAATGGAAATGCAGATTATTTGTCCCGTTTTCCTATTGAAACCGCAGCCGAGGAACTGGAAGATGACAGCTGATGATGTGGTAGCGATGGTTAGGAAGATGGTAAAGGATGGCACTAGACCTGCAGGAAAAGATGCTCGAAAGATCCCCTTGGCTGCAAGGAAACTACTTAATCAGAGTAACCGGCACGGAGTGACAGATGGGTTGTTATACCGGACAGTGAAGGGATCAGTTGGATCCAGCATGAAACAACTGGTAATACCTGAGTCCATGAAACCACGGATACTAGACTCTGCTCACAGGGTAGGCCATCAGGGAAGAGAGCGCATGATGCAGTTGCTGAGAAGTAGATGCTTCTGGGTAGGCATCGCAGCTGATGTTGACGTTTTTTGTCGCAGATGCAACCGATGTAACGTCGCCAAGGCACCTCAACTGAAGTTTCATGCGCCATCGGGAAACTTGATTGCCTCCAGACCACTTGAGGTGGTAGCAATGGATTTCACACTGCTAGAGCGGGATTCCAAAATGGATTTCACACTGCAAGAGCGGGATTCCAAAGGGTTTGAGAATGTATTAGTGCCGAGAGATGTGTTCAGCAAGTACACCATTGCTATACCAACAAGAGACCAAAAAGCAACAACAGTCACCAAGGCCCTGGTGGAAAAGTGGTTCCAGTGTCTCGGAGCTCCTCACAGGATACACTCTGATCAAGGCCGGAACTTCGAGTCAGCGATAATCGCAGAGCTGTGCAAGGTATATGGAGTCCACAAGAGCCGCACTACAGCTTACAATCCTAAAGGCAACGGGCAGTGTGAGCGCTTCAACAAGACGTTGCATGATTTGCTGAGACCCATGACAGCCGACCAGAAGCGAAGGTGGTCTGAGCATCTAGCGGAGGTGGTTATGGTCTACAACTCTACATCCCACTCTTCGACAGGGTACTCACCATACTACCTCCTCTTCGGCAGAGAACCGAGGCTTCCTCTAGACTTCATGATAGGCACGCGCCCAGATGAAGAGCCGGAGACAACTGATGAGTGGCTGCAAGGTCACCTAGAGAGGTTGCACATAGCCCACCAAAAAGCTGCAGAGAGAATGCAGAAAATGGCCGCTGACAGGAGGGAGAGAAGTAATCAGCTTCCAGGCCCCACACCATTGCGAGTGGGTGAAAGAGTGCGGAAAAGAGTGCACTACACTGACAGGGCCAAAATACAAGACATGTGGTCCAACGACGAATTCATTGTATCGTCAATTCCAGAAGCAAGCGGTGGTCCTTATGTGATAAGGCCAGCAGGCAACGAAGATCTGAAGATGAAGGTTGCGGAGCATGAACTGAGACGAAGTGAGGACAAAGATAATTCTCCGAATCTGGTAGATGCTACACTAGGCCTACCTGAGGCACCAGCTTCGCCAGATGAGACAGACCCTGGGGAGGACGTGCATGGTCTAATGCCCGAACCAGGCTGGTATGCCCTGCAGCCGATAGAGGGTCCTGCCCCGAGACGATCTGAGAGGTTACAACTGAAGCGCCAGAGGGAGTGATGTTGTCGGGACGACAACAAAATCAGGAGGGAGATATGTGATAGGGCCGGAAAGACACTTGGCTTACCCCTTCACGGGAAGACATCCCAGCTTCCCCCTTCATTGTGAGTGGCACATTTATCGCCCATATTTTCGATGTGCGCGAAGCATGCTGGGATGTAAATTCCTCAAGATTGATTAAAAGGCCATAATAACGCCTAAAAATTAGTTTTGGTGCATAGTTGTGTGTTATATTTGATAGTGGTGTTTTTGCTCTAGAAATAGTTGTGTATATCTGTGTTTTCATGCCTGGTAGAGCAAATATCGCGAGTGTTGTTTGAGTGGCGCAATTACTGCGCGCGCGGACTGGGTTGAGTGCTTAGCCTTAGCGGTCTATATAAAGCGCGTAATAGCCAGCAGCGGCCTTTCCTATTATCAGCCCAGACGAGAGAACAGGCGAGACGAGGTGACCGGTGTAGGTAGCAGATGGACCAGAGCACGTGAGCTGTAAGTCTTAGCGCATTTTGTAGAATTTAGCATTCGTGTTCTATAAGTCTGAAATTATATTCAGCACGAGTCTGTTTTAATGTTTAGTGAATTAGGTCTAAATAGATAGATAGATGTGAAAGTTTAAGAGCGATTATTTTATTTATCAGAAAGGCAAATATGGTATGAAGCTATTTCACGTGAATTTAGATAATATCTACCTGTTAGCAAAAATAGCAAGATGGCGGCCACGTGGTGATGTATTTAGTTCCAGCTTTGTTAAAGTTAAGAATAATTATATTGTATTCCTTAATTGAAGAGTAATTAAGTGTATTTCACGATTATTGATATTTCTACTGTATATCTTTAGTGGGTTACTTTGAAGTGAGAATAGTCATTTAGATTTCGGGAGAGCGCGAGGCCACTCCTTTGTTGAGACATGTGTTTCTCTGATTGCTCCCGGCGGAGCATGGAAACACCAATGCAGCTGGTGTCCATTACAGGCCCACAATAAGCATTTTTATGCTATTGCTGTGATTGTTTCCACCCGTGTGTTACCGGGGCCCGAAAGGGGAGCAAAGAATAGTAACACTGTCCCCTACCAAGCATGTCGTAAAAAGCGACTAAGGAGGGTTGGGCATGGGGCCGGTTACACCATCCTGTAAAAAAAATTTAAACCACAAAAAACTTCAACAAATATGGACAAGTCAAATAAAGAAAATAAAACACAGCCATCCAAGACAGGGGAAGGTCCTCTCGCGGGGAGGCGTATGATGCAACACAGAGAAAGCCGAAAGGAGTCTGTGTTGCTGACTAACCTTCTTTCTTCTAGGAGAACTTCCAGATTTGGCACCTGGAATGTTCGGACATTAAACGAACAAGGGAAAGTGGCGCAAGTAGCAGCAGAAATGAGGGAATACAAAATCGAGGTTCTGGGAATGTGTGAAACAAAGTGGAAGGGGGTAGACAGGAAGAAACTCATCACAGGTGAAATGGTGCTGTCCTCAGGACATGAAGACGAAAGTTCACACCACAGTGAAGGGGTAGCTCTTATGTTATCTAAAGAAGCACAGAAAGCACTAATTGAATGGGGAGCTGTTGGACCCAGAATAATAACAGCTTCTTTCAAAACAGCTAAAAAGAAAATTCATGTAAATGTCATCCAATGTTATGCACCAACTAATGACAAAGAAGAGTCTGTGAAAGAAGCATTTTATACTAAACTACAGGAAATTATGGATAAAGTAAAAAGAAGAGACATCACAATTTTGATGGGTGACATGAATGCAAAGATAGGTACAGTCAACACTGGATTTGAAGAAGTCATGGGAAAACATGGGCTAGGAGTAATGAATGAAAATGGAGAGCTATTCGCAAACTTCTGTGCTTCATATCAGCTGGCTATAGGAGGAAGCATGTTTCCACATAAGAGAATACACAAGGCAACATGGATATTACCAGACCATAAAACAGAAAATCAGATTGATCATATATGCATAAACAAGAAGTTTAGATCATCATTGCAGGATGCAAAGGTATATAGAGGAGCAGATGTGGCATCAGATCACCATCTTCTGATAGCCAAAGTAAAAATGAAACTCAAGAGATATGCAACAATGCAAAATTATAGACAACAGTTAATGTAGGACAGCTAAGAAATCAAGAAACAAGAGACAAATTTGCGGTCACAGTAACCAACAAATTCCAAGTGCTCCAACAGCTGGAAGATGTAGAGAATACAGAAGACTATTGGCAGCAGGTCAAAACAGTATGGAAGGAGACATGTGAAGAAATACTGGGGAAAAGGGAAAGACAACAAAAAGCATGGATAACAACAGAAACCATCAATAAGATAAAAGACAGAAAAAACAAGAAAGCAGAGTTAAACACAAGCAAAACTAGAAGCTCCAAAGCCAAGGCTCAAGAAGTGTACACAGAAGCAAACAAAGAAGTAAAAAGAAGTATCAAAAGAGACAAGAGGAAGTATATTGAGGAGTTGGCAAGAGAGGCAGAAGATGCTGCAGCCAAAGGAAATATGAGAGAACTGTATAACAGCACAAAGAAGCTAACAGGGAAATACAAGCAAACAAGTTGCCTCATAAAAGACAAGAATGGGAAACTGCTCAGCAATATACAAGAGCAAATGAAGAGGTGGACAGAATATTTTGGGGACCTTCTCAATAGACCAGCTCCACAAAACCCGCCGGACATCCAGCCAGCAGAAGAAGAGCTACAAATTAACGGTGAAAGACCAACGAAGGAAGAATAAAGAAAGCCATAAAGCTTCTAAGAGAGGGAAAAGCGTCTGGACCTGATGGCATTCCAGCAGAGGCCATCAAAGCAGATATCGACACGGTTACAGAGATGTTATATAAATTACTTGGTAAAGTCTGGGAAAAGGAAGAGATACCAGCAGAATGGAAGGAAGGATATCTGGTTAAGTTGCCTAAGAAGGAAAATTTACAAGAGTGCACAAATTATAGAGGAATAATGTTACTATCAGTGCCAGGAAAAGTATTAAACAGGATTATCCTTGAGAGATTAAAAGAGTCCATAGACAAGAAACTGAGAGATGAACAAGCAGGTTTTCGACAAAACAGATCATGTACAGACCAGATAGCCACTTTGAGAATAATAGTTGAACAAAGTCTGGAATGGAATTCACCACTATACATCGGATTTGTGGACTACGAAAAGGCATTTGACAGTGTAGACAGAGAATCACTTTGGAAATTGATGAGGCATTATGGAGTTCCCCTGAAGATCATTAATTTAATAAAGAAAACATATGAAGACATGACATGCAGAGTTCTTCACGAAGGACAGCTTACAGAACCGTTTGGGATAAGAACAGGAGTGCGACAGGGATGCCTCTTGTCTCCATTTCTTTTCTTGCTGGCAATAGATTGGGTTATGAGATCATCGACAACACACAACAGAAATGGAATCCAGTGGACTCTGACTAAGCAGTTGGATGATCTGGATTTTGCTGATGACTTGGCTCTTCTGTCCCATAACCGTAATCAGATGCAGGACAAATTGAAAACACTCGATGAGAGGTCACAGCAATTGGGTCTGAAAATACACAGGGAAAAGACAAAAATAATGAGAATAAATGCAGGTAATGATAACAGGGTTGAACTTGAAGAAACACCAATTCAAGATGTAGAATCATACACATATCTTGGCAGTAATATAGACAAAGTTGGAGGGACAGACAGCGATATCAAAATAAGAATACAAAAGGCAAGAGGAGCTTTCTTTGCATTGGGAAATATATGGAGATCAAGAGAAATCGGATCCAACACGAAAATAAGAATCTTCAACTCAAATGTGAAGTCAGTCCTATTGTATGGCTCGGAGACATGGAGAATAACAAAGACAACAACCAAAAAGCTACAGACTTTCATAAATGGGTGCTTGCGTAGAATAGAGGGATTAAAATGGTATGACAAGGTTACCAACGTGGAACTGATGACAAGAACTAGACAAGTGCCAGTGGAACAAGAGATGAGAAGAAGACGATGGCGATGGATAGGACACACACTGAGGAAACCTGTTGATAGCATTACAAGGCAGTCCTTGTTCTGGAACCCCCAGGGCAAGAGAGGCAGAGGAAGACCAAGAAGTACATGGAGAAGAGAGTTGGAAACAGAGGTGAAAATGATGAGGAGAACATGTAAAGAACTTGAGATGATGGCACGGGACAGGAGGACTTGGCATGTGTTTGTTGAAGGCCTATGCTCCTTTGGGAGTGGAGGGTTATGAATGTGGTTGTTTCGGTGACGGTAACGATGTGTTTCATGTGATGAGTTCTCAGTCTCATCAGGGGTCGTATACGACACGCTTGTTACCAGGCGCACCAGTCGCCACTTACGACATGTTCAGAGGGCAGTGACGAATATTGAGATGGATCAGTTCGAGGTGGTGGTTTACTCTTATTATTGAGAGTATTTGATGTACATGTAGTTGAAGAATATTATTTTATGTCCATTTTATTATTATTTAATTATGGTTATGTGAAGAATGGTTTGTGAGAGCACGTGGGCTCACTTGGAGATATATATTTCTCTTCTCCGCTCCTGGGGGAGCATGGGGCCACCAGTGTGGTTTTATCCGTAGGAAGCATTCAGATGCTCGTGCAGTAGTAGTTTCGGTAGCAATCTGTGTTACACGGTGAGGTTGCCAGCCTCATGCACAACACCATACTAGTCTCATTGGACGACATGCATGAGTGTGTGTGTGTGTGATAGCTGAGTGTGTGCTCTTGCAGTAGTGGTTTTGGTAGCAATGTGTGTTACATGGTGAGATTGCCAGCCTCATGCACAACACCATACTAGTCGCATTGGACGACATGCATGAGTGTGTGTGTGTGTGTGTGATAGCTGAGTGTGTGCTCTTGCAGTAGTGGATTTGGTAGCAACCGATGTTACACGGTGAGATTGCCAGCCTCATGCACAACACCTTACTAGTCGCATTTGACGACACGCATGAATGTGTGCGTGTGTGATAGTTGAGGGTGGCGTGGAAGGACTGTTTGGCAGGTGAGAGCATCATTATTTAACTACTATGATTTTAACTATTCGTTGCTTTGTTTGTTTGGTGTTATGTTCGCTAGTTTATTTGTTTAATGTTTGCTTAGTCCCTGAATGGGTTGTAAAAATAAATACAGCCCCTGCCTCTAGAATCAAAAGTTTTATTGTTGTTCCAAATATAAGTGTTTACAAGTTTACATATTTGGAATCTTTATTCATTTTCCTACGAATCCTTGCTGGTCATTAATTTGTATATGTGATTGTTATGACATTCATTGCATTCATTGCAGGCAAGGGAGAAAACCAAAAATGCAACCAATAAAAAAATTCATTCACGCTATCCTCAGTATCTGGTATGTCCACCGTGTGCTTGCAAACAAGCTTGGCAGCGGCTCCGCATGGAACGCACAAGTCTCTGAAGGAAATTCCGGGAAATCAAGTCCCATTCACGTGTAAGAGCAGCTTGGAGCTGTTGCAGATTAGCTGGAGAACCTTGCCCGTAGATGTTCTATAGGGGACGTGTCTGGTGATAGGGCAGGCCAATCAATCGTCACAATGTTCTGCGTAATATATATGCTGCGTAATGCATGCGGTGTGCGCACGTGCGTTATCCTGCTGAAGAAGCTGCAAGTCTGGACAATTTGTGAACGCAGGAGCAACCAATGCATCCAGAACCTCATCTCGATATGTCACAGCATTAACATTTCCACGGAAGACGTGAAGAGGCAAGCGATGGTGAAAACTGAATCCTCCAAAAATGTGAATACTGCCACCTCCAAATCGGTTGTGCTGACAAACACAGCAATCTGCGAATGATGCGTAGATGGCAGAGCGGATAGTGTGATTCGCTTGCATGGCTAGGCGGGGTTGTCGCACGGAAGGTCCAGTGTTCAAATCCTGGGTAAGCCACTCATGTCTGTTGTTTTTCTGTTGTCTGGTGTTCTACTTCTTTATTTCCTGCGAGTGCCTGATAACATACCTTTATATTTGTTTCATATTAATTTAAAATCTGCAAAGCGCTGTCCACACCGTCGCCAAATCCGCATACGTCCATCAGCAAAGGATATGTTGAATCTGCTCTCATCTGTGAATAGGACAGCATTCCACTGCAGTCTAGTCCATCTGACATGTTGCTCTGCCCATTGCACGCGCTGCTGACGATGTCTGTGACTCAAGTTTGGCCCAACATAAGGTCGTCTTGCAGTAAGGCCTGTATCTCTGAGTCGTCGTATTACTGTCAATCGAGAGACTTGCCCACGTCTACCCACTATTGCTCTTGCTGTTTGACTTGCCGGGAGAGAACGATTCCATAGGTGACTCAGCACAATATGACGATCTTGCGCAGGGGTAGTAACTCGTGGTTGGCCACTCCGAAGTTTATCCCGGGCACTGCCAGTGGTTCCGTAACGTTCATTGAGACGTATAATAGTGCTGTGGTGGCAATTCATCCTTCTGGCAATGGCCCGCGAGCTCATTCCAGTCTCCAACATACCAATGGCTCGTTGGCGGCCGTTTTCAGATAGTCGTGGCATTTCAAGCACATGTACTGGGTGTTTTGTCTCAACGGCCTTTTTATACCGAGTATACTGCCACAACGCGTACACATTTTCAGAGTCATAGCTGTTGGGAATCGTGTTGCACATGTAACTTTCATTGTTTTCATGTAGTCTGTACACAAACCCGTGGGTTGAATCATGCACTTTCCATTCCAGCAGCCATTCGCTGTCTATCTCATGACAAACACGGGGAAAATCCATTCCCACACTTTTTTTTCCAGCTTCTCGGCATCAGTATGTATAATATATATACACACTTTCCTATCAGCAAATATAAACCAAAGGCCGAAATAATTGTAATGTGTTGTGGAAGACGAACAACACATAATAGGCTGGTAGGTTAAAGACACGGGTTTGCGAACACTTACAACAACAACAACAACAACAACAACAACAACAACAACAACAACAACAATGAAGGAAAGCTAAATCCTGTGAGTAGCAAATAAATAAATAAATATGTAGATGTCATGAGAAGATCTCCGCTAATGAAGCACTTGTTTGGGGTGCTAAATTCGTTATGAGTCCTCTCATGTTGTACTTTCATAAGAAGGCGATGGCGCCGTTTGGATGGTTCTTGTTTCACTTCCCAGTAAGCATATCACTTATAGTTCTTTTCCATTGTCTAGTGTCCCGTTTCCTTCTGTCCAACGAATATCTGTTAATTACCTATATTTGTTTATTTGCATAGCTACTATTACAGTTTTTCAGATATAAATAAGAAAAAAACTACTAGGGTGTGTGAAATAAAGCAAGCATTTAAGGCAAAATTGTTTAGCAAGGGAAATAAAGAACGTCAAAGTAATAATAAAATTTTAGTATTATCCTTGTTTTATTGCAAAATAAACAGCATTTTATTTTAAAGTTACATAAAGCAAATAGATTGATAACATTTTATAATAATAATCGGTATTTTTGTGTAAAATTTGTAGGTTTCACTTTTTACGCAGTAAAGTACCTAAAATGGGCATCGGTATTGTTTTCAGTTCTTTACCCTAAAATGATATTGTTTAGTTCTCAGCAACAAGTAACTACTCACAGGCACATAGTGCCTCAACACTAACAAAGCTGGTGTGGTGTATTCACTGTCCCAATGCCTAGAATCCGGCTTTTGGCTGGGATCATGTGTCTACACACAGGGACCGGTACAGTGACATTCGTGTGTCATTAGGTCTCTTGTGTGAGAACACAGAAGATCACTACAGTGACACAGTTTGTCATTGGGTCTTCTTGTGTTGGGACATGTGGTCTTGACCGGGGCCGGGTTTGGGCGGGTACTAATGCGACCTCATGCGAGGAAAAAAAATGCGACCTCAAGCGAGGAAAAAAAAAAATTAAAAAAAGGTGTATTCACTGTGTAAATGGACACAAGTGTACTAAGCGTACGGTAGGGCTAAGGTTAAGGAGAATTTTTGAGAAGGTAATATTTGACAGCTAAATTTTTTTTAAGGGATTATAAAATGTACATGAAAGAGGTAGACATGAGTGACGAACTTATTAACAAGTACGTTGCTTGGAGAAATAACAATAAATATAGGAAAACTTTGATTTCACTTTCTGGATATTGCTAATGTGATAGGGTGGGCGAGATGGTGATGATGATGTTGTGATATTTGATCACTCTCTTGCACACTCGCAACCGACCCGATTCAACAATAAAACTCTGATTCTTAAGGCAGGGGCTGTATTTATTTCTACAACCCTATCAGTGACATTAAGAGCACACTGAAGCAAACATTCACCCGTGTGTTACCGGGGCCCGAAAGGGGAGCAAAGAATAGTAACACTGCACCCTACCACGCATGTCGTAAAAGGCGATTAAGGAGGGTATGGGCATGGGGCTGTTTACCCCATCCCGTAAAAACTTCGCACAGTGGGCTGATCACCTGCTTGCCAACCAATCTGATTACGGAAACAATGATAGATTGTTTGGTCTGTTTTTGTTCCACAAAGACGCCACTAGGCGTGGTGGAAACAGCGATAGATTGATCAATTTGTTGTTGCCCTAAGACGCCACTAGGCGTACTGGCCACATACTGCTTTGCCGGTTGATGGCTAAGGATGGAAGAAGAAGAAGAAGAAGAAGAAGCAAACATTAAACAAATAAACCAACAAACCAAACACCAAACACCCAGCTAGTGCTCGATTGCTAATGTGCTCAAGGCATTTACAGCTTGGCTCTGGTGTCTAACTTCGTTTGTTCTCTCTGGGCGGCTTTTGCAAAATAAGCCCGTTCGTTCTTTTTTTTTCTTTTTCTTTCTTTGGGTCTAATATTTTGCTGTGATACCCTGTTCAACCAAAACCCATTGAAGGGTTGCAAACGGTTATATTGGGGTATATAGTGTGTTAACGTCTTCGCTGGTATCATTTTCCTAGTCCTGGAAATGATTAGCCCTGAAAAGGACTACTAGCTGACTGTCTGGATCCTTCGTCGTTGCTTGTATTTTTATGGTGTCGTGGCGTTCTCATGGAGTTCCTTTCCTGCCTTACGGGTTACAAAAGGTTGTATTGCGGTATATAGGGTGTTAGCGTTAGTCTTCGTTGGTATCGCTTTCCAAGTCCTTGAGCTGATTGTTCCTGAAAAGGACCACTAGCTGCCTGTTCTGTAGCTACTTGTTGTTGTCTGTTACCGTTTTGTGTTGTTCAAAGGCTGTCGCTATTATTTTTGGTAGCATCTCCATTATGCTTTTTAAGATTATGTTTATTTCCGCTGCTTCTCTTCTTTCTAGTTTGCTTTGTATTTCCTGTACGATTTCGGTTTTTATTTTGTCTTTAGTTTCTTTGTTTTGTTCTCTACTTTTTGTAAGGGTATCCTCAGCTATCTTTCTCTCTGTTTCAATTCTTTTGAGGATTTCTTCGTTCTCTTCCTTTAGCTCTGTGAGTTTGACGATGTCGACTTCTATCTCGTGTTTGATAGTTTTCACTTCCTGTAATATTGCCTGGGCGCTCTGTAAGGCTCCTATTGTTTCGTCTCTTATGGCATCTGAGTCTTCGTTGTGTTGCTTGTTCGTCTCGACTTTGAGTTGTTGTTTTATGTCTCGCATATCTGTGGCTAGTCTTATCAGCTGGGCTCTTGTGTGCTGTTCTTGTTTACCAGTGCCGCCTGAAGCCACTCGGTTTCTTGCTTCTCTGAAGGAGATGTTTTTTGTTATGGATTCCTTCAGTATGGTCTTTGTCTCATGGAAGATCGGACATCCACGGTATCTTGCCCCGTGGTTCCCGAGACAGTTTGCGCAGGTTCTTTTTGAGTTGCGTTCTTTATAGTTGTTATCTTTTTTCGCCTCAGGACATTCGTTGTATGCGTGGCTTCCCGCACAGTATCGACAAACTGTCTCTCTCCTGCAAGTTTTCTTGGTATGCGAGAATTGTTGGCAGTTTGAGCACTGCATAACAGGAGGAATGTACTCTTCTGTTTTTCGACATCTATCGTCTAGGTTGAGTTGCCTTGGTCTTGAAGTCCCCTCGATAGTTAGGATAATTAGGTTTGTGTCCTTCTTGTCCCATGTCTTCAGTCTTTCAACCTGTGTTATGTTGATGTTCTTGTTTTCTTCTTGTAGGCGGCTGTGGACCTCTTGTGTAGACCGGCTGTTGTCGATCCCTCTCACAACTATCTTTTTGGTCTTCTTGAATATTTCCACAGTAGCTTTAATCTGGTGGGGCAGCTGGACTTCTTTGTGTCCGGATTCAAGTTCGACCATCAGTTGGTTTGTCTGCTCCGTGTTGTTTAGAGCTATTATAACTCCGTTGTCGTGTCGTGAAACTTTAGAGATACTTCTCCTGCCCGTTATTGCCTCAAGGATACCGATCACTTTGTCGTCGGGTAAGGCCCTGAGCGAGGCCTCACTTCCTGACGTCTGTGTGATCTTAATTATCCTTTCCTGCAGTGCCACGTGGGAAACGGCATTCTTTTGCTTTTGAAGTTGGCTCATTTCGACATCTGTCTCAGTTTGAGCATGCGGTCTGCGGGACTGAGTCACATTCTGGCTGGTTGTCTGCCTCTGATCTCGTTTTACCGAATTTTTCTGGTCGCTGTGTGATGGAGGTTCGACTGTGATATCTTGGTTTGGTGGTGCTTTAACTTTGACGGGCTTCAAAACATTGCTATCTTCTGTCTTCGAAGTTTTGTGGCCGTGTTTTGCAGCTGTTGTCTGGTCACTGCACACTGGAGCCGCCGCCTCGACATTGTGCTTTATCGGTGATGTTACTTTGTCAGTCTTCGGAGCCTGGTTGACTTCTGTCTTCGATGCTTTGGGTTGTTCATCGGTCGTGTCGATGGTTGCTTTGCTCGGCTTCTGAGAGGGACCGGCCCCAATGCTAGAAGTTGGATTAATCGTGCTCTCTGGCCGACTCTCGTGGTTCTTTGCTGGTTCTTGTTTGCTGCTGCTGACAAGCGTTTGAGGGCTTCTATAGATTTTCCTCTTTTTCGCATTTGGCTTTGTACGAACCAAATAACACACGCGATTATCGCTCTAGAAATAGCGAAAACACAAATAAAACCTACAGCTATTTAATGTTGTTGAGGATTGTTTCATGCTTACAGGCATTTGGATTTGAGCTCGATCAGAATGACTGTATCATGGAACACCTCAAACGAATAGACATATATTTTATCGACCGATGTCGATGATTGTTGCATGTGTGCAGGCATTTGAGTTTGGCTTATGCCAAAGGACATTGGCCGTTTAAAAAGGAACTGACCTCTAACCAGAACTCTAGATAGAGATTAATGAACATGTGTTAATGAAATAACGAGAACTCTTGCAGAACGTACATGAATATGATGTGACTTTTGTTCCCATGTAGTTGGTGTCTGCTCATGGAATGAAATTATTAATTAAATATTTTGAGTCGTCAAAATCACGGTCTTATCAACTGACGTATTCTGAGTTGAGTTAAATGCTGTTTATATTCAACTAATCATGACCAGTGATAATTAGAACCTGAACACACTGCATCTCACACTGCTAATATAATCAATAAGACAAGAGACTAATACAGGTCAGTCAATGGTCGAATATTTAATATGAAACATGTTCAGCTAATGAGGCATCACACGGGTTAAAGCAGTCAATACCAACGGACAGTATTACGGAATCCTATAAAAGTGATATAAGAACCCGAAGGACTTCGACTGTAGGAACAGAATACGCATATAACAACTTGGTCATCCTAAATACTTGGTATCATAAATAGAAGCCCCACAACAACCGGCGTTAGAAGTATTCTTCAACAGACTGGTTAAAAGAAGTCCTTAACAAATGTAACACACAACTATCAAATATAACTAATTTTTTAGGCTTTATTATGGCCTAGTAATAAATATTCTACTGAGTAAGACTCTTCACATCCCAGCGTGCTGTGCGCACATCGAAAATATATGGGCGATAAATATGCCTTGAACATGAAGGGGGCGTCTTTACGGCCCCATCACATATCTCCCTCCTTATTTTGTTGTCGTCCCGACAACATCACTACTTCTGGCGCTTCAATTGTAACCTCTCAGATCGTCTCGGGGCAGGACCCTCTATCGGCTGCAGGGCGTACCAGCCTGGTTCGGGCGTTAGACCATGCACGTCCTCCCCCGGGCCTGTCTCATCTGGCGAAGCTGGTGCCTCAGGTAGGCCTAGTGTAGCATCTACCAGATCCGGAGAATCATCTTTTTCTTCACTTCGTCTCAGTTCGTGCGCCGCAACCCTCATCTTGAGATCTTCGTTGCCTGCTGGCCTTATCACATAAGGACCACCGCTAGCTTCTGGAATTGCTGATCCAACGAATTCGTCGTTGGACCACACGTCTTGTATTTTGGCCCTGTCAGTGTAGTGCACTCTTTTCCGCACTCTTTCACCCACTCGCAATGATGTGGGGCCTGGGAGCTGATTACCCTTCTCCCTCCTGTCAGCAGCCATTTTCTGCATTCTCTCTGCAGCTTTTTGGAGTGCTATGTGCAAACTCTCTAGGTGACCTTGCAGCCACTCATCAGTTGTCTCCGGCTCTTCATCTGGGCACGTGCCTATCATGAAGTCTAGAGGAAGCCTTGGTTCTCTGCCGAATAGGAGGTAGTATGGTGAGTATCCTGTCGACGACGCCAACTGTGATAGGGTGGGCGAGATGGTGAGGATGATGTTGTGATATTTGATCACTCTCTTGCACACTCGCAACCGACCCGATTCAACAATAAAACTCTGATTCTTAAGGCAGGGGCTGTATTTATTTCTACAACCCTATCAGTGACATTAAGAGCACACTGAAGCAAACATTAAACAAATAAACCAACAAACCAAACACCAAACACCCAGCTAGTGCTCGATTGCTAATGTGCTCAAGGCATTTACAGCTTGGCTCTGGTGTCTAACTTCGTTTGTTCTCTCTGGGCGGCTTTTGCAAAATAAGCCCGTTCGCCGCCCGCTATCTCTTTATATAGGCTCTAGGCTAATCACTCAACTTTAGTGCGCTGCATGGATTAATTGCGCTACGCAAATAACACACGCGATTATCGCTCTAGAAATAGCGAAAACACAAATAAAACCTACAGCTATTTAATATAACACACAACCTGCGCGCACATCGAAAATATATGGGCGATAAATATGCCTTGAACATGAAGGGGGCGTCTTTACGGCCCCATCACACTAAGGTAAGTGCTTATTTTTTATTTCAAAAAGTCAGAAAAAAAGAAACACCCAAATTTAGAAGAAATAAATAGCGCAGCGAGATATAGCCAGCTAGATTTTATAGATGAGCTAATCAGTGAATTTGGAAACATAGGTTTGTATAGTGATGCGCCACTTACTTCAAAGCCACCAGTGTAGTTTTTCTCACTATGCCATGGACTCCGAGTTTTGTCGTCAAGGAAAATCTTCAGGATTGGCACCTGGAATGTTCGCACTCTAAGTGAACAAGGGAAAACTGCACATGTAGCAGCAGAAATTCCAAATTACAGGATTGATATCCTGGATCTTTGCGAGACACGGTGGAAGGGCATAGAGAGGAGGAGAATGATCACAGGAGAAATGGCGTTGTGTAGCCGTGTACATAGTTGTTCCTTTGGAAACAGGCTATAAAAAAACCAGATTAGCATATAAATTTCTACTTTCCTAGAAACAGATTAAATTTTAATAGAGTCGCGTTACATGTCAAAATTAGTCACGTGATTTTTACCCAATCGTTGAGCTCAGAAAATTTTGAAGTGACGCGAATTTCCCCAGCAGCCTAGTTAGTTGGAAGGGACGCGTCTAGCTAGTAAGACAAGCAAGTTTGTGCTCATAACGCAGTGGTTTACTGCATGAAAGTTTATTCAAAGTGAAGAATTAGAAATTCCAGGGGTGATGGCATGTTCTCTTCAAAGTGCATTTTTGTGTATTTAAACTCTATATTCGAAGTCTGTAAGTAGGAACTAATTACTATACAATTATTGACATGTCGAAATTGAATGATTGTTGCAGATTTAGAAAAGGAAATAATGGCTGAAAGTTTTCTTTTCAAATGTACATGCAGGATTGATTTGTTTTGATGAAGCAATAACATATCAGGAGGAGATATGGAAATTTGAAAAGAAACCACACATCTCAACTTGTTGCCTAGTGACCAGTCCTCTATAAAAGAGCAGAAGCGAAGATGGGCCTAAAGAGGAAATACCCACACCAAGAGTACAACAACAGCGGCAAACGCATGCACAACCATTACAGCCCACCGATTGACATGTCTAAGAAATATTTGCTGACGGGAAGTTACCCTATGCAGCATGAGCCATCACTGTGTCAGAGCCTTGCCCATCAGTTCCCCTCCCCAAGTTTCTCCAACCCACGCCGTCCCTCTGACTCTGACAAGTGGAAAAATCGTTTTCTGACGGAAGGTTATCCCAAACGTAAATCCTTGAGCTTACATCCCATTATTCATGGGGCAGATATGAAGTATTGTAATCACACCTCTATCAGGAGGAATGCAGTAACAACACACGCGGACGCGGAAAGTTACTCTGTCGAAAAATTAAGAAACCTACGATAGTATGTCTAAGCCAAAACACATCATACCGAGGACACAGATAGTACGCTGTATCATTTTAACCGACGTGCTAAGAATCACTGGACGAGTTTAAATAGAAGAGATTGCCGCATCGCAGTCCGAAGCCTATTCACCAATGTCAAAAGTCATAGGACCTACGAAATAAAGAATCTCCATGCATCTGACAGGGAATGCATTGTCACCACAGATGAAGGTTTTCGTGCTGTTGTAAAACCACTACATCCATGGCAAAGGCCATTTCTTGAACGTCAACAGGTCAGTTCTGTGAAAGTAAACACGACGCTACATACCCCCTTTCATAATAGACCAACCCCAATCAAACAACATCAAGACACATTTATGAATGAACCAAGAATGACCTCGGTGGCAACACAAACAGACCTTCCTACGTCACCTTTTAACCACACTCGAATGACAGTAGCCACTCAAACGAAAAAACATGTACCAGTGATAAATGAAACCAAGACGATTAGTACCAGAACATATACAGAAATAAACACTGTAGCCCTACACTCAGAGTCAAAACGGAATAACGGAGTCGTGAAATCAGTTGAGAACAAGAGTTCTAGAGATAATGATCTGATCAAGACACAGAACATTAGTAAAACGGTTGATCCAGGCGTAAACTGAAAATAATAGAACAACACTTCGATCCTAACACAGTGGTCCAAAACTCCAATGAACATGTACACGATACAATATCATCTGTATCGGACTCAGATAGCGGTATAGATTCAATATTCAGCACCCCACCATTACAACTACACACAACTGGCAAGTCATGTTTCCCTAAGCCTCAGGTTTCGCCTCCTGTCACCAAGTGCATAGAAGTGCAACAGAACGATGTCAGGCGAATAGTCAAGGCGAAACGCTATCATGTTTCACAGCCCAGCCGAGAAGTGTAAGCCTCATCTCAACTAGTCAAAAACAACAGTGTGCAAATTACTGCGCCCACTGTAAACGGTGTTAACGTACAGCACAAACAGGTCAGAAGAAAAATCAAGGCTAAACATATACCTGCCTCAAAACTAACAGATGTTCCAGCCATACAAACCCTAACCACAGTGAAACCATCACCGCAATCAAAAGATGTTACGCTATCACCGCATTCCTCGTTGTCTTCATCGCCCCACCACTCGACCAATGTTGTAACGGCAATCACCACTGCTACTCAGTATGATGCTCGCCTAACCAGTCGAGACATTGCAAAGTTAGAGATGGCAGCACAACTAAAGGACTTATTACTGAAACTTTGATAAAACACGCCCAGGTGTTTTATGTGTTCGCCACTCCGAACACGGTCTACGCTGAAGTGCACTTACTTTTTTTTAACAATGTACTAACTTTCCCATGTACTCTATTTTCAGTTTTTGACAATTCAAATGACTTGCTTCCAGACTAAGATGTCAAAGCCTCACCGAGAAAGTTATTTTTTTCCAGCCTTAAAATACTGATGCCCAGAGAATATACAAGACCAGCACACGGAGGATTTTCATTAGATAGTATAGTTTTGTAAAATAAAAATGACAAAACAGTTGATAACACACGGTGTTACGAGTTTACAGACATTATTTAGTTACAAACATTTTCTTAATATTTAGAATGTTACACACCCTTACCTATAACACATGTGTCACACTATGCTGTTGTAACATTGATCTCTACTTTTGAAACTGATCATATTCCACGCTCCATTCACCAGACTTCTTGTCCTTGCAGCCCCAGAGTTCTGTAATTTCGCATCTTAGTGCATTTTCATGCAGACACTTTACACCAGTAGTTTTTTTTCTTACCTCATACTAATATTTCTGTGATCTCACATATGCTAAACTCCTTGATATCTATCACCTTGATCAATCATACTGTTCCTACTATGACATCTGTTAACAGCATATAATTCATACCCAAAACTATTATTGCATGTTATGCTATCTTTCTCCACAGGATTATTTATTTTTCCAATGTACACTATTATTTTAGACCCAGATGTATATTAGTACTGTCAAGATTTTAAAACATTCTCCAAGATTCCATATCCCAACCTTGACTCTCTATAGTAAGATTTTCTTCACTCCACTGTTACAACATCTTTAACTTACTATTTTTCCTTTCCACTATATTGAGACGACATTCTAGACTTGTGATCTTTTCAATCCCAATCATATTCATTCCTTGGAATTACAATCATGTTGTAATCAGGAGATCCTTGATGTACCCTTTCCTCGCCACTTATTGACAACAGACACTACAATATTCATTCTGTTCTAACCTAAACTATTACTTGCAGCCCTATTGGTTAGGATTTACTATTAGGAATATTGGTAGTGGCTAGAACGTTTAGTGAATTGATTTTATCATTCTTTCGTACTTGTGATACAAAAAGAAAAGAAATCACAAGCACAGAAAAGAAATCACAAGAAAACAGAAAAGAAATCACAAGAAAAGAAAAGAAATCACAAGAAAAGAAAAGAAATCACAAGAAAACAGAAAAGAAATGAAAAAAAGAAATGAAAAAGAAAAGAATGAAAAGAGACAAAACATAACAGAAAAATGAGAAGAGAAAAACAATTGGAATGTTTTTTTTTATAATAAGATGTAATATATGCCACCCTCACACATTTTGATGATGATAAGCCAATATTGTAAAACATTGACTGCCCTGAGGTTAGCAGCCATAAAAGAGAGCATTAGTATATGCTAACCATTAAGGAAAAAGAGAGATAATAAATCCAGAGTGGAGAAATTAGTTTTTTGCATACCCCACCAGTCATACCCCCAACCAGCATGATTGAACACATTACACCTATTTGTTGATGATGCCTTTGCCCATGTTAAAGAAATAGCATTTGCACATGCTGACTTAGCAAATGAAATACCCCTCTACAGCATTTGTATATGCTGAACCCATATTGAACACCCATTACCGGATGATAGCCACTGATGGCACATGAGAGAATGAAGCAACTGTTTATGTATGATGAAGATGCAATTTTCTATTAAGGTGAAACTTTATGTTGTCACAGCTGAGATTTTGTTGTAATGTTTATGCACAAAATCCCCCACATTAACATTGGAGGAGCAATAATTTTAGTCTTTCGTGGTTACGAGATAAGACAAGGATATAATAGAATATTTGATGAATACCATGGACATGGAACAAATCAGAGCAGATGATTACTGCACATATGAGGACCATATTTGAAGTCATTATTGAAGGATTGTCAGTAGACAAGAGACAAATAGATTATGATAATCCCATGGAACCACAGGTACTAAGGACACAAAATGGAGATTAAATAATGGAGAAAAAAAAATAATGACTGAATAATTACTACGCCCAGAGGTAAGAGAAATAGAGATACATCCGCATTTTCGGAGAAGATATCTCTTTGATTTTTGCTTATTGCCTTTTTAATATGAACATTGTTGTATAACAAATGACTATTCCTTATCACGAATTACAGAATGTTGTAAGATGGTTGAATTAAATTGACAATTTACTATACTCATAACATACCCAGAATTACAGGAGAGAAAAAAAATACATGATTGATGAAATTGGACGTACTGAGATTTGCTCACCCCGAAGATATTGGATACAAATAATGTTATCCCAAGGACAGACATGTCACAGATATATCATGGAGATATTATGACATAAGAAAAGAATACCTAGATTGGAAATGCAGCAAACTTTGTCAAGGACACCATGAAATAGACCCCCACCCCACACTTAAGATAACTGACGGACGAGATTTTTGAATTATAAGTACCATAAGTCACCCATCTGGCTGTAGTCAGCGGATGTTACAGGCACCACATAACTCTGACTAACCCTCGACCTGCGAAGGCAGAGTTGGTGTCGAAATTTTGCACATATGTAAAAAGACATGTTTTTGTTCATGTTTTGGTAAAGTCTAGACATTTGTGTTAATGGTTCCATAAATGATTAGTTGATATATTGTTGATAAATATTCGCAGATATAGTACATAGACAATTAATAAGGATGCATTTCCAGTACAGAATAAGAGGAATAGGAAGGATCCACATTTTAAATATTGGAGCACCATGAGCGATGAATTGAACTTATAAAGAAAATGAAAATGGTACACTGTATACAAGGATAACCAGAAATAATATGGATAAATAGTAGTCAGAGTGCCAGGAACTTTGTCTTATAAGAATATTGTAGATTCCTCACGATCAATTGAATATTTTTTCTTCTTCCTTTCCCCCGACTTCTTTCTTCTGTCTATTATTTTTTTCCTCTACAAATTTCTCCTATCATTTGACAAGAAACCAAAAAGTCTCTCTCTCTCTCTCTCGCTAGTCTTAGATTTAACAGTATTTTACTAGCTCAGGATTCTCATTGTCCAAGGTAATAAATTATTTACTTCGCCAGCGAAAGTCGAAGGTGGAACACGGTGCAACGACCGGAAGTGACCTGTGTTGGGTTCACGAAGGGAACTCATGTAAAAACAGCCGGCAACGATGAAGATGAACGCTAGGGCGAGTTGAAACGAAGGTAACTTAATACCTCTGGGACCAAACTAGAATTTGCAACAAGGCCACCCCCATCCCTGCCCGGAACAGATCCTGGAATATTGGAGGGAATTTTAAGCATTCTTTTTGTAACCATCATTCGGAGCAGACAGACTCTGGGCCCAAGTGGGCATTTCATGTTGCGAAATAGTTGTAGTGAATTCGTTGAGCGAAGTAAGTAGATCTAATTAATACTGCTGATTTTATAACATGAATAATCATATGTTTATCAACAGCTTGCTATTGCAGTAACTTTTTAAACAAAGTTTTAAATGCATTTCTAATTTCAGTGACCATAATTGTTATTTGCATATTTGCAGAGCACTCAAACTAATGTATGAGTTTGCTGGTCAATAGACCTAATTAACTCCTGATCTTTATCTCACAGCCTGGCAGAAATAAGACAGGGTTAAATAAATTGATGTATATTATTGTTGTTACTTTGAGATTTGCATATTGACCCAAGCAAAACAGAAGTGTCTTAGTGGTGCTTCTATTTTTTATTTCTTATAAGGCTTCAGTGTTCTCTGTCAAGACTACAAACTTGATACAAGTGTTCTCAATCACTTCTTTCCCCTTTCTGAAATATGGGACATTAATTTTTGCATCATGGAATGTTCTTTATATGTATTTAATGCAATCTTATGCACATACCATGTTTGATGATTGAAGAACTATTTTATTATCAGTTATATGAATGTTATTTTCTACAGGAACCAGGACTTTAAGAATGTTTACAATTATTTAGCTATTTGATGAATTTACCACTTGACTGACAAAATGTAAGTCATCAGTTCTCAAGCCTTGAGACCATGACTACCCTCCAAATGATTTACTGCTTGAGTAAGCAAGAATGTAAATCATTGGTTCTCAGACCTTGGCAGCAATGACCCCCCCCCCCACCAAGTTAAAGCAGCATAGGAAACTATTACCCGGTGGTTCTCAAACCATTGTTGACAGTGACCCCAGAATTAAAATACTACTCTATGGGCACTAGGTGAACCAGTGGTTCTCAACCATTTGATGACCCCAGCCCCTACCTCACAGTTTGTGAAACTCATTGCCCATGGGGGAAAACCACTGCTGTACTTAAGCAGACAGCCAGATCGAGACTGAGAACTCAATATACGCTATAATGTCAGTTAAGAAAAAGTATTTGGTAGAAAGTAGTTCATACATTGTTACGGAATGATAGTTAACCTTGTGTTAATTTAATTTCTGATGGACGCTTACCGGCCATCAGACTTAGGAGATGACTGCTCTTGAAACCACTAATGGGATTTAAATTGTTTCCAGTCCACCCAGGTTGCGGTTACAGTACTAAACCAAGTTGTGGTTACCAGATACTAAACCAGGTTGCGGTTACCAGATACCTAAACCAGGTCCAGGGTACAAACCAGGGTACAAGTCCATGGTACCAAAGATTACCCTTACCCACCATACCCTATCAAATAGGTTATCATACCCAACCATATCCTATCACCCAGTAACCATACCACACATCCCATAAACAGAAGAGGCATTCAGCAGAGGTGACTTACCCCATCCTTATCTGTGATGTGCACTGAGTCCAGGGAAGCAAACTCTGACACCCTCTGAACCCATTAACTGTTATGAGACCAACCTGCTGGGGCAGACCAAACCAAGAGAGTCCGAACACAAATCATCTCCGCAGCTACTACAGTCCTTGAGGAGATGAGTATTAACACCTACCAGCAACACTACCATAGAAAAGATCTCTGGTCCAAGTGATGACCAAACTAGTTGTTTTTTTTTTTTAAACAGTAGAGCTAAACTCTTTTTTGTTTCATATTTATACGTATATAAAAAAAATGTAAGATTCCATACCCTTTTATCCAACTTTACATAACAGAGTCTGTTGTTATTTTTCTTGTTAACTTTATTTGGGTTGTATTTTGTTTTAAATATAAATCTACACCCTGGGGGCTCAGCCATAATACAATTAACTTCTATTGGGTCGGGATATTTTAATTGTGGCTGGACACCAAATCTCTTTCTCAACCTTGTGTGCTTTACACAGTCCTTTTGTAGGATCCCTGAGGAAGAATTTATCGTCCAGAAAATATCCGGTTTAGTTGCTAGAATTCTCTTTTAAGTAAATTTCTGGTACATTATTTCCCGAGGAGAGGCAGTTTTCTTCAAACTCGGAAGCTATCAATACGACATTATTATCTTTATTCTTCCATTCCATCCAAGCTGTCCTATCTCCTCAAAACGCCTCGCGACAACTGGGACGCTCGTGTCCGGGATAAACTCTTATTTCATATTTAGACACTTGTCTGAGATATGAAAACTCTTTATCTTTCCTAGACCACTACTGCTGTAGGTACTTGTCACTTATTGGTGTCCAAGTCTAGGATTAGATTAAAGAGGGGACATATAAATTACCCTAGACTAAAATACATATAAATTTTTGCAAGAAAAACAGATTTTAAGTTTTGTTATGAGAACTCTTCTTGGTGGTACTGCTGGAAATTAGTTACCTATTGTTAACTAATTTTTAATTTGATGGTTGTAAATGCTGGTTTGATTTAATATATGGTTTTGTAATACTTTAGTATAGTCAAGACTATAGAAAGTATTTTTGCCTTAATTATTGTTTGTGAGTTAGAGATCTCATACTCGCTCAACGAACCACTACGGATATAATGGAAGAATCGGTAGAGTTGAATGAGTGGAGAACATTCTGGACAGAGTTAGCCATTGAGTGTGAACTCTCCGGAGAAGAACTGGATACTTTTGTTTCACAAAAGATGGAAAAATGCAGGATGAGAGAAGCGGAAAGGAAGAAATGGAGAGCAAAATACAAGGAAGAGAATGTGGAACATGAGAGACAAAGACAAGAAAAATCCCTTCAGTGTAAGGAAGAACTGGAAACTCAGTTTCAACCTACAAATATGGAATCCAGGGATAAACTTGAATCTAGGAATACTCATCATGCCACTCCTTTGCCAGTTGCATCACCATCTTCAGTGGTAAATATAACTGCACCACATGAAGCCAAGTCTATGTCTCAGAATTCCGGCTCAGACAGAGCAGAGGCTAGGATATCTAAACGGAGACAACTAGATTATCCTGAAAACAAGATTAAGCACAGCTGTGCTAATAATCTGAAGAGACCTTCCTCATCCTCCGCAAAGACTCACAACAGGCATATCAACAACAACCGCACCAAAAACGTGGTAAATAGGATCGCTCAACCAAATAGGATCACTCAACGGAAAAGGATTACGCAACCCTATGGGAAGGGAAGGGATGTTCTTGAACATCACCCGTCGGCCAACTTACATCAGTTAGACTGTATGCGCCGAGACCCAATCCCACAGACTTCATACAAAGCTAAGGTCCATACCATGGATGGGAACTTGACGAAGGCCCGGAGTGGATACAGGGATTCTCAAAATGTGGAGACTGCCACAGTAAATGGAGAAGAAATCACCTGTATGTATTATCAAGGTCTTGGGTGTGATGCCCTTGTCTCAGCCTCTGTTATCGACCTTGATCAAGTCACCGAAGAGGATGTTGAGGTAACAGCACCCATGATAATCAACAGAAGGATGATTTTGCCTTTAGCTTATGTAGAAGTTAGGTCGAACTTTGTAAACGGCAAAGTAAAGGCCGCAATATTAGATGAACGAATTTACCCGATACCTCAAGGAGGGAAGTATATCATCTTAGGAGACTCAGCACGATCCAGAGATGGCGTGACTGAACAGGCTATGGAGACTCCAATGCCTAACTCATCTTCCAACATTTTCACTGAAAAGTTGGAAGAGTGCAAAGGGATTGACCACCCCAGTGCACTTAATTCTGAACAAGTTTTGATAGTCTCACCCACTATCTGCGTGCAGAAAGTGAAGCCGGGCCAGAGTTTCTTGGTACCTGGTGGGATGAAACATGTTTCAGAAATACCTTCCTTTAACATGGGAGAAGCGGCTGTAGAGGAACAGGACTCTCAGGCACTAAGACTTCACTCAGTTCCGATAACCTCACCCACTCTCTGGGATCAGAAAGTGAAGCGGGTCCAAATTTCTTTGATACCTGGTGGGATGGAACATGTTTCAGGAATATCTTCCTTTAACACGGGAGAAACGGCTAAAGAGGAACATGAGCCTCAAGCACTTAGTCTTCAGTCCATTCCGATAACCTCACCCACTCTCTGGGATCAGAAAGTGAAGAAGGTCCAAATTTCCTTGGTACCTGGTGGGCAGGAACAACTGGCAGACTTATCTTTCTCTGTCACTGGAGAAACAGCGATAGAGGAACATACATGCTCTCATACCTGGGGAGATAGGTATGTGTCCTTAGGCAGGTCAAGCAATATGACTAAAATAAGGTTGTGTATGAGGCTGGCAACCTCATCACGCAAAATTATGTGCTATAGATCCAATTGTAAGCAGAGTGTAGGCTTTAGGGCAAGCTCTTTGCCAGGAGGCAAGCTTCAATGGAGGATCCAGAAGGAGGAAAGGAAGAGTGGGATTATCATGCGAGCAGGCTTGCTCACCCCACCTCGACTACTTATTGAAGAGGAAACGGATAGCCATGTGTGGATTACAGGCATACCGTTTGACAGAGGAAAAATAGGAAATATTTGGATTGAAGGAACGGAGGACACGATACATGAATGTAGTGTCTGACATAAGAGAAGAGTCGGCTCGAACTTAGTTGGCCGTTGGCCGAACTTTCAAAAGGGGGCTTATGTCGTGAAACGACTCTCCCCGACTTCTTTCTTCTGTCTATTATATTTTTCCTCTACAAATTTCTCCTATCATTTGACAAGAAACCAAAAAGTCTCTCTCTCTCTCTCGCTAGTCTTAGATTTAACAGTATTTTACTAGCTCAGGATTCTCACTGTCCAAGGTAATAAATTATTCACTTCGCCAGCGAAAGTCGAAGGTGGAACACGGTGCAACGACCGGAAGTGACCTGTGTTGGGTTCACGAAGGGAACTCATGTAAAAACAGCCGGCAACGATGAAGATGAACGCTAGGGCGAGTTGAAACGAAGGTAACTTAATACCTCTGGGACCAAACTAGAATTTGCAACAAGGCCACCCCCATCCCTGCCCGGAACAGATCCTGGAATATTGGAGGGAATTTTAAGCATTCTTTTTGTAACCATCATTCGGAGCAGACAGACTCTGGGCCCAAGTGGGCATTTCATGTTGCGAAATAGTTGTAGTGAATTCGTTGAGCGAAGTAAGTAGATCTAATTAATACTGCTGATTTTATAACATGAATAATCATATGTTTATCAACAGCTTGCTATTGCAGTAACTTTTTAAACAAAGTTTTAAATGCATTTCTAATTTCAGTGACCATAATTGTTATTTGCATATTTGCAGAGCACTCAAACTAATGTATGAGTTTGCTGGTCAATAGACCTAATTAACTCCTGATCTTTATCTCACAGCCTGGCAGAAATAAGACAGGGTTAAATAAATTGATGTATATTATTGTTGTTACTTTGAGATTTGCATATTGACCCAAGCAAAACAGAAGTGTCTTAGTGGTGCTTCTATTTTTTATTTCTTATAAGGCTTCAGTGTTCTCTGTCAAGACTACAAACTTGATACAAGTGTTCTCAATCACTTCTTTCCCCTTTCTGAAATATGGGACATTAATTTTTGCATCATGGAATGTTCTTTATATGTATTTAATGCAATCTTATGCACATACCATGTTTGATGATTGAAGAACTATTTTATTATCAGTTATATGAATGTTATTTTCTACAGGAACCAGGACTTTAAGAATGTTTACAATTATTTAGCTATTTGATGAATTTACCACTTGACTGACAAAATGTAAGTCATCAGTTCTCAAGCCTTGAGACCATGACTACCCTCCAAATGATTTACTGCTTGAGTAAGCAAGAATGTAAATCATTGGTTCTCAGACCTTGGCAGCAATGACACCTCCTCCCCCTCCCCCCCCCCCCCCCCCCCCCCCACCAAGTTAAAGCAGCATAGGAAACTATTACCCGGTGGTTCTCAAACCATTGTTGACAGTGACCCCAGAATTAAAATACTGCTCTATGGGCACTAGGTGAACCAGTGGTTCTCAACCATTTGATGACCCCAGCCCCTACCTCACAGTTTGTGAAACTCATTGCCCATGGGGGAAAACCACTGCTGTACTTAAGCAGACAGCCAGATCGAGACTGAGAACTCAATATACGCTATAATGTCAGTTAAGAAAAAGTATTTGGTAGAAAGTAGTTCATACATTGTTACGGAATGATAGTTAACCTTGTGTTAATTTAATTTCTGATGGACGCTTACCGGCCATCAGACTTAGGAGATGACTGCTCTTGAAACCACTAATGGGATTTAAATTGTTTCCAGTCCACCCAGGTTGCGGTTACAGTACTAAACCAAGTTGTGGTTACCAGATACTAAACCAGGTTGCGGTTACCAGATACCTAAACCAGGTCCAGGGTACAAACCAGGGTACAAGTCCATGGTACCAAAGATTACCCTTACCCACCATACCCTATCAAATAGGTTATCATACCCAACCATATCCTATCACCCAGTAACCATACCACACATCCCATAAACAGAAGAGGCATTCAGCAGAGGTGACTTACCCCATCCTTATCTGTGATGTGCACTGAGTCCAGGGAAGCAAACTCTGACACCCTCTGAACCCATTAACTGTTATGAGACCAACCTGCTGGGGCAGACCAAACCAAGAGAGTCCGAACACAAATCATCTCCGCAGCTACTACAGTCCTTGAGGAGATGAGTATTAACACCTACCAGCAACACTACCATAGAAAAGATCTCTGGTCCAAGTGATGACCAAACTAGTTGTTTTTTTTTTTAAACAGTAGAGCTAAACTCTTTTTTGTTTCATATTTATATGTATATAAAAAAATGTAAGATTCCATACCCTTTTATCCAACTTTACATAACAGAATCTGTTGTTATTTTTCTTGTTAACTTTATTTGGGTTGTATTTTGTTTTAAATATAAATCTACACCCTGGGGGCTCAGCCATAATACAATTAACTTCTATTGGGTCGGGATATTTTAATTGTGGCTGGACACCAAATCTCTTTCTCAACCTTGTGTGCTTTACACAGTCCTTTTGTAGGATCCCTGAGGAAGAATTTATCGTCCAGAAAATATCCGGTTTAGTTGCTAGAATTCTCTTTTAAGTAAATTTCTGGTACATTATTTCCCGAGGAGAGGCAGTTTTCTTCAAACTCGGAAGCTATCAATACGACATTATTATCTTTATTCTTCCATTCCATCCAAGCTGTCCTATCTCCTCAAAACGCCTCGCGACAATAACCCCCAAAAATTTTTTTTTCATCTCATATTGTCAAAAGTGCTTACATGTCAGTTGATTGTTCCATAAATAATTGTTTGATGTGTTTTTGAAAAATGTATGGCTAGATAAGGTACATAGGGAGTTACTAAGGATGAATTCTCAAGATAACAGGAGGACTAGAACAGATACAATGATATTGGAACACCATAAATGATACATTGGTGTTATGAAAAAAAAAAGGAGACAAATATAAACTGTACACAAGGATGCCTTGAGAGTGACAACATGGATACATATTGTCAAGAGTATAAGCAGTTGGCTTAACAGAGAAAATAAAGTAATACGGAACCCAATGTAGAAAATTCATGATGATTTGAAACTATATTTTCCTTTCCCTTATATTTCATAATATGATAGTAACATTCGTCTGTTGGTTGCTGAATAATTAGATGTTTGAAAATTGATGTATGGTAAGTCAAGAAGATCTTTGAAAAAAAAAAAAAAAATATATATATATATATATATGTTGCTGTCATTTTTGACGGAGTCATCTGTCAAGTTATTTGCTTATGTTTTTATCATAAGAATAATTGTGTCTTTACCTGCGATGTCAGGTTGATTAGGGGTTGTCTTCCCTTGTTTATTCATTCATTGTGTTTGACCTTTAGGGTCAAAGGTAGACAGTTCTGGCGTATGCCCATAGGCAGGGTTTTTTAAGCGGGAGTTGAGTTAGACTTCCGGCAAGCCGTGGAGTGTCCTGGTTTCTGAAGGGACGAGAGTCCATTGTGTTTTTCGGGGAGAATCTTCGAAGTGACTTGCGATGGCAGTTTTCCCCAGTGAATCTCTGTGCGTTGGAATGACAGCAGAGTTCCTTGTTATATTCTGTGGATTCGGTTACAGGTAATACCGACTTTTTCCATTACTATGCTTTCGGTGGCAGAACATGTTAGAAGATTGCCTAGTCTGTGAACTGCAGCTCACTGATCCTCCATTTCAGAACTTATATTTTGTGCTCGAGGTAGCCATCCAAGACTATTAGTCTTTATATTGTCCAGAAATCCAGTGACGAAGATATATTGTGGGAACCGCAGATTGGCGGTATTTATGTCTACAATAAGCATTACTGCAGGGTTGATGGTAACCTGCTTATCAGAAGTACACAGCTGACGTCAGAACGAGGACTGTGTTTTCGGCTAATGTACTACAGCCTAATACAGTGCAATTGGCGGGGAATGCCAAGTTGCACCTATGTGTCAAAGTGATTAAGGTATCTGACGCGTTTAGTCAGTGATACCAGGGCGACGCCACGAACTGTCATTATTGAAAAACATTGTATTGACCATGCACGAATATTCAAATGTTTACCAGCTTGTTGAATGCCTAATGTATACCTATCGATTTCCGGTCAGCATGACCTTGTTACACTGACTGTTCCTGTTGATACCATGTGTGTTCTCGTCAATAAATGTTTTGAAACGTGCCTGCAGTGTCCAAGCATCCTTGACTACTGCATGTGAGTGTATGGGTTGCAGGGTCTACATATATACGAGCCTAAACACATTCGCGCCTTCATTCGCACCCACACTCAGTTCATCATACCCTCGCACTACACACCTAACAACATGTATACTGTCTTGGGCCAGTGATCACCTCAACAAGAGAAAAAGACAGTTACATTTCTGGTGGACCAGTTACGTGGGCTCTTCTGATACATTTCTTGTGGACCAGATCTGTGGGTTTAAAAAGAATAGAGCGAGCAATTAACATTATTGGTGACATTAATGGATCCAGAAATTTACATTTCTGGGTGACCAGCTGATGGGGCTATATAAATCATCCTATACAGCACTCCAGCCTTAAACGGACACCCCACCAGGCTATTTACAGTTGCTGTTACATGTATGATGTCTCCAGTGTTGTCCAGAAATTTACAAGAAGGACAAGTACACATTACATTTCTGATCTGTGGGTTTAAGCTACACACTGGACAGCTGTAACACACATCGCTAATTCTACACTTGCAAGTTTTGGCTACAACAGGACAGAAATAGGTCATCAACTGTTGACCCAGATAAACAGTGCTAGCATTTATGTTATAAAGCTGCTTGAACCACAACAGGACAAATACTGAAGTTGGCATCGAGGCGTTTGCTACGTGGACCATAGCTGCATAGAAGGCGAGTCCCTATTGTGAACAGTACTGCTGGTTGTTACACGTTGCAGTCAACAACAGAATTTTCTATGTCCGAGCATTCAAGTTACATTGTTCGAGGTCAAGTGTTTGTAAACAGTACGTGGAAATGGTAAACATTCAATGTGCAAGTCCTAAGTCGAGAAGGTCATAGTAACTTTTGTTCGTGAATACCACTTTATGCTACAGTGGATTTGACATTCAGTGCGCGCTTGACATTTTGTTTCTGTGTTCGCAAGGAGCAAGAAATTTACTTTAGTTTCAGCTGTGACTGAACTTGTTCTGCAACACATTGAAATACTGATTGCTATATATATGTTTATGTTACTTCTACTGTTTTTGTGTATTTTTCTTGTGTTTTTCTGCGGGTTTTCGGTTGGTGGGTCTTACAGTAAATATGCCACTTAATCGAGGGTTACTGTAAGCGTTCTGTAGAGATTGCAATTTTCTTAATTCAAATTTGCTAGCGACTTTTGTTGCTATTTTTTTTAGCTGTGACAACATAAGTTAGTGTTGTTTTCGTTATTTTTCCGTTCTTTGATTTTCGATTAGTTTTGTTTGTATCTGTTCTTCTCTCATTCCTTCCGTTTATTTCTTTACACCTTTTCGTTTATAACAGTGTTGCCATTTGTCTTGTTTATTTTTCGCGGTTATCATTACACATTTGTGTAACTTTTTTTTTACTTTTTGCTGTATTGTTTATTTGACTTCCGCGAACGTTTTCGGTCATTGTTCTGTATTGTTGTCTTTGTATTTATGATTGTACTACATTATTGTCATACACAGTCTACATACATACACTTGGTCATGTATTATTATTATTGATAAGGTATACTCTTCATATAGAGATTGTTAATAAAATATTATTATATGAGATATTTATACAAGTTCTTGGCCAAAAGACTTGCTGTCCACAAAGATTGAGACAAGGTGAAATACATATTCAAGTTCTTTATAAAAAAGACTTGTGCCCACAGTGATTGGGATATTAAGGTAATTTAGTTAATTTTTTCAAGTGTCTGATCTCATTAGACAGAATGTCTACATTGGATTTCTTCATCCAGCAAGGGTTAACCCTTGGTAAGTCTGGTAAAGAATTGGAAGAATATTCATCTGCTCAATTCGCCATTGCATTGAAGTCAGAAGAAAAGAAACAAAAAGAGGAAATTAAATTGAAAGCAGAAGCTGAACAAAGGAGAGCAGAAGCTGAACTAAAGAAGCTAGATGCTGAGAATAGAAGATTAGAACTTGAAGAGAAAAGGTATCAAAGAGAAGCTGCTGCTGAGGAGAGAAATGCTCAAGCTGCTGCTGAGGAGAGAAAAGCTCAAGCTGATGAAAGAAAATTCCAGATGGAAATGGAAGACAAAAAACTTCAAGCTCAAGCTGCTGCAGAGGAGAGGAAAGCTCAAGCTGCTGCTGAGGAGAAAAAACTCCAACTTCAAGCTGCTGCTGAGGCTGAAATTAGAAAAAAGGAACATGAGGAAAGAAAACAGAAAATGGAACTTGATGAAAGACTCGCAACTTTGGAGTTAGAGAAATTGAAATTGGCGAGTCCAGGTGCTCATCAAACAACTTCGAGTACGACAAAGGAGTTTGTAAGTAGGATCAAACTACCTCATTTCAATCCTTTAAAGGATGACGTAGCAGATTATCTAGATAGATTCCAATTTTTATGCGATACGCATAACATAAAAAAGGAAAAAATATGTTGAACAACTGATGGAATTTTTTACAGGTGACACAGTGACTACTCTTATGACAATAGACGAACATGACAGGACTAATTATGATGTTGTCAGAGCAGCATTGCTAAAAAAATACCAACTAAAAGAAGAAGACTATCGTCTTCGTTTTAGGACAATGTTGCCAGAAAATGGAGTAGATTTCTCTGATTTTGTTACAAAAATACGTCGTACATTTACACGATGGGTTGAGTTGTAACAGACTGAGAAAACATATGAAGGTCTAATGGACTTATTATTGCGAGATAAGGTTTTGTCATCTGTTAATGATTCTTTTCTTGCATTCCTTCATGAGCGTAAGCCTAAAAACTTAAAAGATATGGAGGAATACTGTTGTCAGTATGCTACCGCGCATCCCCATGCTACAGTTAGCAATTCTAAAGTGAAAGAAGGGTTGCCAGCTGCTTCGGCAACACCATATGGCCATAATTTCAAAAAAAAATTTCAGGGTGCTCAACAAAACTAGAATAGGGGAAGTAATCAGAATTACACTCAGAAGCGGAGTAATCCAACACATGATGGTTCTTCGTCTATGAATTGGAGACAAGATGGTAGTTCTCGTAATTTTAGTGGTAATAATTTGAGACACTTTCGCAAAGGCTATCCAAATAATAAATATTCGAACTTTCGAGGTAATCATTCTCGACGTCAAGATTATGATGATGGTGAATTTAGAAACCGGGATTCAAACCGGAATGATGATTACAATAGGCAATATGATAACAATTACAGGGGAAATGATAGTCGAAATAATTACAGGGGAAATGATAATCGAGGCAGACCTAGATTTAACAAAAAAAAGACCTTTCCAACAGGCAAACTCTGCACAACAAGAGTTTGATGGAGCCTGTAATACAGTAAATGATAGTGGTAACTCTAGGGCTATCACTGGTTGTGCTTTCGATTTTGGGAGAGCAACTGAATGCCCCCAATGCTTAACATTGTTCGACTCATCGACTGTATCTACTCTAAGTTGTGGTCACCCTCTTCCTGCTCTACCTGCTACAGTTGCGCATGATGGGAGAGGATCTCTCATCTTACATAAAGGTCTAATAAATGATAGGCTAGTCTCAGTACTTTTCGATTCGGGATGTACTACCGTCGGGGTTAGGGAGTCTCTGATAGATCCTTGCTGTGCCACTGGAAAAACAATCATGGTGGTACTATGGAAACTTATCCTACTGCTATTATTAGGATTGACACTCCGTTCTTCACAAAAGATGTTCATGCATGTCTTCTTCCTAATCCTATTGCGGATCTTATAATCGGTCGTATTCATGGGGTTAAGGAATGCACCCCGCAGCAAATTTCTAGTTGGGAAGAACGAAACATTCAAGCGGTCAATGCAGTGGTGACAAGAGCTCAAGCTCTTAATCCCCCAACTTCATCGGATAATAGTAATGAAGTTGATAGCCAAGACGAGCACTTGGTGATTTCCCATGACTCGTTTGTTAAACGTCAAGAAGAGGATCCTTCTTTGAAGAAATTCTTCCTTCTTGCAAAGAAAGGGGATCCCAATCAAAATACTAATCACAAATCGTATATTACTATGAAGAATGGTATATTGGTACGGATGGTTGATAAGGTTGGATAAAGTTGATATAACGTTGGATTTTTATTCCCGTTAATGATATCCACCAAAAGGATAAATATAAGTGGATGGAAGCAGACATCATCATCATCAGTGGATAAGATCTCTATGGTGTTGCTTGCTCCACTGTAGTGTATGGAATGTCAACTTGACCTACGCAGTGGTGTGTAGACATGGATTGAGTGTACAATGTGCGAATGATGATAAGGGTTCGTGTTGTTGACAAATGTTCTTTTCTCACACTCATGTATGACTGGAAGTCATCGACACCAACGACTGTGTACCTTTTCTAAAGTTTAATTGGACGTACACACTCGACAGCACAGATAGTGACAAATCACAGGTTGCCATAATACATCATAGTACAGTGGATAAATGGTCTTGCAATGTTACATGGGCACTCATGTAGAATAAGTGTATAATGGACTGTCAGTAGCCAAGCACTCAGTATCGCCCATACATATTTATCATCTGACTTCACTGACTGAGCACGTCAGCTTATAAACAATATTTCAGATGGCTTCTAAACCTAATCTCGTCTAGCGACGATTCTTCAACATAATGTTCAGCACATATTTTTCCATATAATAATATTGAACCGCTAGCAATGGGTTCTCATGTGTAGCAGTGATCTCTGGACTGATCAAGCGATAATACGGGCATCCCTTTTCTCTTCTTGAAAGTCACTACATGTTTTGGTTCCAAGATGGCTTCACTCGTGAGCTGTCACTCACGTTTGGATACAGATAATGAATCTGTCCTAAAGTTAGTCATTCATAAAACATTTCATTGCTCTGTAGATTTGATCATGAACAATTGACTGCAATCTACAGGATATAGTGCTGCTAGGAATCGAAGTCGTTTTCATCGAGTCAAATATATTCTCTTAGACATTCAAATCGTAACTATCGAAAATGGTGGCTTCGATCGAGAGTTCATAAGAGTATCTTTGATTACCTTGGTATAGGAATTATGAAACTGCCATTCCTTGGCAATACGACTAAACACTGGGGTAAAGCATACACGATAGGTTTAGACAACTATCACCTTCCCCACAAATACTGAGATCACTTTTTCCCCGGCGACAGGCCGACATGGAAAACACACAGTCCCTATCAGGACGAAGCCAAATCACACCCCTCTCTAGCGACACATCCGCCGAATAGCCTTCGACCTCTCTAGAGACAACAGAACATATAGTTCGACTTAGATATGTAAAGATATACAGATATAAGACAGACTCGTCCTACTCAGACAAACAATACACATAAATTCAGGCCATAGATATTCTGAAGCAAGAACAATCTATTATTACCCAAACAACGAATAAATCGCAGTAAAATGGATTTATCCGCGGAGTTTGATCGAAAGAGCCGACACAACTTTCAAGGGAAGTAACACAATAATGACTTTCCCTTAAGCACTATTTTGCTTTCAAAATATTTGCGAAGATAACAAGAATACCAATGTATAATATTGTAAGATATCAAAGACTGCACGTAACAGTCTTACCACACCTCCCGGGAAAAAAAAAAATGGAACATTTTTTTTTTTCTTTTTGAAATACATCTAGGAGCAACGTACAATAGGCTCACAACGCATGAATAATGCGCAGATGAAAATATCAGGAATACCTATAACGCCTAATATGAGGCTAAGTCGACTTATGGAGCGACTGGTGAGAATGTGTCTCATAAACTGAGAGAAATTATTTCTCTACAAGTATATTTTTCCAGGAAGGTGTCATCAAAGTATAATACAATTCTGGCAATTACACAATGCCTAAAAAATTCATATCATCATTTCGTATTAGATATCTTAAATTTATGATTTATGAAGAAAAAATCATCAAAGCACAGCGGTGAATAAACATCAATGAACCGCTATGTAGTGATACAATCATTATATTATTAAATTACAAATGTGTATCTATCATGATATAGAAAAGGAACTACTATAGAACTAGACATATCAAGAAGTCTAAGCCCTAATAGTTATGTGGAATCATGTGGGCATCTTGACAGAATGTCTGCCATCACATTATCTGATCCACGAATAGCTCGCACAGAGAAATGAAAAGGTTGAAGAGCAATTGCATATCGAGTAGACCTCGAGCTCTACAAATTCTTACTCTGTATAGCAGTAAGAGCTTTTTGGTCGGTTTCTACTATGAAATGTGCGCCTAGAAGGAATCTAACTAGTTTGAGGATCGACCAAACCATAGCTAATAGCTCACGGTCTAAAACCGAATAATTCCTTTCTGCCGCATTAAGTTTTCTGGAAATATACATTACAGGATGCAGAGTTCCAGAGCACTCTTGCATTAGTGCCGCTCCAATCCCAGTGGATGAAGCGTCACTACGAAGAACGAATGTCTTATCTTTAGTGGGTAGCACTAAAATAGGTGGTGTTGAAAACAGTGTTTTAATCTTATCCAGAGAGCATTGGCATTCCTGAGACCAGTGGACCACATTAGGCGAACCTTTCTTTAGAAGTGTTGAGAGAGGTGCCATGATAGAGGATAGATTCTGAATGAATCTGCCATAAAATTGAATAAGACCTAACAGACTTCTCACCTGTTTTTTAGTCTTAGGGATTGAGATGTTAAGTATCTTACTAGTATTATGGTCCTCTGTCTTTAGGAAACCATGACCAGCTCGGTGGCCTAGGAAAGAAATTTCGCTAAAACCAATATAGGCTTTAGAGGGTTTCGCTGTCAGGTTGTGCTCACGCAAAGTAGACAGCAATTCATCTAACCCTGAATAGTGATCTTCCCAAGTATCGCTGAAAAGACAGATGTCGTCTAGATATGCAATGACATCTGACCGATAAGATAGGATTCGGCGCATCATGCGTACGAACGTAGCTGGTGCGTTCATAAGACCGAAAGGCATAAAATTCCATTGGAACAAACCTCTAGGTGTTGAAAAAGCCGTGAGAGGTTTGGCGCGTTCAGATAAAGGAACTTGCCAATATCCTTTAGACAAATCAAGTTTAGTGAAAAAATGAGATTTGGAGAGTCGAGTAAGTAGCTCTTCCAGTAAAGGCATAGGTTCGGCATCGAACTTAGTTACTTGATTCAATTTTCGATAGTCAACGCAAAGACGTATGTTATTGTCTTTTTTACGCACAATAACCATCGGCGAAGAATATGCAGAGGTGGATGGTTCGATTATTTTCAAATCTATCATCTCATCCAACTCTTTCTCGACCTGTGCTTGAAAATGTATAGGTATAGGATAAGGTCTAACCCTAATAGGAGTATGGTCAGTTAGAACAATGTCATGTTGAATGACATTCGTTTGTCCAGGGATGTCAGTGAGTACATCCTGAAATGTTTGCAACATAGTTGAAACTTGTCGCTGTTCTCCTAGAGACAAATCAGGAGAGACAGTAACGTTCTTCCATGATTCACTGGAATGAAGTGGGATCATTGGAAGAGGAAGATTTACATCTGAAAAACTTGTTTCCTCATCCTGTATCACGGACAATGATGAGTAATGACCATGTTGTACTGGAGAATTGTCCGTTGCTTGGAAAATGGGTTGCAAATAATCCGGACGTTCATGGAATTCAGTAAGCATATTGATGTGGAAGGTTTTATGCTTCCCATCAATATCGACAATATAGTCAACATCGGAAATTTTCGATATTATATCGTACGGACCTTTCCAAGAAATAAGTAATCTGTTTTCCCTACAAGGTAGTAATACAAATGCTTTGTCACCAGGACAAAGTTGTCGTAAGCATCTCTTCTTATTGGCAAATTGCCTTGCCTTCTGTTTCGCAAATTCAGAAGAAGAAGTTGCTAATTTGCATGCTTCGATAATTTTTTTGTCTCAACGCGATGACATATTCGTAGGATGACTTTGTGTCATCGTCAATATTGTCAGATGTTATGAGATCGTGAAGCAACGACATAGGGCCACGCGGACGCGCGCCAAAGACGAGTTCAAAGGGAGAAAATCCCGTATGTTCATTGGGTACCTCTCTGTAAGCGAAGAGGGCCGCAGGTAAAACTCTGTCCCAGTCTTGAGGATGATCCTCAGTTATCTTCCCCAGTAAGTTTTTAAGTGTTCTATTAAGGCGTTCGACCATACCATTAGACATTGGATGGTAGATACTACTTAAAGATCTATCTATCTGCAGAGTAGACATTACTTGAGACATGGTATCTGATATTAGTTGGGTGCCATGGTCTGACAATATTTCTCCGGGGAACCCCAGACGAGAAAATATAAGCCAAAGAGCATCTGCAATATCAGCAGTAGTAATGCTCTTCAGAGGAATAGCCTCTGGCCAACGTGTGCACATATCAACACACGTCAAGATAAACTGATGTCCTCTGGCAGACTTGATCTTAAATGGACCAATAATGTCTATGGCCATTTTTTGAAACGGCCGAATAGGAATGTCCGCCGCCTGAATGGGTGCAGCATGCCGTGGACCTTTGGATTTAACTTCCTGACATACTTTACAAGATCGACAATAAATCCGTATGTCCTTGTTTACCAATGGCCAAAAGAAAGCCGCAAGGACTCTTGACTTAGTACGGGAAAAACCCATGTGTCCAGCACACTGAGAGTCGTGAGCGTGCTGCAAAATTTTAACTCTCAACTTCTTGGGAACCAGGATTTGAGAATGACTTGACGTAATGGAGTCTTGAACCATACGTACAAGTACGCCATTCTTCTTTGTAATCCACGATTTACGACTTGTGTCTTTATTCGGATCACCTTTAGTTGCAAGAATGAAGAATTTCTTCAGAGTGGGATCATCTTCTTGCTGTTTTATAAACGAGTCACGAGAAATTACCAAGGGATTATCTTGGTTATGCACTTCATTATCTTCAATAGATGAAGTTTGAGGCATATTAAGAGCCTGAGCTCTAGTGACTACAGCGTTAGCAATCTGCATGTTTTGCCTTTCCCACGTGGAAATTTGTTGCGGAGTGCATTCCTTGACTCCATGAATGCGACCGATGATGAGGTCAGCGATCGGATTCGGAAGAAGACATGCGTGTACATCTCCTGTAAAGAAAGGAGTAGCAATCCTAATGATAGCAGTAGAGTATTTCTCTAATGTGCCGCCAAATGTTACACATTTGACTACTTGTCCAGTGGCACGGGAAGGATCTACGAGTGACTGCCTAACACCAATTGTGGTGCATCCAGAAACAAATAGCACAGAGACTGGATTGTTATTCACTAAACCCTTATGTAAGACAAGAGAACCTCTTCCATCATGCGCGACTGATGCTGGAAGAGCAGGAAGAGGATGGCCACAGCTTAAAGTAGACACTGTGGTTGGCTCAAATAACGTTTTGCATTGGGGGCACTGAGATGCTCTCCCAAAATCAAAAGCGGCACATGCCATATTACTAGCATCATTATTATCTTTACTCTGTTTATAGGCTTCATGGGACTCTTGTTGTGCAGAGTTTGCCTGAAAATGTGGTTTATGTCTTTTGTTTTGAGATCTACCTCGGTTATTATCACCTCTGTAGTTATTGTTACCTCTATTGTAACCCCTATTTGGGTTTGAGTCATAGTTCCCTTGGTTACCATTATCATATTCATTATAATGAGTATCTCTGTAATTATGATCTTGTTGACTCCAAGACGGATAACCCTGATAGTTTCTATAATTACTTCCTCTACGGAAATTCCTATAATTATGACCACCCCTGTGTCGAGAGCTATCAGGTCGTCTCCAGTTCTTTGAAGAAGAACCCTGAAATGATTGGTTACCTTGGTTTTGATAACTATTATGGTTACCTTTTTTATCAAATCTGTTTTGAGGTCCCTGAAATCTGTGTGAATAATTGGGATTGTATGGTGTTGCTGAAGCAACTGGCATACTCTCCTTAATCTTAGTGTTGCCAAAAGTCACGTCGGGGTGTGCAGTGACATATTGGGAACAATATTCTTCCATTTCTTTTAGAGATTTGGGTTTACGCTCATGTATAAATTCAAGGAAATGTTTGTTCACACATGACATAATCTTATCTCTGAGCAACAAATCCATAAGTCCTTCATACGTTTTTTCTGTTTTGGAAAGCTCAATCCAACGATCAACTGTGAGACGTGCCTTTGCAGTGAATTCTGAGAATTCTACACCCGTCTCAGGTACCATCGTTTTAAATAAAAGGCGATAGCCTTCCTCACTTAGCTGATATTTTTTTATCAAAGCCGCCCTAATGACATCCTTATCTGCTTCTCCTACAAGGCATAATCTAGTCAAAGATTCACCTTTCAAGTTTTCTGATAATTGATTAGCGTATTGTGATTTATCCACATTATGTGTACGACAAGAACGTTCAAATCTATCCAGCCAGAATGTAATATCGTCACTGGACTGATTGAACGGTGGAACCTTAACCTTGTAAGTAGAAGGTTTATCATTACCACTAGATGCCTGATTAACATTACTCATACTTGTCAATCTTAATTTCTCCAACTCAAATTCATGTTCTCTTATTGCTTTTTTTTCTTCAGCCTCTCTGTCTAATCTTTTTTGTTCAGCTTCCCTGTCTAATCTTTTTTGTTCAGCTTCCCTGTCTAATCTTTTTTGTTCAGCTTCACTGTCTAATCTTTTTTGTTCAGCCGCAGCTTCTCTTTCCAATTTTTTTTGTTCAGCTTCACTGTCTAATCTTTTTTGTTCAGCCGCAGCTTCTCTTTCCAATTTTTTTTGTTCAGCTTCAAATCTCCTTTCCTCTATCTGCATCTGCAATTTCTTTTGTTCAGCAGCAGCCTCAGGTTCTCTTTCTAATCTTTTCTCTTCCGCCATAGCTTTTCTTTCTTCTGCAGCTAATCTTTTCTCTTCTGCCATAGCTCTTCTCTCTTCTGCAGCTAATGCTTTGTCATATTGAGCAACTGCCCATTGTTCTAATTGTTGACCAGTCTTATCAAGGGCTTTCCCTTGTGTAATGAAGTATTCTAATGTAGCCATGATGTCTAACAATAATACTAATCACCTGAATCAATAATAATACCACAAGTTCTCAATGACTTGATTAATCAGTATACTATCCCAATATCTGTGGGTCACAAGCCTTTAATAAGGTCTTGTATAATAGTAATAATAATCAGGTACTGGTTTATACCATAATCCAAGTGCAGTGCACAGGCAATTGTGTCTTATGAAATATACCTATATAAAACATATGTCAACCAACAGAATACATAAAGTACAAATAGGACTGACAATACAAGAACGTTTGCAGAAATCAAAATAAATCAAATAGGGAAATCAATGAAAATAATCACTGAATCTGCAAAGAATAACAACACAAATGACGTCACAATATATGAATATAAATTGTGAATAGAACTGAAAGATAGAAAAGGTTAGACCAACAAATTACAAACAAATCAAAACAAAACTAAAGAACAAAGAAATATCACAAAAATAACAATAATTACAGACTTCACAGCTAACACAAAAGCAACAGTTGTCGCAGCAAATTTTCAATCAAGAAAATTGCACCTATAGAAAACGCCCACAACGGACCCTCTATGACGTGGGATATTCTGTTGTGAGGACGCCGCCCAACCTTAAACACAACCCGCTGACATAGAAACTAACATACTATACAAACAAATAACATGTAAACATAAATATATATAAATTATGTGTATGATAGTATGTGTTGCAAAATAGGCTCAGTCTTACAGTAATGGCAAAGTTATTTTTATGAAAACAAACAAACTGCCACTTTATTCAATTAAACATTTTGGCCTTAAATATTAAAGTTCATATATGGAAAACAAGAAGATCCATCGATGAAAATAGGACTTCTTAGTTCACTCATACTGTCTTCCTGTTAATATTGACAAGAATTGATCCAACTGTTCTGTGAAACTCTATAATGTCTAATGTAAAAAATGTCAACAACGCTGACCTACATACTGCATTCACCTGACAGGTCACGTGACGAAGTGTTGACAAAGAGCAAACCAATACTGCAAGTGTGTCGTATCAGCCACAGGAAACGGTCTGGTATCGGTAATCTGTTGACTTCTGAACTTCTGCGAGGTCAAACCCAGAAAGCTGGTCCACCAGTTGATAAGGTTGGATAAAGTTGATATAACGTTGGATTTTTATTCCCGTTAATGATATCCACCAAAAGGATAAATATAAGTGGATGGAAGCAGACATCATCATCATCAGTGGATAAGATCTCTATGGTGTTGCTTGCTCCACTGTAGTGTATGGAATGTCAACTTGACCTACGCAGTGGTGTGTAGACATGGATTGAGTGTACAATGTGCGAATGATGATAAGGGTTCGTGTTGTTGACAAATGTTCTTTTCTCACACTCATGTATGACTGGAAGTCATCGACACCAACGACTGTGTACCTTTTCTAAAGTTTAATTGGACGTACACACTCGACAGCACAGATAGTGACAAATCACAGGTTGCCATAATACATCATAGTACAGTGGATAAATGGTCTTGCAATGTTACATGGGCACTCATGTAGAATAAGTGTATAATGGACTGTCAGTAGCCAAGCACTCAGTATCGCCCATACATATTTATCATCTGACTTCACTGACTGAGCACGTCAGCTTATAAACAATATTTCAGATGGCTTCTAAACCTAATCTCGTCTAGCGACGATTCTTCAACATAATGTTCAGCACATATTTTTCCATATAATAATATTGAACCGCTAGCAATGGGTTCTCATGTGTAGCAGTGATCTCTGGACTGATCAAGCGATAATACGGGCATCCCTTTTCTCTTCTTGAAAGTCACTACATGTTTTGGTTCCAAGATGGCTTCACTCGTGAGCTGTCACTCACGTTTGGATACAGATAATGAATCTGTCCTAAAGTTAGTCATTCATAAAACATTTCATTGCTCTGTAGATTTGATCATGAACAATTGACTGCAATCTACAGGGTATAGTGCTGCTAGGAATCGAAGTCGTTTTCATCGAGTCAAATATATTCTCTTAGACATTCAAATCGTAACTATCGAAAATGGTGGCTTCGATCGAGAGTTCATAAGAGTATCTTTGATTACCTTGGTATAGGAATTATGAAACTGCCATTCCTTGGCAATACGACTAAACACTGGGGTAAAGCATACACGATAGGTTTAGACAACTATCACCTTCCCCACAAATACTGAGATCACTTTTTCCCCGGCGACAGGCCGACATGGAAAACACACAGTCCCTATCAGGACGAAGCCAAATCACACCCCTCTCTAGCGACACATCCGCCGAATAGCCTTCGACCTCTCTAGAGACAACAGAACATATAGTTCGACTTAGATATGTAAAGATATACAGATATAAGACAGACTCGTCCTACTCAGACAAACAATACACATAAATTCAGGCCATAGATATTCTGAAGCAAGAACAATCTATTATTACCAAACAACGAATAAATCGCAGTAAAATGGATTTATCCGCGGAGTTTGATCGAAAGAGCCGACACAACTTTCAAGGGAAGTAACACAATAATGACTTTCCCTTAAGCACTATTTTGCTTTCAAAATATTTGCGAAGATAACAAGAATACCAATGTATAATATTGTAAGATATCAAAGACTGCACGTAACAATGGTACAACACTCGGACAAGTCTATGCACTCGCAAATTCTTGTGCCTAAGTGTATGAGAGCCTTAATTCTTCAGCATGCACACGATTCTCAGTGTGCTGGACACATGGGGTTTTCCAGAACTAAAACTAGAGTCTTTGCGTCCTTCTTTTGGCCATTCGTGAATAAAGACATCCGAATTTATTGCCGATCTTGCAAAATTTGTCAAGAGGTCAAGTCTAGAGGTCCGAGACATGCTGCTCCTATTCAGGCTGCAGATATTCCGATTCGGCCGTTTCAGAAAATGGCTATAGACATCATTGGTCCGTTCAAGATTAAGTCAGCCAGAGGACACCAATTTATCCTCACTTGCGTGGACATGTGCACGCGTTGGCCAGAGGCTATTCCTCTGAAGAGCATATCAACTGTCGATATCGCTGATGCTCTTTGGCTCATATTTTCTCGTCTGGGATTCCCCGGAGAAATACTGTCGGACCACGGCACTCAGTTAATTTCGGACGTTATGTCTCAGGTAATGGCTACGCTGGACATTAAAAGGTCTCTCAGTAGTATTTATCATCCAATGTCCAATGGATTGGTAGAACGTCTTAACAGGACACTAAAGAACTTACTTGGCAAGATAACGGAGGATCATCCTGAAGATTGGGACAGGGTTTTACCTGCAGCTCTCTTTGCCTATAGAGAGGTTCCCAACGAGCATACAGGGTTTTCTCCTTTCGAACTTGTCTTTGGCGTGCAACCGCGCGGTCCGATGTCCTTGTTACACGATTTGATAACTTCTGATAATATTGACGATGATACACAATCGTCATATGAATATGTCATTGCTCTTAGAGAAAAGATTATCGAATCGTGCAGGTTAGCAACTTCATCTTCCGAATTTGCGAAAGAAAAAGCTAGGCGATTTGCTAACAAGAAAAGACGCCTACGTCAACTTTGTCCTGGAGACAAAGCATATGTCTTACTTCCCTCAAGAGAGAATAGACTTCTCATTTCATGGAAAGGTCCATACACTATAGTCTCCAAAATTTCCGATGTCGACTATATTGTCGATGTGGATGGAAGGCATAAAACCTTCCATATAAATATGCTAACAGAGTTTATTGAACGTCCAGACTATTTGCAGCCTATTTTCCAGGCGACGGACGACTCTCCAGTCCAACATGGACACATCTCATCCCTGTCCGTTATACAGGATGAGGAAACTATTTTTTCTGACGTTAACTTACCTCTTCCTGCGATTCCACTTACTTCTACGGAATCATGGAAAAACGTTACCGTCTCTTCGAACTTGTCTTTTGAGGAGCAACGTCAAGTATCCTCTACGCTACAATCATATCAGGATGTCCTTACCGACATTCCTGGACACACAGATGTCATAGAACATGACATCATACTTACTGATCGTAATCCGATCAGAGTAAGACCATACCCAATACCTATTCATTTTCAAGCACAAGTCGAGAAAGAATTGGATGAAATGATTCAACTGCAAATAATTGAACCATCCACTTCAGCTTATTCTTCGTCGATAGTTATTGTTCGAAAGAAAGACAATAACATACGTCTTTGCGTTGACTATCACAAATTAAATCAAGTTACGAAGTTCGATGCTGAACCTATGCCATTATTAGATGATCTACTTATTAGACTTTCTAAAGCTAAATTCTTTACTAAACTAGACTTGTCGAAAGGTTATTGGCAAGTCCCACTGACGGAACACGCCAAACCTCTCACTGCTTTTTCGACACCTAGGGGTCTGTTTCAATGGAATTTTATGCCTTTCGGGCTTATGAACGCCCCAGCGCCTTTCGTGCGCATGATGCGACGAATTCTATCAGATCGTGCAGATGTCATCGCATATTTAGACGACATCTGTCTTTTCAGCGATACTTGGGAAGAACACTATTTGGGTCTAAAGGAATTGCTATCTACTCTACGTGAGCATAGTTTGACTGCAAAACCCTCTAAAGCTTTTGTTGGGTTTAGTGAAATTTCCTCCCTAGGTCATCGAGTTGGTCATGGTCTGTTGAAGACAGAGGACCAAAACATTTCGAAGATATTAAATATCTCGGTTCCGAAGACAAAAAAGCAAGTGCGTAGTCTATTGGGATTGATACAATTCTATGGAAGATTCATTGAGAATCTGTCCTCCATTATGGCACCACTTTCATCGTTATTGAAAAAAGGTTCTCCTAATATGGTGCGTTGGTCCCAGGAATGCCAATCTTCATTGGATCAGGTTAAGAATTTGTTCTCATCTCATCCTATCTTAAGACTACCAACGATTGATAAGACTTTTGTTCTTCGTAGTGATGCCTCTTCCACTGGGATTGGAGCGGCACTAATGCAGGAATATTCAGGAACTCTGCGTCCTGTAATGTATATTTCTAGGAAGCTAAATGCGGCAGAAAGGAATTACTCGGTTTCAGATCGTGAATTGTTGGCTATGGTTTGGTCCATTCTTAAGCTACAAAGGTTCCTTCTGGGCGCGCATTTCTTTATGGAAACCGACCAAAAAGCTCTTACGGCTATGCAAAGTAAGGATTTGAAGAGCTCGAGATCTACTCGTTATGCTATTGCTCTTCAGCCTTTCCATTTCACGGTGCGAGCTATCCGTGGTTCGGATAATGTGATGGCGGACATATTGTCCAGATGCCCACATGATTCCAGTTAAATCTTGTGTCCTAGTTTTTCCTGATACACTTTTGGACTTAGGTCTGTCCTTAATATCCTAATATGTTGTAATACAAATGTATTTGGATGATGTTTAGATAATTTAACAAATTTCATTTTGTCCATCCATCAGTGATATGTTGCTAATATAGCATTGTAATTCATGACATTTGTATATTGCTATAATTATAGTATTTCGTAATGTTTGATATATGATTGGTATTGCCATCAACTTAGTTTTCTTTAATGGTACCCCCTTAGTTTGTTTGGCTTAAAGGAAATAATTTCTCCTATGTTGGGAGATGATTTGTATCCTTTTCAGACGCTTTGTTTATGCGTCTATTGTACCTGATATTAGATTCATTTTTTCATGAGCACATAAGTGATACTTGTGCAATCTTGCTCATGGACATAAAAAAAAAAAAATTCATTTTTTTTTAACAGGGGGGTTGTAGTAATATGTTGCTGTCATTTTTGACGGAGTCATCTGTCAAGTTATTTGCTTATGTTTTTATCATAAGAATAATTGTGTCTTTACCTGCGATGTCAGGTTGATTAGGGGTTGTCTTCCCTTGTTTATTCATTCATTGTGTTTGACCTTTAGGGTCAAAGGTAGACAGTTCTGGCGTATGCCCATAGGCAGGGTTTTTTAAGCGGGAGTTGAGTTAGACTTCCGGCAAGCCGTGGAGTGTCCTAGTTTCTGAAGGGACGAGAGTTCATTGTGTTTTTCGGGGAGAATCTTCGAAGTGACTGCGATGGCAGTTTTCCCCAGTGAATCTCTGTACGTTGGAATGACAGCAGAGTTCCTTGTTATATTCTGTGGATTCGGTTACAGGTAATACCGACTTTTTCCATTACTATGCTTTCGGTGGCAGAACATGTTAGAAGATTGCCTAGTCTGTGAACTGCAGCTCACCGATCCTCCATTTCAGAACTTATATTTTGTGCTCAAGTAGCCATCCAAGACTATTAGTCCTTATATTGTCCAGAAATCCAGTGACGAAGATATATTGTGGGAACCGCAGATTGGCGGTATTTATGTCTACAATAAGCATTACTGCAGGGTTGATGGTAACCTGCTTATCAGAAGTACACAGCTGACGTCAGAACGAGGACTGTGTTTTCGGCTAATGTACTACAGCCTAATACAGTGCAATTGGCAGGGAATGCTAAGTTGCACCTATGTGTCAAAGTGATTAAGGTATCTGACGCGTTTAGTCAGTGATACCAGGGCGACGCCACGAACTGTCATTATTGAAGAACATTGTATAGACCATGCACGAATATTCAAATGTTTACCAGCTTGTTGAATGCCTAATGTATACCTATCGATTTCCGGTCAGCATGACCTTGTTACACTGACTGTTCCTGTTGATACCATGTGTGTTCTCGTCAATAAATGTTTTGAAACGTGCCTGCAGTGTCCAAGCATCCTTGACTACTGCATGTGAGTGTATGGGTTGCAGGGTCTACATATATACGAGCCTAAACACATTCGCGCCTTCATTCGCACCCACACTCAGTTCATCATACGCTCGCACTACACACCTAACAACATGTATACTGTCTTGGGCCAGTGATCACCTCAGCAAGAGAAAAAGACAGTTACGATATATATATAAAATAATATTTCTAGGAAAGAGTTCACAGAAAAAATACTGTGTTGACAGAAAAGAAGGAATGATTAGAAATAACCGACTAATGGACAGGATCACCACCAGACGTACGGATATTGGAGACAAACATCACATATTTTGAAGAAAAAAAAGGAATGTAATATAGAACATTCTTTACAGTGATGGACTTGGAACGAATTTATACACTTACCATTTGGAAAATGTCAATAACAAGGAAACATACAAATAAATAAATAAGGATAAGCCATGAGGTTTTTATGCTTTTATTGTGAAAAATGATTACTTATAAAAATGATGCTGGTTATATTATCGTCTGATAAATATGCATATTATGTCTAGAGATGTTTTCTACTTGTAATAATGAGCAAGTGGCTCATTCACAAAAAAAAAAAAAAAAAAAAAAAGAGAACATGATGAGTACCCATGAGAACATCGGCTATTTTATGAAAGTGGATTGCCATTACCATAGGAATTGGAGAACCTGGACATTTCTTGGGATATTGCAGAGTACTTGGAAAATAAAATAAATAAGTACGCCAGGAAGAAAAAAGAAAAAAAAAGATTTTTTTAAGTCTTGCAGACTTATATATGGAGCAAAATAACAGGAACAGAAAAGAGATAACACCCCCACCATATCTAAGAGAATGTAATCAACTATATTTTTGAATGAAATGTAATAGATTATGATAATGCAGCCAAGTTCTGCAAATAAGATATTTTATTGTTCATTTCCCAGTGTTGCCACTCGTCACATTTTTGGTGATGACCTTATGATTGTTTTGCAGAGTTTGTTGGTCAGTGTTGCCAATTTGTAAATTTGGTTGAAATATGTATTGATGTGAAAGATAGTTTGAAATTTTTTGGAGATGATGTCCATCTATAAGGCCCCTTTATAGAAGACAGTCCCATATAGACATAGGAGCTCAGATGTAGGAATTTCGTTAAATTTTCTGAAATATTTTTGGACTTAGAAATTTTTTTTGAACTTTAAATTTTTCTGAAAATTTTTTTGAACTTAGGAAATTTTGGGGATATTTTTTAGAGTTGATAGTACTCAAATGTCTCCCTATGGGATACATTTGCAAGGCCCCGGGATCTATATGTAGCCGTGTACATAGTTGTTCCTTTGGAAACAGGCTATAAAAAACCAGATTAGCATATAAATTTCTACTTTCCTAGAAACAGATTAAATTTTAATAGAGTCGCGTTACATGTCAAAATTAGTCACGTGATTTTTACGCAATCGTTGAGCTCACAAAATTTTGAAGAGACTCGAATTTCCCCAGCAGCCTAGTTAGTTGGAAGGGACGCGTCTAGCTAGTAAGACAAGCAAGTTTGTGCTCATAACGCAGTGGTTTACTGCATGAAAGTTTATTCAAAGTGAAGAATTAGAAATTCCAGGGGTGATGGCATGTTCTCTTCAAAGTGCATTTTTGTGTATTTAAACTCTATATTCGAAGTCTGTAAGTAGGAACTAATTACTATACAATTATTGACATGTCGAAATCGAATGATTGTTGCAGATTTAGAAAAGGAAATAATGGCTGAAAGTTTTCTTTTCAAATGTACATGCAGGATTGATTTGTTTTGATGAAGCAATAACATATCAGGAGGAGATATGGCAATTTTATATCCTGAAGAAGCAGAGTAATCCCTATTGAACTACTGGTATACACTTTCTTGAAAATATGGCATTATGAACAAGAAAGAATTTCCTAAGAATAGAACCAGAATGGTTATAATGAAGTTAGAAACTCATACAGCGGATTTTGAGAAGAAATATTCTCTGCAGAATAATTGTCATATGTGTCTTATGAAGTTTTGCCATGTCGACTTGTAATTACGTTATAATTAAATAAAAGTCAAGTTGATACTAAAGGCATGTCGTCACTCATTTGCTTTGCCATACATTCATGAGAGGAAGGAAGGAAATATAAATGAACCATAACTGCTCTTGCTGGTAAATCATATAAATAAAACACTTCTGCTCTAATAGAACACCTTAGAGGATAGTCCCCGAACCTGGTAAAATCCCGTAACACTGTATGGGAGAAATTGCGAACTCTAGCGGTAAAGCTAGTAATCTAGATCTAACACTCTCTGCGATATAAACAGCAACCCCCAATTCCCTACCCGGCCACAGTTGTCCTCAGGACATGAGGAGAAAAGAACCCACCACAGTGAAGGGGTGGCTCTAATGCTGTCTAGGGAAGCACAGAAGGCACATAGAATGGGAAGCAATGGAACAGCGAATTATAACAGCAAGGTTTAAATCAGCCCAAAAAAAAAATAAATGTAAGCATCATCCAATGTTATGCACCAACAAATGATAAAGAAGAATCTGAGAAAGAAGACTTTTACACGTGACTACAAAATTTTTTGGACATAAAGAAAAGAAAGAACATCACAATTTTAATGGGGGACCTAAACGCGAAAATAGGAACAGACAACACCGGCTTTGAAGAAATCATGGGAAAGCGGGGATTAGGTATGATGAACGAGAATGGGGAACTATTAGCTAACTTCTCTGCTCCAAATCAACTAGCTATATGTCACATAGGTTATGATCATTAAATTGCCTATTATCCTCTTCCTATTCTTTCACCCGTATCCTCTATATTTCTTTACATTTTCCTGTATTTTTTTCGCATCCATTCGTTTGCGAGATATATATTTTCTTCCCCATCCTTAACGTTTACCTGCTTCTTTTCTCAAAACTGAGAATCGCACTAGTGATGGTATTACGTAGATGTCAGTCCCTGCCGGTCGAACGATAGCTGTGAATATACGGTTCTCGCCAGACATACGTCTGCAGTTTCCCCGGTCAGAGCGCTGCCCGACCAGATTTCTGGGCCTAGGGTGTAAGAAATTTGCTCCGTTGGACATGACAGGCAGACGGATTGCCTACCTTTTGCAGCAACTGCGTGAGTTTTCGTCGGTATAGTCCGGCGAAGTGTGAAATTGCGCTCCGCACTGCAGACGGGGTGTCTGAGATTTGCAACTGACACGCGCACTCTCGGTCCCAGATGGCAGTTACGACACGCGTTAAGCTGACGTAAAGTGTTTGGAGTAGGGGAGATAATTTTGCTTGGCGAAATAAGTTGGGGCCCTTTGTCTAATTTTAAGATATTGGCCCGAGTTTGAAACTAACTTCACTCATTCTCCATTTTACAGTAGACGTGGCTACTTCGTTCTAGAACACTAAAACTTATAGTGATATCTCTTAGTTTCGTTGTGATATCGTAGTGCTGTTTGAGGTAAAATATTATATCTATTATTATCTAGTATTTATGAAGTGATTGAGTGTTAAATCGCCGATTTCATTTTACTAGTTCTTTTGTGCAAAGTGATTAAATTTATAAGTATGTATTATTTTCTAGTGACGCATACAGTGGAAAGCAGAATAAATTATATTTCTAGCTTAACAAACATGTAGCCATAATGAATTTAGTTTAACTGCTAACTAGTCAGTCGAGTATATTTTTCTAAACAAACTTATAACTGCTAGATGTCTCATGAGTGTTGACGAAATATATTTATATGTATTTCAAATTCATGATGATTGATTTTATAATATAACTTATTTCACGGGAAGTGTTAAATGATAAGCTCTACGCTTGCAGTTTAAAATATAAGTTATATCCTTATACATAGTATGTATAATTATTTTATATGTGCTTGTTCCATTTTATGCAGTGAATACTGGGGTGATCCAAACTTGCCAGCGTTTAGTAGTAAAGAGACATATTTGTGAGAAGAATAGACATTTCCTATCTTTAACCAATTGGGTTGTTTCAAGTAACACTGGTCTGACAGTGCATGTGCCATCAGAGATAGACAGTAATACCAATCCCACTAACGGTTTTTTTCTAAAGACTAAATGTTTATACTGGGCCTTTGAGCCAGACTTTATTTCTTCACAATAAACTCAAATATACATGCTGTCTGGCGGCGAGAATAATTACAAGAAATAACATTAATATTTCCGACAAGTATTGAGAGAGTGTATAGTGAACCAAGACTATCTGTTAAAAGAAGTTGTCCACTGGTCAGCTTTTCCCAAATGAAGGAAACCCTCGTGTTTTGACTCTGTGTGCCCGTTCAAACTTGCTTACCCTAACTGATCTAAGTGACATGAAAAGTAATCTAAAAAACATAACTGGTGAAGTGAATGCTCCCCGAAAAACAGTGGAAGAAACCTGTAATTGTAGAGCTGGGATTCTCTTTATCCAAAGAATACATATTCACTGTAGAGAAGTGTCCTAAGGTTGCGCCAGACGGTGAACAACATCAAGTTTTTTTTAGGTAAGCACGTGCGCCAGGGTACCCTGATGAATGAAGCGAGTGAAAGTGACAGAAGTATGTTCGTTGTTTAATGCACTCACTTGTTGTATTTTTTTTTCTTCCTTAGGCAAGATTTGCTGCTTAAGTAAATTGTTTCTTTAGAATAGATACTGCTGTCAAAGTCAGTCTATACCTTCTAAGGGGGACAATAGTAGACCCTAACCATATGTATTTGTGACTCTTTGGGCCATCATCTGTCTCATAACGGGGCTGTGGGCTAAACCTAGAGTTAACATCATAGCGGGGCTATCATCCTTGTAGCACTCTCTTGATATTTTATGACTATTTGTATATGTTTTGATGTAATTTCTATGTGTTGTGAAGGAATTTTAAATGATAATTAAAATTTCCCTTGGAATTAATCAGCGTGTTGGTCAGCTCGTTCTAATATATATATTCATTGTTATAGATTTCCAACGTCTGTGTGTTTAACTGTCGTCACGTGTATGTGCGTGCCCGTGAGTAGATAGAAATATAGGTAATATATATATATATATATATGTGTTTAGACTGTCTGACGCTGTAAAAGCTGTCGTAGAAGATAGGTGAGAGAGAGAAGAATTTTTTTTTCGCTTTCAGAGACAGCCTCTATATCACATTCTATCATCTCACTCGTGGAAATCTATTGTGTATTTCTATCTCACACTGTGACTGTCACTCATTCCAACCTATTCAGAAGGGACCAACCCAAATCTTAAATCTCCTATAAAAAATCTACGACACTATAGGAGGAAGCATATTTCCACATTAAAGAATATATAATGCAACATGGATATCACCTGACCACAGAACTGAGAATCAGACTGATCATATATGCCTGAGTAAGAAGTTTCGGTCATCATTGCATGATGTAAAAGTATGTAGAGAAGCAGATGTGGAATCAGACCACCATCTTCTGTTGGCTAAAACAAAATTAAAACTCAAGAAATTTACACCAGTATATAGCTATAGACAACAGTATAGTGTGGGATATCTAAGAAATCAGGAAACAAGAGACAAATGGTCAATCACATTATCCTACAAATACCAAGTACTCCAACAGCTAGAAGATGAAACAGATACACAAGACCACTTGCAACAAGTAAAAAATATATGGAAAGACATGTGAAGAAGTACATCAGCACAAAGCATGGATAACAACAGAAACCATTAGCAAGATAGAAGACAGAAAAAAAAACAAGAAAGCAGATTTAAACAGAAGCAAAATCAGAAGCTCCAAAGCTAAGGCTCGTGAAGTGTACATAGAAGCAAACAAAGAAGTAAGAAGATACATCAAAAGAGACAAGAGGAAGTATATTGAAAAGTTGGCAAGGGAAGCAGAGGAAGCTGCAGCCAAAGGAAATATGAGGGACCTGTACAACAACACAAAGAAGGTAACAGAGGGATATAAACAAGCATATGGGGTCGTGAAAGATAAGAATAGAAAATTGCTTACTAATATTCAAGAACAAAAAAGAGATGGACAGAACATTTTGAGGAACTTCTCAATAGACCATCTCCTACTAATCCCCCAGACATCCAGCCAGCAGAAGAGGAGCTACTAATCAGCTGTGAACGATCAAGTAGAGAAGAAATAAAGAAAGCCATAAAGCTTCTGAAAGATGTCAAAGCAACTGGTCCAGATGGCATTCTAGCAGAGGTCATCAAACCAGATATTGATACCTGTACAGAAATATTATACAAACTACTTGGCAAAGTCTGGGAGAGAGAGGAAATACCAACAGAATGGAAGGAAGGTTATCTGGTCAAATTGCCTAAGGAGGGAAATTTACAAGAGAGCACACATTATAGAGGAATAATGTTTTTATCAGTGCCAGGAAAAGTATTAAACAGAATCATCCTTGTGAGATTAAAAGAGTCCATAAAGCAACTGAGAGATGAACAAGCAGGTTTTCGACAAAATAGATCCTGTACAGACCAGATAGCCACATTGAGAATAATAGTTGAACAAAGTCTGGAATGCAATTCAGCGCTATACTTCGGATTCGTGGACTATGAAAAGGCATTAGATGTCACAGAGATTTATGATCATTAAATTGCCTATATCCTCTTCTTTTTCTTTCACCCGTATCCTCTATTTTATTATCACTCTTTACCTTTTTCCTGTATTTTTCGCATCCATTCGTTTGCGAAAAATATTTTCTTCCCCATTCTCAACTTTACCGTTTTCTTTCTCATACTGGTAAACGCATTTATGACATAACGTGTCAGAGAGAGAGCGTTAAATGCATTCTATTGCATTAGGTGTCAGTGGACGAGACTGTGAATATATTCGTCTGGCCAGACATAGGAGCAGACATATGTCTACAGCATTCCCTGCACCAGACGAAATACACTGTGAATATTCGCTTTCGCCAGACCTATAGGCGACAAATTTGTCTGCATTTTCACCTGCCGCAACGAGTTGCATCGGCTGAGAGCTTAGATGAGGCGCGATAGCCGACATCTCCTCTGCGCAGTTTGAGACATTTGTCTGGAAATCCCCGCTGACAAGGCACTCACTATTGGCCTGGTCAGCGTGAGGTGTGAAAACGCAAGAGTGTCAGTTCATGGTAGTCTTCTAGTTGATGTAAGGTGTTTTAGACGGAAAGGGGAGATTATTTCGTTTGGCGAAATAAAGTTGGGACCCTTTGTCTGGTAATAGATATAACCAGAATGTTAAACTTTATTTTCATTCAGTCCTCAAAATTCGCAGTAGACAGGTTGTTCGTGAATAGAATAAGCTGTATAGCAAAGCCCTAGTTTGTTCGGAAATTTACCGAGCTCTAGACTTCAAAAAAATATATCAGCGTATAATTCTAAAGTGTGCGATTACCTGTAGTTCTGTGTGTTGAGGTATATATTATAATAATTATCTAATATTTTGTGAGTGTTTGAAGTGATAATCGCTTATTTCATATTTCACTAGTTAGATTTGGTGCAGAGTGCTTAATTTATATAGTCTGTATTATTTTCTAGTGACGTGTTTCAGTGGAAAGCAGAATAAATTATAATTTCTAGCTTAAACAACAATGTAGCTATTAAGGAATTTAATTTTACTGCTAAATAATCAGACGAGAATAATTTTTCTAACTAACTTATAAATTCTAGATGCCTCATGAGTGTTGACGGAATACGTATATATTCCTAATTCATGAGGATTGATGATTTTAAATATATAACTTATTGCACGGGAAGTTTTAAATGATAAGTCAAGCTGTACGCTTGCATTTTAAAAACGTAAGTTATATTGAGTACATAATACGTAACTTATTTCATATGTGTTTTTTCTTTATTCAGTGAATACTGTGGTGACCCAATCTTTGCCAGCGTTAGTACAGAGTAAATACCTGTGAAGAACTAACCCATTTTCGTTAGAGTGACTTGGTGCAAAATCTTTACGAGTACTTTAAAGGATAAATGAAGAAACAGGCCTATCGCGCCATATTAAATTCTTCCTGAGAAAAACTCTAGTACATTTTTAGCCTGTGTGGCATGTAACTTATTAACGTCAGTAACATTCCGACGGAGTTTGACAAGTTATGTGGTAACGGATTATAGTCCTAGCCTGAAAGAACCCACCGACCTGACATTCCGTATTTCTAGAAACTAAGATAGTGACACTGTGCTTGCTATTAACGTTCGTACCTGGAAAATTGTATGTGACTTAAACAGACATTCGACAAATAAGCACCCCCCAAGGAATCGCTCCCTGAAGCAGAGAATTCAACCCGTCTTTTTGGAACTGGGGATTTCTTGGTCAAGGCTGCCATTGACGATTCTGTAGGTAAATGTCCTGAAAAATTGTATTTCCCAGAAGTGGCTACCAAAGCTGTGAGTATGAGCAACTGCACGTGATCACTGCTGAATGAATAGAGTGAATGCAGGACTGAGTGATTTCTTAATTGTTGTAATGTGGCACCCATTTTGCTGCCTGAATTCCTTTATGAAAGTTATTGCTAACAATATGTACCCTTAGAATAAAGCAGAGTATCAAGTCTGTCTATACCTTAAAAGGGGGAAACCATAGACTCAATCATATGTATCTGTAACTCTTTGGGGTTATCACTTTCTTCTAACGGGACTGTGAGCTATATATCCAGGGGAGGACCATACAAACGGGTCTATCACTATTGTAGCATTCATTGATTCTTACGACTATTTGTATAAGCTTTTGATGTATTTTATATGTTGTGATGTAAGTTTACTATGATAATTAAACTATACCTACATTTATTTCAGTGTGGTGGTCAGTTCGTTCCCATAATATTTATATAATCATTGTTATAGTTGTTCCCACGTCTGTGTGTCTAACTGTCGTCACTTGTATGTGCGGGCACGTGACTGGATAGATATATATATTAATATACCTATTTTTTATAGACTGTCTGACTCCTTTGGATCTGTTGTAGAAGATAGGCGGAAAGAGAGAGAGATTCTCGATTTCCGGGACAGCCTCTATAAATTTCTACCATCTCACTCGTGGAACTCTATTTCTATTATCACATCTCACTGTGGCTATCACTCATTCTAACCTATTCAGAAGGGACCAACCCAAGTCTTAATTTCCCTATCAAAAATCTACGACATTAGACAGTGCAGACAGAGAATCACTTTGGAAATTGATGAAGCATTATGGAATTCCCATGAAGATCATTACCTCAATAATGAAGACCTATGAAGACATGACATGCAGATTTCTTCATGAAGGACAACTTGCAGAACCGTTTAGGATTAGAACGAGAGTGAGACAGGGATGCTTCTTGTCTCCATTTCTTTTCTTACTAGCAATAGATTGGGTTATGAAAACATCGACATCACACAACAGAAATGGAATCCAGTGGAATCTGACTAAACAGCTTGATGATCTAAATTTTGCAGATGACTTGGCTCTTCTGTCCCATAACCATAATCAGATGCAAGAGAAAATAAAAATTCTCGATGAGAGGTCCCAAGTGGACCTAAAAATACACAGGGAAAAGACAAAGATTATGATAATAAATGCGAGAAATGATAACAAGGTTGAACTTGAAGAAACACCACTAAAGGATGTAGAATCGTTCACATATCTTGGAAGTAATGTAGACAAAGTTCGAGGGACAGACAGGGATATCAAACTAAGAATACAAAAATCAAGAGGCGCTTTCATTGCAATGGGAAACATATGGAGAACAAGAGAAATCAAGTCCAACACGAAAATAAGAATCTTCAACTCAAATGTCAAGTCAGTCCTATTGTATGGCTCTGAGACATGGAGAGCAACAAAAACAACAACCAAAAAGCTACAGACTTTTGTAAACGGGTGCTTGCGTAGAATAGAAGGACTGAAATGGTATGACAAAGTCACAAATGTGGAATTGATGACAAGAACCAGACAAGTGCCAGTGGAACAAGAGTTGAGAAGAAGACGCTGGCGATGTATGGGACACACATTGAGGAGACCAGTTGAATGAATTACAAGGCAGTCCTTGTTCTGGAATCCACAGGGGAAGAGAGGCAGAGGTAGACCAAAAACACATGGAGAAGAGAACTGGAAACAGAGGTGAAAATGAGGAGAAAAACATGGAAAGAACTTGAGCGGATGGCACGGGACAGGAAGACTTGGCATGTGTTTATTGAAGGCCTATGCTCTTCGGGGAGCCAACGGGTATTTATTGATTAATTGACATGTCAACATACATATAGTTATGGTATATTACATGTCAACATACATATAGTTATGGTACATTATGGTATATTACATGTCAACATACATATAGTTATGGTACATTACATGTCAACATACATCTAATCCACATACATTACATGTCTAATACATAGTTATGGTACATTACACGTTAACATACACATAGTTATGGTGCATTACACGTCAACATATACATAGTGGTGGTACATTACATGTCAACATTCTTATAGTTATGGTATATACATATAGTTACAAGTCAGCATGTATATAGTGTGGCGTTATTATTTAAGATCCTGCTAACAGTAGTGGTCTGCTGGAGCAAGGGTTAAAAGATTCCACTTCCAGATTAAATGTTGTCGTACAGATAGGTTGTGAGTTATTTTTGACCCGTATGAGTAGAGTGGATGATGATAGGTACGTGAGAAAGGTGTGAGAAATAGATTTCACGGGTGGTAGCATAAGGAAAAAGGTATGTCTCTGGAATGAGTAAGTTTCTCTATTCCAGCCTCTGTATACGACTGTAATTTAATAAAAGACAACCTTGCCCTCCTCATACATATAAATATGAGTTTAACTCACTACACACTACACACACACACACACAGCTATGTGATAACATACAAACAAACGTGAAAAACTACGGTTAATTGGGTATGGGTCTGACCAACACACAAAGTTAAGTTTCTTTGTTGTTTATTATCATTTAAACTTGCCATCACCAATTATCTAAAGAAAGGTCAAACAAATCAGATTTTACATACATAGGAAATAACAAAAATAGATGCGCCCTCCCCTTATGGAGAAAAGAACCCAAAGTTAATAAGTCGAAGGTTAGCACTATGATACAGAGTAGACAGTAAAGTAAACAAAGTCTGACTCTATAAGTACAGTAAAGTAAAGACATTAGGCCAATCCACAGTTGGTAAAATCTCTGTAACAAAGAAACAGTATTCACTCTCTCTTGCAAACAGTGGCCACTCTCTCACTCTTACCTCCTAGGAGATATTCCTCGGCGTACAACTATCCAGTTCACTTCCCACATTGGCCCCAGTTCATCCTCTAACAACAACTTTTGAGGGAAACGCCAAATCTGGTAGTTTTTTTTACTAGCTAACAAATGTTACTGTGAATAATCGATGTAGGAACGTGCTCTTGTGGTTCACAGTTTAAAGAGGAAAATAATTCCAGTGTTGGAATACGTCAGGTTGCCAAAATGTTGCAATGATAAATGATAATAATCCTATCGACTGACTCTATGTTAGAGCGCCGATTCTGAACAGCGTAAATTTCTGGATGCTTCGCTTGAATACGACTGTCAGAAGTCGGGAATAAATGTTATTTTTGTACATCGCAGTGGGCTGATAAAATTGAAAAAATATTGCTGGGTTTGGTAAGTCCAATTAAATTACTTTTAGTGTCTGAACTGTTCTCATGTATCTTTGGCGAGTAAACGCTTATAATGAAGATTGGTACCACTCAAACCAATTTGACGCACAGATAACTAACAAAGTAAAATTTTACAGACCAAAAAACAAGCAAAGAAAAAGACCGCTGGACGCTCTTGATTAGGTCTGCTAGGAATGTAAGAAAAAAAAATGCTACTATTCTAAATAGCTTTTTATATGCACACAGACGAGGACACGACGATCTCTTATCCACTTCGTCAGTCCCGATTAAAGTTAAACGGCACAGGTGTTTTCTTTGGCCTGCCTTATCGCGCGTTGCTTAGCGAATGTAGGCTGGATTGAGTTATGTGACTCTCCCCCTGCTCACAGTTAACGATCAGCGTACAATGTCAATTATCACAAACTATCGCCGGTCGTTAAGTAGCTATTAATTTTGTCGGCGTCTGATAGTTTAGTTGTATGATATTAAATAATAGGCACTTATATCATCTTTTCTGTCACTGTCAGTCGCGCCTAGGATGTAAACCAGTCAGCTAAAACCGTCTCTTCTTGTGTGAAAAAGCGTGTGGTGAAAATTTACATTATAATTGAACATCTGGTATGAAATAGCTACGCGTTATTTCATTTCACTAGTTTTAACAGCTAGAAAATCTAAGTGAATTATATTAGTAAAAGCTAACACTTTTAATTGGTAAAAGCTAACACTTTTAAACAAATAAGCACTAATTTCTATTACCAGAAAAAAGAATGAGAAATCCCCACGAATTGCCAATAACACATTTCACAAAATGGTTCTAGAACTGCGTGCTTACACTATCCAAAAATCTGAGTGACGCTGATAGCGAATTTAAAGAAAACACAGCTTATATATGCTTAAATTTCTCTAATCTATCGATGATGTTAGTTTTCGCGTTACTATGTGTAACGGGGAACAGAGACTGCGTTTCCCAAATAAAAGGCTTACAGGTCGGCTCTGTCGGGCGTTGCTAACCGACATCAGAAGAATTCTTACGTCTAACGGGTTCTCGAAGAATGTCCTGCCTATACGACATCAAATCGTTAACTCCCCTTTCCGGAGACTTCAAAAGGCCGTTACGTCTGTTTCACGTGTTTTCAGTCTGAGATCGTATGCCTGACAGTTACTGGCGTGGAAAAATGAGGTAAACAAAAGCTGATTCGCTACCTGTTTTGACGGGCAGATTTCGACAATGTGTAAACACTTCGTGTGCACGTGTTTAAAAAAAAAGAGGAGGGAACGAAAGAGTAAACTGGCGTAAGTAAACACAGGCAGAAAAGTGCGTAGTTTTGCTAGCAAATCAAAAGAGCGCTGCGAGGTTGCAAAGACGGTCAGATTACTGTAGGCTCTTTTTCCATTATACGTCATAAATGTTAAACGAGGGAGTGATAGCTTGAGAAAAAAATGTATCTCATTCTGTCAAAAGCCAGATCCAGGCCTCGGAGGTGAGGTGTCTGTGGAAGGTGTGTGAAGTGGCACGGGGAGACATGGTCCGCGGCCAGACGATACGTCAAGGCCTAAAGTCCCACCCCCTGCGGACCCAAGTAGAACAGTCCCAGCTGGAATGGTTTGGCCATGTCTGCAGAGTGGGAGAAGATCGGCTGCCACGACAGGCATCGGAGGCAAAGAGCCAGGGATCCAGACCACCACGACGACCCAGAGACCGCTGGGAGGACAACATTACACAATCTTTGAAGGACCGAGGACTAGAATGGAACCAGGCCAGGAGGAAGACAGCCGATGGGATAGTCTGGCGCTCTCTCTTCCAAACATCTACACCTCACGGTAGAGGGGAACGACTAAGTAAGTAAGTAAGAGAAACGTTAAGGACTCATCAGAAGGAAGGCAACTACTCTAGTTTGGAGTGATTTGGGGACACTACAGCAAGGTTTATATCCCCGCCACTATCCTTAACTGAAGATGATAGAACTGGATAAAAAGACAAATGGCTCAAAAAAATCTAAAGCCCTCACTAACACGTGATGTCAGGACACACAGATATGACACGTGATGTCAGGACACACAGATATGACACGTGATGTCAGGACACACAGATATGAGACGTGTTGTAATTACACTAAGATATAACTCTAAGGCTGGTTTTATATTTACAGATATAAAACAGAAGATATTTATTCTGGTTACCAACAATTTTCACAAGTAAAATAAAACCACCACTGGTGGAGCAGTATAAAATAAAAAATGAAATGCCAATAAAGGCCTGTAAAAAAAAACCAATGAATCAGTACGTTTAAACCAATGTTGATTATGTTATGTATTTAAACCAAATGGGTCATGATCGGCAGGGGGCTTATTCTTGGCAATAGAATTGTCATAAGTTTATTACACACATTAATGAAATTGGCATTTGGTCTTTAAACTTATCTATTTGTTTTTTTAACCTCTACACCTCACGGTAGAAGGGGAACGACTAAGTAAGTATTTGTTTTAAAAGGTGTGTTGTTGGACAGTTTTCTGCGTTGACTTTGCTCCTCCTGGCATCAGATATGGGGGTTTCTCTGGATCGTGTTCCTTCCAGTTTCATCAGGCTGGCTTCTGAGATACAGTAGAAATGACCTGGCACGAGTCCAAGTATGAGATGTCCCCAGACAGGTTGTTAGTATTACTCCGACCACCGGGAGACTGAAACAATTACCAACAGTGTCGCATCTGTTATTTCTGTCTATATACAGGCTTTTAATATATCCGCGTCTCCTTGGCCTCCTGTCCTCAGCTAGCAGAGAGCAACCATTGTAGATTACCTCTGGCTGAGTAAGGTAAAAAAGTTACCAAAATCCCTTTACTGACAGGGTTGTATACACCATCTTTTACATAACAAAATTCCATTTTCCATTTCTGACTAAAACTAGTCCGTCAAGCAAGCGACAAAATCAGTCATAGAAACAAGGGTACGGATAGTAGCAATGTCACTAACATAGAAACAAGGGTACAGATAGTAGCAATGTAACTAACATAGAAACAAGGGTACAGATAGTAGCAATGTCACTAACATAAGAAAATATTGACACTGGGAAAGAGGAATTAAAATTGATACATCATCATCATTTCCCTTCCCGCTGCCTATGAAGTATGGGCTACCACTGTATCTAGCCGCCCTGTAACCATAATTACGCACTTAAGCGCCTATGTATTTTTTTACAGTTGTATTGTTCTTCCTTTATTTGATTCTTAGCTGCCGACTGTCAAAGCAGTCAGTGGCCATCACGCCTGGTCGCGTCTTGTCGGGCAGCAACAAACTGCTTCCACTTAATTCGGTCTGCGGCCATCCTTCTTACAGCGCCCAAGCTTTGGTTCATTCTTTGCATCTCGGCCTCCACTGTTCCCCACCAAGTCGTTTTTGGTCCGTCTCTCTTTAGCTTTCCTTCAGCGGTACATAACATTGCTGTTCTTGTGATGGCATCAGGGTTTCTTCTGAGGGCTCCTGATTTAGGGGGTAGAAATGAAAATGGCAAAGAAATTTACAAAAGTAATAATAAATCATTAAGGAATAAAAAACTTTTATATTTGGAGATGCGTCCTAATATAACCGACTAGGTTGAACGGGTCGCGCCTCGCCAAAACGGGGCGAAACTTTATATTTAAAAAAAAAAAACAATACAATAAAAGTAACTGTATCTTTTGTTTTCCAACCTCCATGAGACGATGGCCTTTTGCACAATCTAGTCAAATGCGATCGTGAGTTAACTCTTGCTATCCCACAAGCTATTTACTTGTAGTACGTTAACGATGTGGTACATTATGTTCCCAAGCGTGTTTTGTACGACCGTTTGGTTACCTCATATTTCCCGTTTTTCCCCGTGTAGTACCCGTGGATCTCTGAGGTTACAAAGAAAGAATAGTGAGATTGCCGTCAGACAATGTCGTAATAGGTGAATAATATGATGTTGTACATGGGCTGGCAACATCATCATGAAACAGCAATTGTTACAGACAACACCGCTGCAAGATTTCGTGCTTTGGTGTAAGGGGAAAGCCTCGGGAGGGAGTAATCTGAGGTGAGGGCTTCATGCTCTATAAGCAGCAAAAACTGAGATGATGATGATGATAATGTTGATTTTGATTTCTGCATTACACCACAAAAACAACAAACAAAAACAAAACTTATTTGTTGTACAGTATATAAGATGTACAATACTCCAAGATATCGGTCAGCAAATTGGATAAGCGTTGCCTCGCTTAACCAAATTTCCTGTTAACTAAGTTCGGATAGAGACAAACAAAACGTTTGACATTAATAAATGACGGAATATTTGGAGAAAATGCTAAGATAAAGGCCCCATCATTTAGTTATATTTTAAGGCATAGGCTAACATACTTGAAAAGTGATTTAAACCTGTACAGAGTTTGAAAACCTAAGAGATCTTAAATCAGAGAATCGGTTGCAAACCGAAAACGGCCCAAAATGGAAAATACCGAACCCTTTGTTTTAGTGAAGTCTGTAGGGAATTAATTGGAACATATCAGTTATGAGCGTCTGAATCAGGATTGTGTAACATCGGACTGGCGGTTTTTACATCCCTCAATCAACGCATGAAATATCTGGTGGCATGCTGATTCAAGATTAATTCCTTAGTTAGATCTTATGTCTCGGATACTTCTAATGTCTTGCATTGTTCTTATGTCTTGGGCAATTCTTATGTCTTGGACAGTGTCTTGGGCAAAGTCTCGGACAATTCTCATAGCAAGGACAATTCTCATGGCATGGACAATTCTTATGGCATGGACAATTCTTATGACTTGGACAAATCTTATGTCTTGGACAATTCTTATGTTTTGAACAATTCATAAGTTTTTAGCAATTCTTATATCTCGAACAATTCTCATGTCTAGGGAAATTCTTATATCGCGGACAATTCTTATGTTTCTGATCATTCTTATGCCTTGAACAATGTTTATATCTCTGACAATTCTCGGACAATTCTTTTGTGACGATGAAAGAGTATAGTGCATGCACCAAGTTTATTCAAGCTGACCTTTGTTAACTTAAATTGTAACGCGGTTAATTTTCTTCCGCCCAAATTTGATTCTGCCTTTCCTGTTGAAACTAAATTTAGCTTTTTTGGAAATACCACTTGTTGTCATTTCGGCGAAACGTAATATTTGCTGTATTTTAATGCTATAAAGAATTGAATATTATATGTTGACTATTTGTTCTATATTTCCCTGTAATCTGCTACAGTTAAGTTACACGGTCTCACATACACACATCATCATCATCATCACCTTCAGCACACCGACGAGCATAGGTCTTCAACAAGCGTATGCCAATTTCTCCTGTTCTATGCCATCAACGCAACGTCTGTCCTTGTCTTTCTTATCTTTAGTGTCTGAAAGGAACTACCGATGCGTGTAGCTGCGGTTCTGATAAAATGGCAGCTAAACATCTGCTGGAAAAGTGCCCGACTTATGAAGAACAGAGAAAGCAGATATGACCGTAACTATTTCCACTCCTGGACAAACTCGATGCAGATACCGACAACCAGCGTTGCCACTCCTAGATGGATTCACTTAGATCTAGATTGTTTGTTATATTTTTTATTTTATTATTTTTTTTTTGGTCCGTTCTAGGTGTCACTTTCCATCATTAGCTGAAAAACACCACCTACATAAACTTTCAGTTTTCTGGTTTTCGATCAAAAATCGCTCAAAATAGCCCAATGATCGCCCAAAGTAGCCCAAGTCGCCCAAAAGTAGCCGAATCTAAGTGTATCTAGATGTTTTTAATGAACCATCTAGGTTTTTTTTTTTTTTCAAAATTTAAAGTGGCAACACTGCCGACAACCTTAGAATGGCCACCGCTGTCTTTAAACTTATTCAAGCTAAGTCTGAAAGTGTATGAAGAAGTCCCACAGCAAATATCCCTACCAAATGTAGAACCATTCATATATCCTGGTAGCACTAAAGACCGAGCTGGGGAAACATAAAGTCAGATCAAAATAAAAATAAAAGGTCAAGGAAGTCCACAGCAGATACTACCATAGGGGAGTCAAGTGTTAGAGACTTCACTATATTAGGTCCAGCATCGAGAGGTGCGGGTGACAAGTTCTCTTCCTAGCTGACCTTTCCTTCTCTAACTCTAGAGCAGAGTGAGTTATCCACTTACAGCTTGGTAGAGTGAAGCATGTCGATGCCGTGAATCGAACCTGGCACATTTACAGCGAAAGACTAACGCTCTAACAACTCTGTCAATATGACTCCATAACATAAGTATATTAAAAAAAAAAAGTTGTCATTGCGCTTGGAAATACGGGAAACTCAAAAGACAATATGTCAACACAAAAATCTGAATTTTCAATTGAGATGTCATGTCCGTCATATTGTATGACTGTGAAACATGGAGAACAACAATCAAAAAGTTACAGACTTTTATAAATTGGGGCTTGCGTAGAGCAAAAGGATTAAAGTGGTATGGCAAAATCTTTAACGTGGAACTGATGACAAGATCACTAATGTGGAACTGATGACAAGACCACTAATGTGGAACTGATGACAAGATCACTAATGTGGAACTGATGACAAGATCACTAATGTGGAACTTATGACAAGAACCATACAAGTACCAGTAGAACAAGAGATGATGATGACAATGGTGGTGGTGATGATGATGATGGTGATGATTATGGTAGAGGTGATGATGGTGATGATGATGATCGTGAAGGTGATGATGGTGATGATAATGGTAGAGATGATGATGGTATGATGATGATGATGATGGTAGAGATGATGATGGTGATGATGATGGTAGAGATGACCATGTTGATGATGATGATAGAGATGATGATGGGGATGATGATGGTAGAGATAAAGATGATGATGATGATGATGGCGATGTTATGTTTAGTTCGCCGTGTAATTCCAGGGTGGTCTTCGAGTAGACACAGAGAGCTACTAATATGAAGTTGATCACGAGGTTGGTAATTTGAAATCACGAAATAAAAATGCTACAAAAACCACTGCTGTTAGAGCGCGCTGCTGTCACGCAGGCATCCTGCAGTAGGTCTAATTGTAGTAGTAAGTTCATACTTCATGGGGAAAAAAAAGAGAGTAAGAAGGGAGTTTGTGGTACAAGTTGGAATTACTAGTTATTGGTGCAAGTTAGAGATACCAGTGTGTGGTACCAGCTCGATACGAGTCTGTGGATCAAGAGCTTTGGTGTCTACGCTAAATTCTTGCTTTTGAAGGGTTGTGAAGATCCTTGCCTTGACGTTTGGAGCAAAAAGGGAGTAAAATGAATGAATCACCTGTGGAGAGAAATAATGGCATTCGTTTTAGCTCCTAGAAAAAAGGTAAAGGTAGACACAAAATAGATACTGCCGAAGGAGATTGAAGTGTTTGAGATTTTACTATACTAGGTCAATCTTTTTCATGAGGTGGGACGATAGGTACCATTTACCTTCCCTAGCTCAAGAATAGAGTCAGGTACCCATTTAAAACTGGGTAGACTGGAGCGTACCATTACCAGGTTTTGAATTATTATACTTTCCGCTCCCTATGGAGCATAAATCCACCACTGCAGCTTGTTCCAGATCTGATGCATGCATTGACATACTGTCGCAGCAGTCGTTTCTGTAGAAATCGTTTCACATTATGAGGTTGCCAGCCTCATGAACAACCTCACATTTGTCGCCTTGTACGACATGCTTGAGGATGCAGTAGTTCTATTTTGTCTTTGTCTCATCAGAGACCTCCATGAGGACATTACTATGGGTCTTCTTTTACAAGTGCCATGTCTTGTGTGGTATGCGATCATGTCTCTCCACAACTTCTAGTCCCCAGTACTAGTCTGTTGTTGACTTCTTGTCAAATTCAAGACGAACTAAAAATACTTGTAAATAATAAACGACTCAGGCCCAGATTAGGAACCGGCTTCTTTAGAATAGAGGAACCCATCTGTGAAGAATGTTATGAAACTAATACCATTAAAAACTTCTTGCTGGAAAGAAAGAAATGCGATCACCACAGACAAAATGTAAAAGATCACTGTACGAACTGCAAAATAGAGCTCAATGTAGAAAACTTAATGGACATCAAGTCTTCACACGTAGTACAAAAGTTAGTAAAACAATATATCATAAAAACACAAGCAACAATTTTAAAGACGACAGGAGGAATGACAAAAACATATATATATATATATATATATATATATATATATACATATATATATATATATATATATATATATATATATATATATATATATATATATATATTTCCTCATCATCATCATGTGACGTATTCTTTCCAGAACGTTGTCTCCATTACAGCTGCTCTGAACGCATCACGATTCTGAGCAAGTCGACCTGCATCAGCCAAAGACAAGTTCAGACTCTCTGTGATGTCCTATGTCCACCGTCATCTAGGTCGACCCCTTCCCCTTTTTCCAGGGACCATGCCTTCCATCACTAATTTTTCCAGACTATTATATCTTTTTATATGACCGAAAAATTTCAGCTTCCTTATTGCGATGGTATTTAGGAGCCAATGTTCCTGTACGTTTAGTGAGTGCAGTACTTCTCTGTTGGTATTTTTTTCTGTCCAGGGTATTCTCAACATCCTTCTGTAGCATTTCATTTCGAATGATGTAACCTTTTCTGCAACAGTTTTATTGAGTGGTCAAGTCTCGCAGCCGTATGTTGCTACTGGGAATATACAAGCTCTGATCAGTTGTAACTTTGTTTCTTTGCTTGTGCCTTGCCATAGGTTTTTCATCTGTATTAGATTATGTGAAGCAATTCCAAGTCTTCTTTTAATTTCTACTTCACAGTCACCAGAGCTGTTGATGATTGATCCTAAGTATTCGAATTCATTAACACTTTCCAGTTCTTCGTTATCAATTTGAATTTCTGGTTTGGTCTTTACTTTGTCTGTTGTCAATACTTTGGTCTTCTTGGTGTTTAGGTATAGATTCTGGGCCTCGCTGTGTTTTTATATATATATATATTCTGGAAGTAAACTAGTAACCATCTTACAACGCTAACATTAGTAACAAAGTTTTGTGATCAGAAAGGAATAACACAACCCAGTAGAAAAAGTACATAAATAAACTCCAAACCAATATTAAATTCATGCCAGTTTAGATACAAGTTTGCTTCTGAAAAACACAAGAAATTGAAATATTAACAAAAAAGTAATAACCTCATAATGAGGAATAATACAGTACAAAACGTATAATAAACACAATCAAGAAAATAACACACTAAATGAAAAAACTTCCGAATATAACCAAAGTTCCATGCATATGGTAAACAGTTGAAAGTTGCGTGCCACACAAAGGAAAGAAGCAAACATTTTAAATTGTGTTTTTTTAAATTGACTTCTTTCCATGCCATGATGTCAGACTATCCAGTATCTGTTCTTTTTATCTTTTCTCTCTCTTTCTCTTTTGTTCTTCAATCGTTCCTGTTGTCACGATATATTCCACCTTTCTTCTCCTCATAACATGCCCAAAGATAGTGGATTGATTTCTTCAGACATGAGGAATAAACTTCACAGCTGCGCATTGGCCTCTTCCAAGACATGCACTTTTTAGTAACCCGTGGTATTTTTAACATACTTCTGCACAGCCACAATACTACCGTATAGATGACGGTAAAACCTGAATACCGTGTGGGACACAACAGAGTGAAGGAACCACTAAAACGAGTTGGTAGATTCATTACAGACTTTCTGTGAATGACCTAAGCGCACTAAACGCATCCAACCTTGACCCCATTCAATATCCCGATTCTCCTTTAAACTTTGTGCAGGCTACCAGAGCAGTGTGAGAGGGCGCCAGAACATCGTCTGCGCATGCGTGCCTGTAGAAATGAGCAGGACCCAAAAAAAATTTTTTATGATTAGCATAATTTATGAACAGGGACGTGCAATCTCATTGGCTGAGCTGCAAGTAACGTCGCCTCTGGTTTGAATTTATCTTTTGGTTTTTTAACCTTTAACTCTCCCATTTTTTTCCCTCCCACCTACGTTCATGCGTGCCACACCAGTTACGTTTTAACTATTCGGCTGCATTTTCATCGTTGCTTTAGCGTTACGTGTTCACCTGTCTCTGAGCATCTACTCGTAGGCACGAAAGTCTGATTGGCTGAGCTGTAAGGGCGCTTGCTAATGGGCGGTAATGTTACCGGGTTCTTGGGATCGACAAACCTGGTAGCGTCACGCCCCAGTCTACCCAGCTGTAAATGGGTATCTGACTCTGTTCTTGAATTAGGGAAGGCAACTAGTCACCCCCACTTCATAAAGTTGAACCTAGTATGGTGAAGTCTGTAACGCGTCACTTCTCTACGGCAGTATCTGCTAGGGAAATTCGTTTTACCTTTTACTTGTAGCATGCAGTTCAGCCGTAGCTAGGGAGGGAGAAGGAGGCAGAAAACTACATGGACCTAAAATATGAGACCCCATCCAGCTGGGTCGTATGGTATTCATTACTCAATAATTAACATCATCAGACCTGAAGGTTGTTTATATTTGGACATGCTCCCTAATATAACCGACTAGGGTGAACGGGACGCGCCTCGCCACAACGAGGCAAAATGTTATTTTTTTTTTTTTAAATTCATTATCCCTTCTCTATAGGAGTTAATGGGAGCCGCGCTGGTGTAATGGCTACGGCGTTGTACTGGCGACCAGGTGTTCATGGTTTGAACCCGGGCGTCAGCGTTTGAAGAAATGTTTACGACCGGAAATTTGACTGAATAACCTGAACGGCTCCTGTGATAAACCCTCTGTGGATGGGAAGGAGCGAAGCTCCTGACCGGGTTGGAAGGAAAGTCCTCAGGTTCCCCGGCCTCGCAATGACATGTCATTGGGCCGAAGGGCTGAAAGCCCAAGTGCCGCTGGTTAAAAAAAAAAAAAAAAATAGGAGTTAATATGTCATTAAATTACTTTCTACACTGTTCCATCCGTTAAAGGAGATTCAATAATTGTTTTTATTCATTTCAATTATGTATTCAATTACTTTTTCAGTGTGGTAATAATACATTACCAGAATACAAGGTCTGTTATATTTGGACGTGCGCCCTAATATAACCGACGAGCATTGGTTCTAGACCAAAACGAGCTAAAACTCTTGTTTATTTTTTTAATTGTGTGGTTTTTCTGTTTCCCTTGCAGTGGTGGTTCCAGAAAAAAAGGTTTGGTTGGTTTGGTTTTAAGGACATCTTCATTGCGCGTTTCTATTTGGTTTGTATTTAAAAGAATCGGTACATCTGGTCGCAAGCTAGGAGTAAGAAGCGCATGGCACATTCTGCATTCCCCGCCATCCAAGTGAGCTCTCCTGTAGCGAAAGGTTTTCCTAGTGTGATAATAGTGGTAGAGAAGAAGTAGAATCTCTCTCCAGAAAGTATGAAGTCCCAGTGCCAGAGAAGTACACTGGTATCACAATTGAGTTGCGGCTGTGAATACTCTGAGCTGGACAATAGATTTAGGCTTCAGAAGTATACGGTGCCACTTTCGCTATAGTAACCCTATGTGATAATATAATTAAATTAGAAAAAGTAACTCAAAAATTTAACAGTTAAAAATTTACCAAGTCAAATGAGTACAATTTCAGAATTTATTATGTACATCTATATATTCTTGTAATGAGAAATGGGTGTTGGAAGATGGTAAAATGTATGATTATTTATAGATACAAATTAAAATAAATAATAGTAAAAAATTTTGGATGAATCTTCCAATGAATTGAGAACAGTCTGTCACAGTATATTTTGATATATCTGGCTATCTAGTCTTTAGCTGTTATCATCATCGACATTCGTTTTAGAAACTGCTAACAGGATTTGTTGGATTGAATAACACATAAACTCATCTGGTATTTGTTCGAGGTTCCTGAGACAAACTGATGATCAGGAAGAATTTCATTCAGCCCGTCCTATAACTACGGGGGACTAAGCCCGCCCTATAACTACGCGGGACTAAGGTGTTGAAGATTGGTTGACCTCTAGGCTTCAGTTAGCAGGATCAACGGGCCTCAAGTCTTTAGTTAAACTCGAACATGAGCTTGATCATGAATGATCATAAAATTCGATCATAAAAACCTGGAACAAAAGGTAATAGGTGGCCATTGTGTTTCAACAATCTCACCACCCACTGCTGTTCATGAGACGACCATGTCTTCAGTGTTTGTATATAAATGAATGATTCATGGTAGTATGTTACAGAGATAGCATGGTAAGATATTGTCCACTGTGCAGAAAATAACAAAATACATGAATAAATCACATGTTATGTTACATGGGTAAGATATAACCTTTGCCTTCCACTTATGGATGTCAAGTCACTTATGTACTTGCTGGTATGTCGTAAGCTTCCAGGCAAGAACTAGCCATGATATATTTGGCTAACCAATTATTAATCATGCTTCGTGACAATGCCGGTGGAGGTTATCTCTGGTTAGCGTCATTCCCTTTTTATTATGTCTGATACAATTAAATCGTAAATAAAATCTGAAATAAAATGATATTAGTCATACATATATCTTTAATAAACTTACATACCCTCTTAGGATTAATAAGCTCACGGTGAGGCTGTATTGGTTGAAGTTAATCTGCCCTGCATGCAGCGTGAAAAAAAGAACTTTTCTTGCAGATACTGTCTTCCAGTTTCTCACTCTGGCTTCTGGATTTGGTGTATGTGATTTTCAACGCACCACTCTGTCCTTATATTTGGGCATCTCTCCCGTACGAGAAAGCACCTCTTGAAGTCCCATACAATTTTCCTTTTATCTCCTGGTTTGAGGCGATCTGTGCTATTTCTGTACTTGTTTTCTCTTCTTTTCACTACACACTTATATCCTTCCTTCTTTCCTAGGTATCCTCTCATTTTCCCTATATGAGGCTTTCATTCTATCTAAGTTTTATCAAAATCCGTTTAGGCATGTAGTTATAATAAATTTTTAAAGATTATTAGCTAATTTTTAGCAGATGTGATGACGATGAAAAATGTTAATTATTTTTAAAACTATTTATATTTGAATAATATCCTTTTGGGTATCATTTATAGTCTATCTCCTTTGGTGAATTATTATTATTTAAATGTATTCCAACCAGGCGTTCTCTTGTAGCTTTAAATTTAATTTCCTGTAAATGCAAACTTTTAAAGTCGGCCATTCCTATATTCGCTATTTCCTACCTTCTTCAATACCGTCCGGCTAAACGTATTTCATATTTTTCCGCCTTCTTCAAACTTCAAAGCAAGACCGTCGCGTTGTCCTTGCGCTGTGTGTGTGTGTGTGTGTGTGTGTGTGTGTGTGTAGGTGTGTGTAGGTGTGTGTGTAGGTGTGTGTGTAGGTGTGTGTAGGTGTGTGTGTGTGTGTGTGTGTGTGTGTGTGTGTGTGTGTGTGTGTGTGTGTCGCGCTACACATTTTTTCACAAACGAAGCAAGTGGTACCAAATCTCGCTACATCACCAACTATGCAGATCAAAAATACTGTGCGCTGGTTCTGGGCGCTCTCAAAGAATTGTCACGTCTTTCACAGAGCCACTTCTCAGCTCACTTTGCCTATCACTAGGTCCACGGTGAGATCCTCCTACATGCACTCAATCAGGTCAAAGCCAAAGAATCACGCCTGGGGCTCAAGTGACTTCTCCTAGCTTAGTGTGCAATGCTGGTTTCTCAACTAGTTTCACCACAAGGAGAATCTCTGGAAGTGTGTCAGTGATTTATGAGTCAAAGAGGGTATAATTAGCCTCACAGACAGAGGTTCACTTCCAACTTTGTTTATTGTAGCATTGTGCATAGCTGGTGATCGTATAAGGATAACTCCAGATATCCCTCCATGCATATTTGCGCAGCTACAACCAGCTTCAGCCAAGTACGATCTTGGGGATGTAAGTAGAAAAGGCTCAACCTCTGCACAAAGCTTGTGGAATTCTGTAGCGGTATTCACATTGCTGCAATTTTCACTGAGGCTTTTACTTTTGAACAATGACTTAGCTTCGATATCGTCACACATATCAATGAGTTCATCTCGTAAGTGAGACTCAGTAACTGTATTTTCTATGTATACATTAAACAGCGTAACAATCCAGTGTTAGGTACCTGCATCTTCTCCAGGTCCTCGATAAGTATTTGGAAGTCTTCTCATAATTTTTCGAGGTGATTTATGTATATCTCAAAGTTTCATTGACCCCCGATCGCCTCTCTGGGATTTCTCTACCCCGTGGATGTCAATATCGATTACTGGTGGTCCACATCGACCACTTTAGGGACCCTTGGCTTACATGATATCGTTGTCATTCCCGTTCACAATCTTATATTAGTCGACTCTTGCGGACTACTTGTGGAAATTAGTGGTTCTATTCTTTATTTGACTGATCAAAGACAACACGGAAGTACACGGCATTGTTGACATAAATGGTAAAGAATAGCGACAAACATTTCTTTCAGGAAGTAAAACTGCCCTTTTCATACTGAGGTTTATTTACAATTTAAGTAACGTTTTTGATACAAAATAATACCACTAAAAACAAAGGAGACAACTCCAACAGCGTTTAGGAAAGAACCACTTCATGAAATAAGAAAGGTCAAGGTAGTCCGGTAGCAGATACTGCGGTAGAGAAGTGAAGTGTTATAGACTTTACTAAAATAGGTCTCAGCTTATGAGGCGGTTTTCTTTCTCGCGATCTTTGCCTCCCTAACTTAAGAACGGGGAAAAGGGGTGGGGGGATTCTTTGGATCAGTTTGTTTAATGTCTATGCTCCTTAGGAAGCTAAATCGTAATTATAATGAAGGTATAATGAAGGTATAATGAAGGTATCTTCTTCTTCTTCTTCCATCCTTAGCCACCAACCGGCAAAGCAGTATGTGGCCAGCACGCCTAGTGGCGTCTTAGGGCAACAACAAATTGATCAATCTATCGCTGTTTCCACCACGCCTAGTGGCGTCTTTGTGGAACAAAAACAGACCGAACAATCTATCATTGTTTCCGTAATCAGATTATTTGGCAAGCAGGTGATCAGCCCACTGTGCTAATGAAGGTATAATGACTTCTAAATGTGTAAAGAAAGTATGTAAATATGTAAAGAAAGCCATGCTAAGGGTCAAAGTTGACGGTAAGTGCAAAAACAGGATGTCTATAGGAGAGTTTAGTACTAAGACATTTCGTGTTTGGAAATGTTCAAGATTTATTACAAACAATTTGGACAATAGTTATAATCGATAGAGTGTTTCTTAATGTCTCAGGAGTGGCTCTTCGGGTTTGTGAGGGAGGCGATTTTATACAGCTTTTTTTTTTTTTTTTTTTTTTTTCAGTTTCTCCCATCTTGGAAACATAATAACATAAGATGGTAGAAGTAAAACAGCTATAAAAATTACAATAAGAATGGCCAAAGTTACATTCAACAACCTGAGACAGATACTAACATAACACAGAAAGGACTAAGACATTTAAAATGAGAGTATACATTCCTCATTACCATATGATGTGAAAATATGAACAATGATCAAGTAGTTACAAAAAAGAATTGAGACTCTTGAAATGTGGATAAATTGAAGAATGGCGTGCATCTCATGGAAAGAGAAGAAAAAAAATAAAGTGCCCGTAGAAAACCTGGGACTGAAAAGAGAACTTATGAAGGAGATCAAAGTCAGACAAGAAAAAATGTTTGGCCATATAAAAAGACAAAACACCTTGTTGAAAATTATAACGGAAGGAAGAGCTGAAAGTAAACGTGCAAGAGGAAGACAATGTTATAAGTGAGAAGATAACATCAAGAGATGGACAGCATATCAGAGCAGACGATCACGACAAGGGACAGCATATCAGAGCAGACGATCACGACAAGGGACAGCATATCAGAGCAGACGATCACGACAAGGGACAGCATATCAGAGCAGACGATCACGACAAGGGACAGCATATCAGAGCAGACGATCACGACAAGGGACAGCATATCAGAGCAGACGATCACGACAAGGGACAGCATATCAGAGCAGACGATCACGACAAGGGACAGCATATCAGAGCAGACGATCACGACAAGGGACAGCATATCAGAGCAGACGATCACGACAAGGGACAGCATATCAGAGCAGACGATCACGACAAGAGACAGCATATCAGAGCAGACGATCACGACAAGGGACAGCATATCAGAGCAGACGATCACGACAAGGGACAGCATATCAGAGCAGACGATCACGACAAGGGACAGCATATCAGAGCAGACGATCACGACAAGGGACAGCATATCAGAGCAGACGATCACGACAAGGGACAGCATATCAGAGCAGACGATCACGACAAGGGACAGCATATCAGAGCAGACGATCAAGGGACAGAAGATGTTGGAGATCCATTGCAGCCGACCTTTGTTGTGGAGATGTCAGTTGATCAAATCAGATCAAGAAGCTCAACTTTGGAAGCATGTCGTTCATGTCGTTCAATCGCTGGTCACCCATCAATATATATAAAATCCCAGCTTTTTCTGTCAGTAACGCTAAGGGATGCAACTTTGGTTGAAAGTTAGACATTAATTGTGTTGTTTCCCTCATATGTACTTGTATTCTCCCGAAAATAGTAACACATACCAAAGAAGAATGCGCAAATGACGATGTGCCCGAAAATATATTTATAGAATGTGTGATACCGTATACACACATTAGGATCCTCGCTGCTGCTACGTAGTTCTTCTACTGTGGTGATGCACAGTGGTTTTTTAAAATAATTTTGAATAAGTAAAATTTCTCCTAGGTATTGGTGCTTTTGAATTTAATTGCCATCTTATGACGAGCTTTGACACTAGTTTCGTTATAATCTATTAATCGATTTTTCTTTTCGCCCCCAATAGAGCATAGAGCCGCCACGGTAACCGGCCCAGCTTGCAGGAAGCCTGCAACAAGCATTCACATACCATTGCAGCAGTGCTTTCTGTGGCAGTATGATCAAATGATGAGGTTGACAGCCACATTACAGGTGACATTAGTCGCCTTGTACGACATGCTTGAGGGTGTAGCAGACCTGTTCTTTCTGTGCCTCTTCACAAACCCCGGGAACTTCACGGCACATGTCTTTACATAACGACCACACTATGTTATCTATCATTCATTATTTCTCTCTTCATTCCCCGCTTTTCTATGACTTCTTCATTTGTTGTCTTCTTGTTCCAAGAGATGATGATGATGATAATAATGTTGACGCAGTACTGGCAGTACTTGTTCCTGTTGTTGAAATAGTTGAAGTAGCGATTTCGAAAATATAAGTCATCACCTCGCACAGTAAACAATCATTCCTCAGCCCATTTCGCCCAACCTGCAGAAATTCCTGAGATAATTCCCCTGTGATGGTACCGCCAGAAATACCTTTCCTGTGAGAAAACGGATTTCCCCTCATTTTTATTTTTTCTCTTTAAATATTTCTCGTTGTGTTACTCCGCCCACATCTCTAAAATTCCGGAACTATTTGTTTCTGTTTGTGTTTCACTTCCACTTCTTAGAGCAGGAGTGTTGTTGTCTGCAGTTTCAACATTTATCTCATAGTCTTCTTCTTCTTCCTTCTGTACTTCTTCTTCTTCTTATTCTTCCTCCTGTACCTCTTCTTCTTATTATTCTTCCTCCTGTACCTTGTCTTCTTCTTCCTCCTGTACTTCTTCTTCTTCTTATTCTTCCTCCTGTACCTCCTCTTCTTCTTATTCTTCCTCCTGTAACTCTTCTTATTCTTCTTATTCTTCCTCCAGTACCTCTTCTTCTTCTTCCTCCAGTACCCCTTCTTCTTATTATTCTTCCTCCTGTACCTCTTCTTCTTATTATTCTTCCTCATGTACCTCTTCTTCTTATTCTTCTTATTCTTCCTCCTGTACCTCTTCTTCTTCTTCTTCTTCTTCTTATTCTTCCTCCTGTACCTCTTCTTCTTCTTATTCTTCCTACTGTACCTCTTCTTCTTCTTCTTCTTATTCTTCCTCCTGTACCTCTTCTTCTTCTTCTTCTTATTCTTCCTCCTGTACCTCTTCTTCTTATTCTTCCTCCTGTACCTCTTCTTCTTCGTCTTCTTATTCTTCCTCCTGTACCTCTTCTTCTTCTTATTCTTCTTTCTGTACCACTTCTTCTTCTTATTCTTCCTCCTGTATCTCTTCTTCTTCTTCTTATTCTTCCTCCTGTACCTCTTCTTCTTCTTATTCTTCCTCCTGTACCTCTTCTTCTTCTTCTTATTCTTCCTCCTGTACCTCTTCTTCTTCTTCTTCTTCTTATTCTTCCTCCTGTACCTCTTCTTCTTATTCTTCCTCCTGTACCTCTTCTTCTTCGTCTTCTTATTCTTCCTCCTGTACCTCTTCTTCTTCTTATTCTTCTTTCTGTACCACTTCTTCTTCTTATTCTTCCTCCTGTATCTCTTCTTCTTCTTCTTATTCTTCCTCCTGTACCTCTTCTTCTTCTTCTTCTTCTTATTCTTCCTCCTGTACCTCTTCTTCTTATTCTTCCTCCTGTACCTCTTCTTCTTCGTCTTCTTATTCTTCCTCCTGTACCTCTTCTTCTTCTTATTCTTCTTTCTGTACCACTTCTTCTTCTTATTCTTCCTCCTGTATCTCTTCTTCTTCTTCTTATTCTTCCTCCTGTATCTCTTCTTCTTCTTCTTATTCTTCTTCCTGTACCTCTTCTTCTTCTTATTCTTCCTCCTGTATCTCTTCTTCTTCTTATTCTTCCTCCTGTACCTCTTCTTCTTCTTATTCTTCCTCCTGTACCTCTTCTTCTTCTTCTTCTTATTCTTCCTCCTGTACCTCTTCTTCTTCTTATTCTTCCTCCTGTATCTCTTCTTCTTCTTCTTATTCTTCTTCCTGTACCTCTTCTTCTTCTTCTTCTTATTCTTCCTCCTGTACCTCTTCTTCTTCTTATTCTTCCTCCTGTACCTCTTCTTCTTCTTCTTATTCTTCCTCCTGTACCTCTTCTTCTTCTTCTTATTCTTCCTCCTGTACCTCTTCTTCTTCTTCTTATTCTTCCTCCTGTATCTCTTCTTCTTCTTCTTATTCTTCCTCCTGTATCTCTTCTTCTTCTTCTTATTCTTCTTCCTGTACCTCTTCTTCTTCTTCTTCTTCTTCTTCTTCCTCTTCTTCTTCTTCTTATTCTTCCTCCTGTACCTCTTCTTCTTCTTATTCTTCCTCCTGTACCTCTTCTTCTTCTTCTTCTTCTTATTCTTCCTCCTGTACCTCTTCTTCTTCTTATTCTTCCTCCTGTATCTCTTCTTCTTCTTCTTATTCTTCTTCCTGTACCTCTTCTTCTTCTTCTTCTTATTCTTCCTCCTGTACCTCTTCTTCTTCTTCCTCCTGTACCTCTTCTTCTTCTTATTCTTCCTCCTGTATCTCTTCTTCTTCTTCTTATTCTTCTTCCTGTACCTCTTCTTCTTCTTCTTCTTATTCTTCCTCCTGTACCTCTTCTTCTTATTCTTCCTCCTGTACCTCTTCTTCTTCTTATTCTTCCTCCTGTACCTCTTCTTCTTCTTCTTCTTATTCTTCCTCCTGTACCTCTTCTTCTTCTTCTTCTTATTCTTCCTCCTGTACCTCTTCTTCTTCTTATTTTTCCACCTGTACTTCTTCTTCTTCTTCTTATTCTTCCTCCTGTACCTCTTCTTCTTCTTCCTCCTGTTCCTCTTCTTCTTATTCTTCCTCCTGTATCTCTTCTTCTTCTTCTTATTCTTCTTCCTGTACCTCTTCTTCTTCTTCTTCTTATTCTTCCTCCTGTACCTCTTCTTCTTCTTCTCTTCTTCTTCTTATTCTTCCTCCTGTACCTCTTCTTCTTCTTCTTATTCTTCCTCCTGTACCTCTTCTTCTTCTTATTTTTCCACCTGTACTTCTTCTTCTTCTTCTTATTCTTCCTCCTGTACCTCTTCTTCTTCTTATTCTTCCTCCTGTACCTCTTCTTCTTCTTATTCTTTCTTCTGTACCTCTTCTTCTTCTTCTTCTTCATATTATTCTTCCTCCTGTACCTCTTCTTCTTCTTCTTCTTCTTATTCTTTCTTCTGTACCTCTTCTTCTTCTTCTTCTTCATATTATTCTTCCTCCTGTACCTCTTCTTCTTCTTCTTCTTCCTCATGTACCTCTTCTTCTTCTTCTTATTCTTCCTCCTGTACCTCTTCTTCTTCTTATTCTTCCTCCTGTACTTCTTCTTCTTCTTATTCTTCCTCCTGTACCTCTTCTTCTTCCAATTCTTCTTCTTCTTGTTCTTCCTACTTTTCCTCTTCTTATTTTTCCTCCTCCTCTTCTTGTTCTCTTCTTCTCCTTCTACGTCTTCTTCTTCTTCTTCGAGTACAATACCAGCTGCTGTAGATGGCCATGTCTTTCTACAACTTACTGTCCCCAGACCTGCGTATCACTTCTCTTGTTGGCTTCTTCCATGCCACGATGTCAAACTGACCGCCTATCTTCTATCTTTGTTGTAATCTATTGCCTGTTCCTTCTGTCTTTCTTGTTGTCGCATTATATTCCAGCTTTCTTCTTCCTCTAATATGCCGACAAAGACTATATTCCTTTCTTCTAATCTCTTTGTGCAGAGTTTTTTTTTAATGAAAAAATTTGTAACCAACAATGAAACAATCCCACCAGCTGTTCGGTAAAATATGGAAACGATGCTCTTTGCACTGTGAAAAACACATTAAATGCCCATTAAAAGAACACACATGTCTTGCAATCGTTTCATGGTGCATTCTAGGGAAAATACGGAACCGAAGTGCAGTGCACCGTCAACGTTGAATTAAGCACCCATTAAAATCACGCATGCCTTTCATTTTTAGTCATGGCGCAATGACAATGGACCATAAGTCATGACAAGTTTGACTGCTAAGATACAATGAGCATAAGTCATGACAAGTTTGACTACTAAGATACAATGACCATAAGTCATGACAAGTTTGACTACTAAGATACAATGACCATAAGTCATGACACGTTTGACTACTAAGATACAATGACCATAAGTCATGACAAGTTTGACTACTAAGATACAATGACCATAAGTCATGACATGTTTGACTACTAAGATACTATGAGCATAAGTCATGACAAGTTTGACTACTAAGATACAATGACCATAAGTCATGAAAAGTTTGACTACTAAGATACAATGACCATAAGTCATGACAAGTTTGACTACTAAAATACAATGAGCATAAGTCATGACAAGTTTGACTACTAAGATACAATTACCATAAGTCATGACAAGTTTGACTACTAAGATACAATGACCATAAGTCATGACAAGTTTGACTACTAAGATACAATGAGCATAAGTCATGACAAGTTTGACAACTAAGATACAATGACCATAAGTCATGACAAGTTTGACTACTAAGATACAATGACCATAAGTCATGACAACTTTGACTACTAAGATACAATGACCATAACTCATGACAAGTTTGACTACTAAGATACAATGACCATAAGTCATGACAAGTTTGACAACTAAGATACAATGACCATATGTCATGACAAGTTTGACTACTAAGATACAATGACCATAAGTCATGACAACTTTGACAACTAAGATACAATGACCATAACTCATGACAAGTTTGACTACTATATTCAATGACCATAAGTCACGACAAGTTTGACTACTAGGATACAATGAAGTTAGAATGGAAGGGATAGAATGAAATATCCACAGGAAAATTAGTGACGTCATCAGGGCATGCAGCAGAAAGAGTGCAACATTTATTATTTTCCCGTCATGTTTTCGGCGGGTTACTTGCTCGTATAAGTTGTTTTTCTACCTACTGGCTTTTTTCAGGAGATCCTCATTACTCTGTTGCACATGGTATTCTAGGTTAAATACACAGGATATTCTAAAAATGTTTAACAATTGTGCAGACCCAGAGCCGGACCTAAGTTGTTGTTTAACTAGAACTGCTGAGTTCTCGCTCACTTGCAGTCGATACCAACTTGAAGACTCCTTGGTATTATCTACACTGTAGGTTTAGGCTTTTCCTGTGGCTTATCTGCTATTCCGACACGTGTTGAGTTGAAGTCATGAGCTCCAGTTTCTCCAGCCTGGCTTGCATTTAAAGGATCATCACATCTGGTCCTAAGATAGGAGGAAGAAGCGCGTGGCATGCTGTGCCTTCCCCACCGTCTAAGTGGACTCTCCAAATATGGAGAGCTAAATTACTGTTCTCTAGTTCTGGGCTCTCCCAATGAATTGTCACGTGCTAAGGTATTATCAAGGTGGTGAGAAATCGAGTCGGACTTAAGCATCACCACAACATCCCCACAGCAATTCGATTTGATTCTCGACTCGGAATTTTTTCAGCAACTTGACTCGACTCGGGTCCACATTTATAAGACCCTGATACAGAGAAAGCGAAAACTGTTTCTGATTAAATCAAATAAAAGCACTGAATAAATATAATAAACAAACTACAAATAGAGATTACTATTTTTAATTATTATATATAGTAATAACTGCCGGGCGACCGTCGCTGGGGTTCAAAGATGTGTACAAGAGAGACATGAATGCACTGGACATAAATCCAGCAACCTGGGAGGATGAAGATGTCGTTCGCTCCAAGTTGTGATTCTCCATACGGTGCCAACTCCGATTGGTCGAAAAGAAGCTCTCGCGACAAGCAGAGGAGAAAAGAGCAGGTCGACAGAAACATCAGGAAAACAAACAAAAAAAAACATCTGAGGGTTATCACATCTTGAGCCGTTCCTATAGTCTGTAATGACTGAAGGGGGCGGGGCTACTTGTACTATTTATAGTGATTGATATAATTGTTTACCAACGGGCTGATCACCCGTTTGCCGGTCACTTCGATTACGGAAACAACAGCAGATGGATTGATTTGCCGTTGCCCTAAAGACGCCAATAGACGTGATGGGAAACAATGGCAAAGAAAACCTATCTGCTGTTGCCCTAAGACGCCACTAGGCGTAATGGCCACTGACTGCTTTGACGGTCGGTGGCTAAGGACGGAAGAAGAAGAAGAAGATATAATTGTTTACATGCGTCGTAACTATAACCTGTTCTAGATAAACAGCGAGACTCGACTTTGGACTCTAATTAAAAGCTATTGTTAGGGACTTGAGACTCGACTCGAGATATGTAGAGGATTTAGACTCGACTCGAGATATGTAAAGACTTGAGACTCGACTTGAGATATGTAGAGACTTGAGACGCGACTTGAACCTCTTTAGGAAAGACCAGAGAACAACTCTGCAGCGGCCTTTATCAAACGTGTGCCAGCTCTTCCTGTCCTGTACCCTCCGCTCAAGATCTGTACATGTGTTTTTTACCCCTGTTATTTGTGTCTCCAGTTCTCTTCTACACCTGTTTTTCTGTCTCCCCTGACCTCTCTTATGCTGAGGTTTCCAGAACAAGCGCAGTGTGCGTCCTATCAATCTCCAAGCTCTTCTTCTTATCTCTTGTTTCACTGGCACTTCCTCATTGGTCCTGTCCATACTTGATGACATTTGTGTGGTTTGTTTTTGTGACCTGTTTTTGTGGTTTGTTTTTGTGGTTTGTTTTTGTGGCTTGTTTTTGTGGCTTGTTTTTGTGACTTGTTTTTGCGGCTTGTTTTTGTGACTTGTTTTTGTGACTTGTTTTTGTGACTGGTTTCTGTAACTTGTTTGTGAGACTTATTTTTGACTTTTTTTGTAACTTGTTTTTGTGACTTGTTTTTGTGGGAGTATTTACAGGATGTCGTAACCGCCCCCCCCCCCCCCCACCGCCCCCGCACAAACTTCCTTAGTGGCCTTTTAGACATGCTTAGCTGGTCTGAGTATTCCCTTCAATAAATAATAAATAAACCTATATATGTGTTAAGTCCAGTGTAGTTCCGGGAGAAGGAGTGGGGGTCGTTTAAAAGACAATAAAAGATTAGGACTGCATTCTCATGCCTGCTGTACAAGACAACTAATGTGAGGTTGTGCCTGAGACTGGCAACTTCATCATACAAAACACATTACCACATAAACGACAGCTGCATTATTACGAGTCTGTACGAGTCTCGTATGTTAACGCTTTGGGCAATGATGGGTCCATGTTACGCAACAGAAGCAAAGAATAATGACGAGGGGGAGAAGGCGGAGGATTATGATGAGGAAGATATGTGTGTTAACATTTTGAAGCACCCCTTGTAATGCTAGCAATGTAGCACAAACAATCTAAAAAGGCAGGCGGATGTGCAGAAGTCATGAATAATCGCATGTCACTTTAATCAACCTTGCACGTAGGCCATGTTTACAAACTAGTCTTCGTTAACTCCGATACATAAAAAGGGAAACCGAAGCTTGTAAACAGTCAATAAATAATGCATATAAATGGGTGTGTTGCAGGCGCTCGTGAGAAATAAAGAAGTATAAAAGTTGGCAACAGAAAAACAACAAAAGTAATGGGCTTACAGGGTATTCGAACCTAGGGCCATCTGAACGGCACCACCGCCTTGCTACGGAATTTAATCGTGACTAACCTCACTGTCAGCTAGGCACCACAAAAATAAGGCTATCTAGACCAGTGGACACTAGCAAAACCGCCCAGCGTAACTACCGAATTTCGGACTCACGAACAGACTTAGACTAATTATAGACGCAAGCACTCACGACTCACTCCGGTAACGAGACGCTGGTGCCATGCTGAGGGTCCTGGGTTCGAGTTCTGTTGTTTTTCTGTTGTCCAATGTTCTACTTCTTGATTTCGAGTGCCTGCTAAAATATCCCTTTGTGTGTATTACTTATTTATTCTTCGTTAAGGGCGCTTTAAAAACGTCTACCCAGTTGTCAATGAGTACCTGACTCAGGTGGGGAAGGCAAAGGTAGCAAGAAAGAGAACTAGTCACCCTGACCTCATTAAAAAATCCAGACGTTGTATAATAAAGTATCAAACACTTCACTTCCCTACGGCAGTATCTGCTATGAGACAAAGTTTACCATTTTTTTCTTTCTTCTTCATACAATCTCAGACGTCAACGTTATTTATCTTCAGAGACAGCAGTGGCAGTTTGAGGCTATTTATATCTCCGTAGAGCTTCTCCAGGATTGGTACTGGTGACGACCATATGTGTTTTCTCTGGTGCTCAAATGTTGGGCATCTTTTGTGAAGCACTACTCTTAGGTCAGTGGTCGGGAACCTTTCCGTGACAAGGAGCCAAATATTTAATTTTGTTTCAATTTAAACAAAATGAAGAACCGCATGAAAAATAAAATCACATGGTATCCCTCATTTTGGTGATGCCTGGATGGCAGGGAAGTTAGTGTGATTCGCTTGCATAGCTAGGCGGGGTTGTCGAACGGAAGGTCCTGGGTTCGAGTCCTGGGTAAGCCACTCACGTCTGTTGTTTTTCTGTTGTCTAGTTTTCTACTTCTTTATTTCTTACGAGTGCCTGAAAACATACCTTTATGTTTGTCTAATATTTATTTATTTGTTGTTTGGGTAACGTTCTTTTATGTATTTTGTCGTTATGGTTTTTTTTGTCTGTTGCAGTCTGTCTCTTCTTTCTCTCTCGAATTATTATTATCTAATACACTGTATGGAGGGTCTGATGATCTAGTTTTTCATTTTAATATACCTTACTTCTTAATTGTAATCCGATACTGTAATGTATGCTTTTATACTACTTATAATGTTGCATCGCCTCTGAACTAATACCTAAGTATGCTGGAGAATGTCTGGATACCTAGCAATAAAAGATGAGTAAGAGGAAGGGATAAATGCAAGACGGGCCTATATGCATGATTCTCATCTTTCAGTCAATACCCTTTACCTCCCTAAGGAGCATAGGTCATAAAACTGGATCTCGTGTAGTGGAGGCGTCAACAATTCACTCCCTGTGGCAGTATCTGCTTGGGACTCAAAGTTGCTCACCTGTGGGAACATTTTTCGCATGCGCTGACAACACATGAAGTCCCAGCTATTTCAGCAGATTTCCAAATTGTCACGAGTTCTTATTATATGCCACCATTATCTGATTACGTTTCTAATTATGTCTTATTTACTGTATGAATTGTTTTGATTGTGTTTGTTAGTTTTTTTTTTTTTTTTAATTTTTTTTTTTTTTTTTTTTTTTTTTTTTTTTTTTTTTTTTTTTTTAGGTATTAATTTTTGTTAATCTATTTTAATTAATAATTCCCCCCCCCCTTTAAATTTGATTATGTCTGGATGTTACAAATGTATGTTATTATTTTACCTCGATAATTTTGTACGCTTAAATAATGCTAAAAATACATGTGCTATTGAAAGGATACGGTATGTAAGATGACAGAGAGAAGAAGGGCAGAATGTAAGACAGGCCTGCGTGCCCAATTCTTAATCCTTTGAAAATATAGTTTGTTCGTTCGTTCGTTATCTATCTATCTATCTATCTATCTATCTATCTATCTATCTATCTATCTATCTATCTATCTATCTATATATCTATCTATTTATCTATCTATCTATCTATCTATCTATCTATCTATCTATCTATCTATCTATCTATTTATCTATCTATCTATCTATCTATCTATCTATCTATCTATCTATCTATCTATCTATCTATCTATCTATCTATCTATCTATCTATCTTTATTTATTTTAAAAACATACTTTAATTATGGTGATTATTGCAAATGTTTGATGTTATATTACTTTTATAATGATAAATGCCTTAATAATGCTTAAAGTAAATGTGAGGATGAAAGGACACAGTATACATGATGAGAGAGAGAGGAAGGGCAGAATGTCAGACGGGCCTGCGTGCCCAATTCTTAACCCTTTGAAAATAAAGTTCGTTCGTTCGTTCGTTCGTTCTCTTTACCAGGAATGATTTCTGTCACTTTATCATTTGAATATGTCAATCAACCTGCGGAACATTAAATTGCATCATAAAGTATAAACAGGAAATAATAATATAACATACAACAATAACAATACAGTAGAACTCCATTTATCCGAACCCCATGGGACGGAGCATCGTTCGGATAATCAAATGTTCGGATAATTGGATTACATAATGTATCGAGTACATGTACACATATTTCTAAAAATAATTAACCATCACAAGGAAATTACACTATAAAACATATTTACTTGTACTGTAATAATAATACCCACACTGTATTAGATCACTGTATCACCAAAATCTTTCATTACACTGCAGTGCATGTACTACTTGTATTAATTATTTTTTTTAAGAAAGAGAAATGTTTTCAAAATAACATTACAAACGATTAAAAACCAGGCGCAACTTACGTATACATGCACTTGCACAGATGTAACCCACTATTTAAAATAATGAGGAATCCTCTTTTGCACCAAACTGGATAGTCTCCTTTTGGCTGCTAAGTCCCGCATTCTCTTCAACAGCAGAAGCTGTGTAGGACAGCTGTCATCTTCTTGCTCGTACCAAGCCATCGCTGTTTCTAGTGCTATAAAGGCCTCTTCAGGACTTGGTCGACGTTTTGGGTTATCTTCATAATTTACAAGTACATCATGTACTTCTGAGGAGTCTTCATCATCGGTCACTACATGTATTTGGTTTTCTTCTTGCACAAAAGACAACATTTCTTCGTCATTCAAAAACTGAAAACCAGAATCAGTATCATCTTCTAGCCACAAGTGTGCATCATCTTTGTCACAGGCCGAAAATCCGGGCATTGCTTGAAACAGTTCCACAACTTCATTTATACAATCATCATTTGTGTCCACTACAGTAGTTTCATTTCCTCCTTTTTTCCCAAGCAATCTATTCCAAGCCTTGTTGAGATTATCTTGTGACAGGGTGGTCCAAGCATCAGCTAACATATATCAGCAGTCTTTGAGATTAAGCTTTTTGGAAAACGCCACCACACTTTCTTCATCTTCAGCCAACAATAAACGACGCAGGACTTCCTTCTTGTACATCTTTTTAAGCTTTGCTATAACACCCTGATCCATTGGTTGAATCAGTGCTGTTACATTGGGAGGCAGAAAAATTACTTAAATATTTGCATCAACTGCATTCAATGTATCCGTCTCTGGATGAGATGGTGCATTGTCCAGTAGAAGAATTACTTTTCCAGTTTTCTTTTCTTGTTCTCTCAACCTCTTCACATTTGGGATGAACTGATTTGTATACCAATCAAGAAATATTTCACTATTCATCCAAGCACTCTTCTGTGCTTTGTAGCACAATGGGAGACATGTCACATTCTTTAGACAACGTGGTTTTTTGGCTTTACCGATCATTAGCACCGGTAAACGATGACTTCCACTGGCATTAACGGCTACCAAAATTGTTACTCTCTCTTTGCACTTTTTAAACACAGGGGAAGCTGCTTCGCGCTGAGATGCAAGTGATTTTTGAGGCAATGATTTCCAGCATAAGCCAGTCTCATCGGCATTATACACATCATCGAGTGAATAACATTCTTCTTCCAAAAAAGCCAAGAATGTTTCTTTAAAATTTTCAGCGGCAGTTGCATCGCTAGATAAGGATTCCCCTTGGATCTCCAATTCTCGTATGCCATGACGAGATTTAAAGTTTCTTAACCATCCCTGGCTAGCCTTAAAGTCAGGAGGACAGTCAAGTTGATTGTTGAACTGAAGTGCCTTTTCACACAATAGAGAACCAGAGATAGTTTCCCCTTTGCTTCTTCTTTGCACAAACCATATATACAAAGCCTCTTCCAATTTCACATCTTTCGCATGTCTCATGGTTTACGTTTCTTCGACCCATTTTCACTATCCAATTTCGATGCAAAACTCATAATTTTATCCTTGTTACTTTTGATGTCAGAGACGGTAGCTTTCCCAACATTGAAAATCCTCGCAAGTGAAGACACAGTTTCACCTTTTCCTAGTCTCTTGATAATTTCTGTTTTCGTTTCAATTGACAAAACATTGCGGTTCCTCTTATATGCTTTAGGCCTTCTGGAAGATGCCATATCGCACAGAGAAATACTTGCACACCAAAATTATTCTGCTGTAGTAGCAGACACAATTATTTTAAGTTGAACTGTCTGTTTAGCCAGTGTTCTGCCTAGAACGCACACGTACACTAGATTGGTAAACCAGATATTAACTGACTTTATGATCTAACTGGCTTCCTGTACGTAAGCGACCGACCATTAGCCCATTCCATCCTCTACAAATTGTTCGCACACATTTGAAGCTTGCAGCATCAAAAGATTCAAAAATGTAGTCTAACATGACTGGTGGCGCCTGATTTTTTTTTCTCGAAAAAGTGTTCGGATAACTGGATGTTCGTATAATTGGGGTTCGGATAAATGGAGTTCTACTGTAATTACAACACATACCACTATTAAGTTTAAGGAGAAATAAACTTAGACAATATTACGCTACGCTCAACATCCTGGTCTCTGTGCATGGCGCTAGAGAGAACGCGCGTCAGACCGGATTTCCTACAAAAATAACTAGGACACACTGCGTTTATACACAATAAACAAAGTGTTATCTCAAACAAACAGGGAAACACTTGACACACTTGTAAAAAGTGTCTCGTAATTTGTTCATAACTTCAATACTTAGGATTTCCTTCCCGTAAGAAAGCGTAGTATCTGCTCGTTGTGGTAAACGTTTGACTTTTCACGTTGGTTGGTTGGTTTTTTGGTTGTTTTTTTTTTTTAATCAATGCACAAGAAAACATGCATTTATTCTGTGCTGGTATTTATTCCGTTCAACCCCATGTGGGTTTTAATTTGGGCGTATACTGTTGTTATCTGAGCGTCCAGTTGGCAGATTGGTTGGTGCGCTGGACAGTCGCTCAAACGTGCCGGTTTCGAAACAAGGTATCATCACGATCCAGTCTGCCTAGGTGTAAATGATTACGTGTCTCTGTATTGAGTTAGGGAAGGCAAAGGCAGCGAGGAAGGTAACTTGTCATTCCCACCTCTCAAAGCTGGACCTAGTATAGTTAAGTCTCTAACACTTTACTCCCCTACGGCATTTCAATGTGTGGGATTACTTTTACTTTACTTGTTCTATTCTTGACTCTATGTGGGCTATAATACAGTTGTTGTTTTTTTTGTTTGTTCTTCCACATCTCAAGTTCTCTTGTATATGTTGTGTTGTTTCCTCACTCTCGTGTCGGTGGTGTATGTAGTTTATCTCCTTCCCTGTTCTTTAATGTTTGCTTTGGTTTGGGTTTAAGGACTATCCTCATTGCACACGGACAACTCCATCAGTGCTCCGATCTCCTCCCTTAGATCACACAAGGAGGATCTCAGCACAGTGCACGAACTCCGTAGCACCGGCGAGAATCGCAATGTTTGTATACAGGAATCACGCATTCTATAAATATTTTTGTCGTGTGTATGTTTCTAATTTTTAAATTTTGCCAGGGCACATGACCTGATTGGCCTACGATTTCCAACTGCAGTGGGATTTTTAACGAGCGCAACTTCCAAACGGGAACTCCTATTTTTTCGCCCTTATCCGAGAAGGCTAGGCATCCGATCTTACTACCCAGGAGACCAGGGGGGAGTTTGATATCATTAGGACCATTGGTTCTGAAAAACATTTCCACAAATTATATTCCCTCAACTGGGAATCGAACCAGGAACCTCTAGAATTCGAAGCGGACGCCATACGTCATAGCCACTCCGAATTCTTTAATGTGTCTCTCTTTACCCTGTTGCATTTTAGTGGTTTGTAAACGTTGGTGTATGGTATCTTTTTCCATCGTTCCTACTGCACATTAAACGTTGGTGTATGGTATCTTTTTCCTTTGTTCATACTGCACTTTAAACGTTGGTGTATGGTATCTTTTTCCTTCGTTCATACTGCACTTTAAACGTTGGTGTATGGTATCTTTTTCCTTTGTTCCTACTGCACTTTAAACGTTGGTGTATGGTATCTTTTTCCTTTGTTCCTACTGCACTTTAAACGTTGGTGTATGGTATCTTTTTCCATCGTTCCTACTGCACTTTAAACGTTGGTGTATGGTATCTTTTTCCTTTGTTCCTACTGCACTTTAAACGTTGGTGTATGGTATCTTTTTCCATCGTTCCTACTGCACTTTAAACGTTGGTGTATGGTATCTTTTTCCTTTGTTCATACTGCACTTTAAACGTTGGTGTATGGTATCTTTTTCCTTTGTTCCTACTGCACTTTAAACGTTGGTGTATGGTATCTTTTTCCTTTGTTCCTACTGCACTTTAAACGTTGGTGTATGGTATCTTTTTCCATCGTTCCTACTGCACTTTAAACAATCCCAAATATTTCATTGGGGCTTTCCCTGTCTTCCTAATCAATTTCTTTTCCGTTTCCAGTTTTCTTCTCCATGTGCTTTTATGTTTATCCTTGCGTTTCTTTCCCCAGGGATTCCAAGTAAATAAGGACTGTCTTGTAATTCTATCAAAAGGCTTCTTGAGTATGTTATATATCCATCTATTTTGCATTTGACGGTTTCTATTTAAAGTATAAATTTTAAAAAATATATGGTATGGATTCAGTTTTATAAATTAACGTATACAGAAGACACGGGAATTTTCAGGATTAACCCTTTGTTAATTTGTAAAACTGATTTCATATTATATTATTTTTACATGACGAAGGTGAATCCCGAAATGTCCCGTGTTTTCTGTGTACGTTAATTTGTAAAACTTATTCTACATCATATTATGTTTTAATTTATACCTTCCTTGGAGCCGCGCTAGCGTACTCAAATGCCGTCGCCCGGGATTTGGACTGGATTAACTCGAGACCTGGCGAGGACATTTGAAGGAGTGTCGTCGACCAGGGACTGGCGGCTCCTGAGCCGACCCAGCTGCAATGGGTACCTCCGAAATCGGCGAGTATTTGCCTGAATGGCGAGGGACACCTGTCTCTGTACAAGAAATAAAGGGATACTCACGTAAAATCAATGTCAGGTTAGACATAAATAATAACCTGAGATTTCGCCTCGAGTATTAGCGGGCGTACGAAAAAAAAAAAAAAAAAAAAGAATACCTTCCTGACCAGTCTTACAACATCCCCTTTATTTATTTTCTTTTTAAAGATTTGGTAGGTTATCTTTTCGTACTGAAAAAAACAAGCCAACGAGAAAAAGCTTTATGAACCACTTTTATTGTTGTGATCAAATTCACTGAGCAGCAGTCAATAAATTTTCCATCCATTCTATTGTATAATAAAAGTTTAGGGCTAGTTATCATTAATTAGTAATTCGTCATATCGTTTACGAAAATATTCACTCCTTAACATATGACGAATTTTAGATTAATGTGGCCATCCAGTTCTATTCAACGCGGTATCTGGAAATTTTTAAATTACCTCTTTTGGTGGCGTATAATAAGGTTTATTGATTTATATAACGTAAAATATGTTTGATCTCGGATTTGGCTTTGATCTCCTCCAACACTTCGATCTTAGCCAAAAGGCCGAGAAGCGATAAAGATCTTCCGGTTAGGCATTATTTATATTTCAATGAACTTAGTACCTGGTAAAAGTGATCTCTAAAACTGTCTTTTTTTTCCTTTCTTTACTTTTGTTAATGATTTTAAGTTTTTTTTTAAATTTATTTAACGTTTTGCCTCGTTTTGGCGAGGCGCGTCCCGTTCAACCTAGTCGGTTATATTAGGGCGCATGTCCAATGATTTTAAGCCACAACAGAACATTAATTTATGCCGTAGAGTAAATTAATCTGTACATAAATTACTTTGACAGGTTTAAACACCTAATGTCAAGATTCCAAGTCAGTTTGTCTTTCCTAAAATTATAATCAAAACCAAGTTATCTGAAGACGCACATTGATTTAATGGCGCGTAATCATTCACCATCCTACGTCGGCTCTCCAAAAAAAACAAAAAACAGTCCACATTCGCAAGTGTATTGTTTCCCTTACTTTAAAACTCTCACTGTAATAGAGTTATTTCCACGTTTGTTTACATTGTTTTAATTGTCATATACAATTAGCTTTGCCGATGTCCACTAGAATTTGATATATTAAAATGTACCAAGAAAGGGAGCTGCATGCAGAGTTTCACTTCTCTGCGATGAGTGGAACGTAGAGATTTTTCAGGTCAAAGATTTCATTCGCGTGAAGAAGTTGGCTTTACAAAGGAACAATACACGAAAAGCTAAAATGACCAAGCAGTCCTACGGCAGGGCTCTGATACTGGAGAATACGAATACAAATACGAAGAAGTCACCGGTGTTGCAGACAGGTCGTACTTAACGATAGGGAACACTTTACAGTATCTCCTACCTGAGGGTACCGGACACTGTACAGTGAGCGGTACCTATAGAAAGTCAAATAATTTAGCCAGAACGTACTTACCGCGGTGCTGGCAACAACAGAAGCATATTGTTTCGTCAGTAATAAGTTTAATTGTAATCGAGTTCAATTTGTTGTAGATAAGTAGCTGTTTTTAATTACGATACAAGAGCACATTTAAAAAGAGAAAGGCAGATATTTCCACCGTTCCTTCCTTTATATGGCAAAACACAGATAAAGTAGAGATAAAGAGGAAAGATGTTTTTATGTTTGCTTCATTTGGTATTCATTTATAGTGAGTAAACAAATTTTACGAAAATTTTCTAATTCAGTTTAAAATAAGGTGGGAAATTATTATTGTAATGTTCATTCCAAACATCGTGGCTAGACTAATATGATAATTGTACAGTTTCTCGGTGAAGGTCATCGTCTTTTTCATTACTGAGTGCCATGGCGACCAGCTACTGTGTATACCGAATCAGTCGTAAATTTAAAGGTTTTTTTACGTTGTCAGGTTTATCCATCTATTTGTGCCTGTATTTTTCTTTTATTTTTGAGCTGAGTTTAGTAGTATTTTAACATGGGAGAGGAGGATATTCACATTATATACACATACATACATGCGTATATGTATAAAGCCACTTTCTTTAGGAATTTTATGTCCCTCCAAACCTGTCTATATCGTTGCCAAGCAACATGTATGTGTTTGATTCTATATTGTTTATGGGTGTTCCGTTAAGCGCAGTTTCGTTGTCGTTTTCTTTATTTGTTCATATAATCTTACATGAAATTTAAAGGAGAGTATTCTCACAGTGTTATATAGAACTGTCGTGAGAAATTCTAAATCCACATATATAAATTAAAAAGTAAATGTAAAGCCTAACGAATAAATTCAATAAAAGGAAAGAAGAATGGTAAAGAACAGTGCTGTCACAATGACTGTACTCGAAATCCCCCTTGTTTTCTACTTCGTCTGCAAATTGTAACGTTTCACGTTGATAGTAAAAGCCTACTGCAGCATACACGCGTTTCCACAACACAATAAAACGTGTACTGCATTTCTAAGAAAAACCTTGAGATACGCAAGCTGACCTATATTTAATATTCCATTCATGTCATTTTATACACTACGTTGCCATAAACGAACGGACAGATGGACTTAGGATAGAAAGAAAGGGAGGGCTGAAAGCCGGAACGCATGCAACACTAACACGCGTCTCGCTATACAATTACTGCCATCACGCGTGTAAGGCCACATGCACTAACTTTTTTTCAAATCGACAGTGAAAAAAAAACACTACCCATACGAGAGTTAGGTTTAAAAAACTTACAAAACGCTTATTAGGAAACCTGACATTCTACTGTTTTATGTCTGAAATCCTGACATTAGTATGACAGTACCCAGACACCATAAAGTTTGGAAGTGAGGAGGTGGCAACAGCACGACTATCCTAGAAGAAAATGCATATTTTGAACGCAGCCACTTAGCTCCCTTAAATTTGTATATTTGGGTTCCTTAGGACTTGCTGACAAATAATATGTTAAGTGTTACGCAAATAGTCTAGGAATTAACAAATTATAGCCAAAAGAAATAGTGAGGGTGTCAGACAACACCAAAATCAGAATCGCTCAGTGGCAGATTTTGACACCACCATTGTACGGGAAATAGGTCCCCATGTTAAATCCTATTTGATTGGATAGAAGTAAATGTAAGGCTAAACACGATTAGTCGGGCTACAAATACTATATCTTTGTTGTTAGGGGAAACAGTAGTAGAGGTACTTTTTTGAAAAGCTGTGTAAACATGGCACGATTGGTTAGACTCGCTAATATAGGCAATTAGAAGCGTCAGTTCGGCACCACATTTTCAAATAAACTTTCTAAAGCAACAGTGCGTTGAGATTCAGCTTATATTTTTCTAAATAAAATCCTGAGACAGCGGCAGGTCGGATTTTGTGCCATATTCATTGCCAGTCAACGTAATTGTGTATTATTCCATGAATTGTGGAAAGCTTGAAATATTTGATATCCTTTTAATGAAAATTGAATGTAAATTGATAATTTATGTCTGTATATGTGTGTAGTTCAGTAGCAAACATGAGGCAAAGCCTAGATATTGCTCCAACCTGAACAGAACGTGTCTGAGAAAAGTAAAATTGCATGGAATTGCCTAACAGTACACTGACACCTATCTTATTGACTAGAAGGAACTAATGCTGGAATTGCAGAGGCGTAGTAACCATTAGGGAGGAGTATACTGGTGTAAATTGTTTCAGATGAAGATAGCAGTTGGCCTACCGCTCTGAACTCAGTGTTTGTTATGTATTGTGATCAATCTGGAAATAGATTATAAATTAGTTATGAAATAGGAGGTACAACCTTCTTGTTTCAGGGACCGTGGTCCTAAAGTTATTGAGCAGCACCTGGTCTGAGCTTTGCTGAATCTAGAGGCTGACAGCATACTCCTGGGTCCAGATAGTGACCAGTGAGGTGTCTCCAGAACACAGGGAAGCTATCGAGCAGAGGAGTCTTTTCCTGCCGCCATCACGAAAGATAAGCTTCTGTGGCCAGAGGAGCTCAACATTATGTGTCCCCCTCGAAAATTAACATTATAATAAAACAGAGGGAAAATACATTGTGTAAACTGATAGGAACTGGAAACTTTTCCCCATACTATTTCCAGGATAAACAAACACTTGAAATCATGATGACAAATAACAACATAGCTTGAAAAACAAAACCAGTATTACCTCATAGTACTACTACACAACTGACACACATAGTATAATATTAATAAAATATGTCACTACAAGGTTCATATTTATAAATTCTGTACATATAAATTGTGATTACATTTGATTGTGATTCCTGGTTCACTTTGTAGTTGAATCAGGATATATATTAGTGAAAGTAATTAATACATATATATTTGAAACTTTACCAGTGACTCATTTAAGATAGTCTTATAGAGTGTTAAATGTGTGTGAGTGTCACAGTGTTGTCAAGTGTGGTGGAATAAATTAAATTGTTTATCTGTCTGTTGTCGTTGTGACTTACACTTCATCATATACATACCCTAGACCAGGGGTCGGCAAACTACGGCACGCGTGCCAAGCGTGACACGTGGAATGATTTTCAATGGCACGCTGAGTGAATCAAAATACTGTACAGTATATGATCTCATTTTTTAAAATTTGAATTTTCAATTAAATAGAAGCATGTAATTCTTTTAAAGCTATACCTGTTTTTACAACCTTCAAAACGAAAGTTTTTAAGACATCGGAGGTAAGAATGTGCTATCTGATGCAAACTAAAGGCCTGATCATACTATACTGCAAGTAAGTCTTCGTTTTTACGGACCGTTTCCGAGAACAAACATTCTTCAACGAATTTCAAGGGGAGTGGTTATACTTTGCGGCACCCGCTTGTCAGGCGTCTACCTGCTACCGTAGTTTGCAGGATGAGATTCTTGAAAAGAATCCCAAGCAAATTTTGACGGGCAAGCGGAGACGTAATATCATAATTACGCAATAGTGTCTGGCTAGCGCCTGGACGAGCGTATTTATTTCGTTTTCGCTCGCAGTTTTTGACTCCCAGTGTGAGTTTGGAGCATCAATGACTGACCTCGACGAAGTTATATTTCCGTCCTATCCTTCCCCTCTCTCCCGACTACCACCACCTCTACAGTTCTCTCGGCTGTCGCATACTCATGCCCGTACAGTCCGTTGACCGCAGCACAAAAGTTGGTGTTGTTATTAAGTAATACGGTGCCGTTAAAATGACTCAAAAAAGACAAAATACTTGATGTACGCTCGTTTCAAGACTTTTGGACAAACGAATATGGATTCATACAACAAAAGGATCGTGCTGTTTGTGCTTTATGTTATGAAAGTGTCGTGTGCCGTACGTCAAGTGTACAAAGACACTATCAAATCAAACATCAGTCCATGTTTAAAAACTGAGGAGAAAAGAGAATCCATAGAAATGGCTGTTTCTGGCTACAAAAAAAACAAAGTAGTATTTTTAGTCAAGTAATTGGAACCAAAAATAAAGCTACCGAATGTAGTTACAAAATTGCACAGTGTGTGGCTTCGAAGGGCAGACCTTTCACAGATGGAGAATACATCAAGGAAACTTTTTTGAGCAGTGCTGAAATTTTGTTTAGTGATTTACCAAATAAAGAAACAATAATGTCTCGGATTCGAGAAATACCGGCTTCTGTGAGATCAATCGAGAGGCGCATAACTGATATGGCTGAAAATGTAACGATAAAACAAACAACAGGGTTACAACATGCTGTTGTATTTAGTGTCGCTCTTGACGAAAGTGTCGATGTGAATGACTATAGTTGCGCGATATTGCGACAACGACCATATTTATGAAGAACTGTGCTGCTTGATACCTTTTGATGGTACAGCCAAGGGAGAGGACATTATAACTGCATTTGTAAGCTATTTCGAAAATCAGAACATTAACATGAATAAAATACTCTGAGTTACTACTGATGCCGCCCCTGCATTTATTGGAAAGAACAAAGGATTTGTTAAACTTCTTGAGGATCGTATTAGACGTCAAGTATTGAGCTTCCATTGCAATATACACCAGGAGAGTATGTGTGCGAAGATTTGGTCACTATCTTTGAATTCTGTAATGGAAACTGTTGTCAAGATAGTTAACTTCATAGTTTCTCGCTCTTCATTGACCCACAGGCAATTCAAGTCTCTTCTACAAGAAATGGAGAGCGCATGTGCGGACCTCCCGCTGTACAGCAATGTTCGTTGGCTTAGTCGAGGTAATGTTTTAAACAGATTTGTATCATGTCTAGAAGCAATCAATGGGTTTCTTGATGAAAAAGAACAACATTTCCCGGAACTGAATGACGAGGACTGGCTGTGCAAGCTGATGTTTCTGGCTGACATAACTACAAATCTGAATGAATTAAACTTGCGTTTATAAGGGCAGGGTCAAACAGTACTTGATTTTTTGAGCACTGGAAAGGATTTGCGTCAAAATTAGGCATATTTTGCAGAGATATTACCACTAACACATACAAGTACTTTCCAAACGTAAAGGCTCATTCAAATCGATTTACTGTCAACAGAGATGAGCTTCAGAAGTACGTTGAAGCGCTCAAAGGAGAGTTTGCTAAACGAGGTCAAGACTTAAAATTCACGGGCCCATGTTTTCTTATCTCATTAAGCCCGACTAAATAGATCATACTAACATCCCATTTGACCTATCTCTTTTTGAGTGGATGGATGTTGACAATTCTGAAATGCAACACTTCGAATTCAAGGCATCAGAGTTATGGACGATAACATTTGTAGAATTGCGAAAAACTCTAGAAGGAAGCTACTTGGAAAAGTCAGCTGCCATCCTCAACTGCTGGACATCCCTGCCTGAAGCGTTCACCTGTTTGAAGAAAGTTGCATTTGCTCTACTTTCGGCTTTTGGGTCAACTTATACATGTGAACAAATTTTCTCACACATGAAAGCTGTTTTAAGTCCACAGAGAAGTCGCCTAACACCTGTGCATTTAGAAGCCTGTGTGAAGCTGAAATTGACAAAATACACACCTGATATTGAACAATTAACCAAGGAGAAGCAAGGACACGGGTCTCATTAATTGATTAATGACTCAGATCAATAATAATCAATGATTTCTCATATTAAAATTTTAATAACGTGTTTTATGTTTAGTTTATTTAACTGTTTTGTTCTTCAAACTGTTGGACTTTCTGTCTTAACAAAATATACATATGGCAATTTTATTATAAAGTTTCAAACTAATGTGTTCAGAACTTAAATTTTGCAAAACATAATATTTGTATTGATATTTGTTCCTATTTATATTAAAATATTGAATAATCTACAAAGAATAGAATAGTTATTTAATGTATCGGAAACATGTTAATACAGGATCATTTTTAAATTGTTTCAATAACTGTTGTTTATAAAAATGTGGTGGACTTAGGTTGGCACGCTGAGTGACTTTGCAACATTACTTCGGCACGACACTACTAAAAGTTTGCCGACCCCTGCCCTAGACATTCAACGTAGTCATCACAATATTCCAGAATAATTCTGACTGAGGTATAAATGTGGTAGCAAGTAAGGTTATCTGTAAAACACTACACCTATTAGATACAGATACCTTCACAGCTGATCTCAGTCAGTACACTAAGTCCCTATAAATATTTGTATCATCCCACTTTACCACATATATAGGGGTCTCGCTCCCGGGATATTGAACTTTCTCCTATTATATATATTGGGAATAATAAGAATTAAAAGGTATCCTTGGGTGGAAATAAATAACGTTGAGCTCTCAGTGCCTGTGGTGTCTTTGGATAAGTAATTACAGATTATATTGTTTAGTTAGACATTTTATACATTTACCTGTTAGAAAATGGCGGACCTGGCCAAATTTCGATCTGCTGCTGTGCAGACTGCAAAAGAGTTAGGAATGGACGGGCAAATTATGATTGCTTATGTCACTGCTGAATGTGACAAATATATTGAACGTGAAGAACGAAGATTAGAAAAAGAGGCCGAAAGAAAACTAGAATCTGAAAGATTGGCCGAAGATAAGAGGTTAGAGGCTGAAAAGGAAATTAAGAAGTTACAGATTGAGGCTGAGGCTAAGAAATTGGAAGCAGAAGAAAGAAGATTGACTGCAGAAAGAGAAGAGAAGAAATTGGCTGCAGAAAGGGAAGACAAGCGATTAGCTGCAGAGAGGGAAGCAGAAAAGGAGGAGAAGAGATTACAAAGGGAGCACGAGTTACGACTAAGGGAGTTTGAGTTTCAAGGCCATGCTCCTGAAAATGGTGCCAGTCCCTTTACCTCTGATGCCACTGCTAGTCAGGGAGCCTCAACCTCAGCTATGAATTTTCGTTTAGATCATTTTGTTGAGAAAGACGATGATATTGAGAGCTATCTAAATAGATATGAACTATTAGCTACCACGTATGGGTTAGAGAGAGAAAGGTGGAGCTTAAAGTTATCTCAAGGACTTCGTGGTGCAGCTTATGAAGTTTTTGCCAAAATGAACAGAGGTGATCAAGAAAATTATGACATGCTAAAGCAGGCTCTTTTGTTAAGATATGAAAAGAACGCAGAATTTTATAGGAAAAAATTTAGGAATGCTAAACTATTGTCAGGTGAAACCTATCACCAGTTCTCTGCACGGTTAGAGACATACTTGGAGAAATGGACTTCTCTGGGGAAAACCCAAGATCTTAAGGAAATGGTCCTTATAGAACAATTAAGAGAGTCCATGGCTCCAGACAGAGGTATCAGGCAATAAAAAAGAAACAGGTAGAAAATTTTAGGGCACCACAGAACTTTAATAAATTTGATCCTAGAGATCAAAACAAAGGTAAGCACCCGTTTGATAGGCCACGGTATGACAATAAAAATAAAACCCCACAATTCGATGAAAGGAAATATGATGAAAGCAAATTTTTCAACCAAGGGAAAAGGTGGTGTAAAAATTGTAAGATGAACAATCATGACACTGACCATTGTAGAAGGAAACCTGTGTATACGGCCACGCTTCAGGTCAGGTCGACCTCAAGAAAGGAGGAGGATATTCTGATAGATACCACTCCAGAAGAGATGAGGAAGGCACAGGCTGGGGATAAGACCCTCAAGCCTTGTTTCAGGAAATTGTCAACTTGTCATACAACTCCAGGCAAGGGAGATTTTTACATGAAAAACAAGTTGATGTATAGGAAGACTGGAGCTAGATCCAAAGGTCAGGGACAGCTGGTACTTCCTAAAAGATATAGGGCAGAAGTAATAAGGAGCCTACATGTGAAACAAGATGGGGACCATGAGAAAATGGGTACCATCATCCAAAAGGTGGCTCAAAATTATTATTTGCCCAAGGCAAGGTGGGACATTGAGAATTTTGTAGAGAGGTGTAGCATAGCACATGAGGGAACACCCACAAGTGGGAACATTGATCAGGACCTGGACACGCCACGGGGCAAAATTAGGCCTGACAATAAAAAGAAATATAAATATGATAAAGTGGACGAAATGGAATGGGAAGCCCCTTTTCACGGACAAGCTTCAATTAACTGTTTTACAATGGCCACTATGCAGAGAGTGCAAAGAGATGTCTTACCCCAGGATAAGCCGAAAATCCCTCAATCGGACTTAAACAAACTGGAGGAAGAGGATGTAGAGAGGAAATCTCTCATCAAGAATTCTAAGTGGGGAGAAAGCCCCAAGAAAAGAATTGGTAGCGGTCGTTTTGTGCATGATAATTCTGGGAAGAAAAATCATCACTATAGCGCTTCGAGTGGAAGAGACCATACCGGTGCATGGACAAATAGGTCCACAAAATTAAAGGTCCATATGTAACTCTGTTAAGAACGTGGACTGATGAAAAGGCAGAGGAAAATATTACATCCTCATACCAATAAGTGAATGAGCTGACCACTCGTTTAAAAACTGGCTGGAAACTTGCCAATGAAAATTTGAGACAAGCCAGGAAGAAACATGCTGCCTATTATAACAGGAAAACTAAAGACAGAGATTTGGCTGTGGGAGAGAAGGTACTGCTTCTTCTCCCCGGTAGTCAGAATAAGTTACAAATTGGATGGCAAGGTCCATATACAGTTCTAGAGAAGGTGTCTAGAACAAATTATAAGATAGATAAGAAGGGGAAAGAAAAAATCTATTATGTGAATCTCCTGAAGAAATATTTGGAAAGAGAAAATCAGGAAGAGACACACTTGTTGACCTTGTCCATCGCCATGGAGATGAAAAAGGAACCACTTTCATCATTTGAATATCCATTACACCCCTGTGAGACAGCGGCACAGGTGAAAATCAGTACACATTTAACGAAAACTTAGAAAGAGAGAGTGCAACAGGTTCTAGATAATCATACAGAGGTGTTAACAGACCGTCCGGGGCATACAAACTTATTGGAATATGATATGAAGCTGATAGACCCCACACCTGTCTGTATGAACCCTATTCGATTCCTTTTGCTAAGGAGAAAGCTTTGAAGGAAGAGATAGACTATTTGTTGAAGGAAGGAATTATTTCACACAGTGAATCTTCGTATAGTTCCAGTGTTGTACTCTTAGGGAAGCCCTCTGGAGAACATAGACTCTGTATAGATTACAGGAGACTGAATGCTATTACAGAAGGACAGGTGGATCCATTGCCGGATACAAATCAGTTGTTTGCCAGACTAAATAAAGCTAAATATTTCTCAAAAGTGGATTTGAGTAAAGGATATTATCAGATTCCAGTAAAGCCTGAGGTTAGACCATACCTAGCGTTTAGTAACTCAGAAGGACACTATGAGTTTAACAGATTGCCATTTGGATTGAAGAATGCACCTAGTGTCTTCTCTAGAATGATGAGAAAATTATTGGACCCTCTGAATAACCCATGCATCACAAATTTCATGGATGATATCCTTATAGCAACAGAAACATTTGAGGAACACATTGACTCTCTGAATATGCTGTTTAAACGACTTGGAGAAGCGAATTTGACAGCCCGACCAACCAAATGTTGTGTTGGATGTAAAGAATTAGAATTCTTGGGACACACAGTTTATCAGGGAAACATGACCCCTGACCCAAAGAATTTAGAGAAACTACAGAAAGCCCCGAGACCACAAACCAAGAAAGACGTGAGATCCTTTGTCTCATTATGTGGTTTCTACCAAAAGTATATCAAAAACTTTAATTCCATATGTGCACCGTTAACTGATTTGACACGTAAGGGAAATCCAGATCGAATTACATGGACACCACAATGTGAAATCGCTTACCAGGAATTGAAGGAAAAGCTTACAAGTAAACCTATTTTGAAATTACCTGACTTAAGTCAAGAATTCATTGTGAGGACGGATGCCAGTAATATTGGGTTAGGTGCGACTCTGCTACAGAAATCAGATGCATTGGATGGGGAATTAAGCCCAGTGGCATATGCTAGCAGAAAGTTGAATAAAGCTGAAACAAATTACTCAACTAGCGAAAAAGAATGTCTTGCAGTAATATGGGCGATAAAGAAATTCAATATTTATCTTTATGGGAAGGCATTTAAGTTGCAAACGGATCACAAACCCTTGTCGTTTCTAGCGCAGGCTAGACATGAAAATTCTAGATTACTCCGTTGGTCATTACTGATGCAGCCATTTGAGTTTAGCATAGAGTATATAAGTGGAAAAACAAATCTGGGAGCGGATTTTTTAAGCCGCCATCCGTGTGATGAGAATCACCCTAAGCCCCATGAAAGATAATAAATTTCTCTATGTGTATATAGAATTATAGACTGACATATAACGTCTGTTTCAAGTGTGGAGAATTTGTCGTGAGAAATTCTAAATCCACATATATAAATTAAAAAGTAAATGTAAAGCCTAACGAATAAATTCAATAAAAGGAAAGAAGAATGGTAAAGAACAGTGCTGTCACAATGACTGTACTCGAAATCCCCCTTGTTTTCTACTTCGTCTGCAAATTGTAACGTTTCACGTTGATAGTAAAAGCCTACTGCAGCATACACGCGTTTCCACAACACAATAAAACGTGTACTGCATTTCTAAGAAAAACCTTGAGATACGCAAGCTGACCTATATTTAATATTCCATTCATGTCATTTTATACACTACGTTACCATAAACGAACGGACAGATGGACTTAGGATAGAAAGAAAGGGAGGGCTGAAAGCCGGAACGCATGCAACACTAACACGCGTCTCGCTATACAATTACTGCCATCACGCGTGTAAGGCCACATGCACTAACTTTTTTTCAAATCGACAGTGAAAAAAAAAACACTACCCATACGAGAGTTCGGTTTAAAAAACTTACAAAACGCTTATTAGGAAACCTGACATTCTACTGTTTTATGTCTGAAATCCTGACATTAGTATGACAGTACCCAGACACCATAAAGTTTGGAAGTGAGGAGGTGGCAACAGCACGACTATCCTAGAAGAAAATGCATATTTTGAACGCAGCCACTTAGCTCCCTTAAATTTGTATATTTGGGTTCCTTGGGACTTGCTGACAAATAATATATTAAGTGTTACGCAAATAGTCTAGGAATTAACAAATTATAGCCAAAAGAAATAGTGAGGGTGTCAGACAACACCAAAATCAGAATCGCTCAGTGGCAGATTTTGACACCACCATTGTACGGGAAATAGGTCCCCATGTTAAATCCTATTTGATTGAATAGAAGTAAATGTAAGGCTAAACACGATTAGTCGGGCTACAAATACTAATTCTTTGTTGTTAGGGGAAACAGTAGTAGAGGTACTTTTTTGAAAAGCTGTGTAAACATGGCACGATTGGTTAGACCCGCCAATATAGGCAATTAGAAGCGTCAGTTCAGCACCACATTTTCAAATAAACTTTCTAAAGCAACAGTGCGTTGAGATTCAGCTTATATTTTTCTAAATAAAATCCTGAGACAGCGGCAGGTCGGATTTTGTGCCATATTCATTGCCAGTCAACGTAATTGTGTATTATTCCATGAATTGTGGTAAGCTTGAAATATTTGATATCCTTTTAATGAAAATTGAATGTAAATTGATAATTTATGTCTGTATATGTGTGTAGTTCAGTAGCAAACATGAGGCAAAGCCTAGATATTGCTCCAACCTGAACAGAACGTGTCTGAGAAAAGTAAAATTGCATGGAATTGCCTAACAGTACACTGACACCTATCTTATTGACTAGAAGGAACTAATGCTGGAATTGCAGAGGCGTAGTAACCATTAGGGAGGAGTATACTGGTGTAAATTGTTTCAGATGAAGATAGCAGTTGGCCTACCGCTCTGAACTCAGTGTTTGTTATGTATTGTGATCAATCTGGAAATAGATTATAAATTAGTTATGAAATAGGAGGTACAACCTTCTTGTTTCAGGGACCGTGGTCCTAAAGTTATTGAGCAGCACCTGGTCTGAGCTTTGCTGAATCTAGAGGCTGACAGCATACTCCTGGGTCCAGATAGTGACCAGTGAGGTGTCTCCAGAACACAGGGAAGCTATCGAGCAGAGGAGTCTTTTCCTGCCGCCATCACGAAAGATAAGCTTCTGTGGCCAGAGGAGCTCAACATTATGTGTCCCTCTCGAAAATTAACATTATAATAAAACAGAGGGAAAATACATTGTGTAAACTGATAGGAACTGGAAACTTTTCCCCATACTATTTCCAGGATAAACAAACACTTGAAGTCATGATGACAAATAACAACATAGCTTGAAAAACAAAACCAGTATTACCTCATAGTACTACTACACAACTGACACACATAGTATAATATTAATAAAATATGTCACTACAAGGTTCATATTTATAAATTCTGTACATATAAATTGTGATTACATTTGATTGTGATTCCTGGTTCACTTTGTAGTTGAATCAGGATATATATTAGTGAAAGTAATTAATACATATGTCACGTAGGGTTTATATTCATTTAATTTCCTACATCTTCTTCCTATTCGTTCACCCAAAATTCTCTCTTTTATTATCTCTGTATTTCATTTTTCCCGTATATTTTTCATCCATTCGTTTTGCGAATATTATTTTCATATAATTCGCAAACTTTACCTGTTTTCCCTTCTCATAAACTGAGAATCGCGCTAGGACGATATTACGTAGATGTCAGGGCTGCAGGGCGTCAGAAGGCGTGATAAGTCGGTTCGCTGAACATAGGACGTAGCAAATCGTCTACATTCTCACCGAGCGCGCGAGTTTCTTCTCGGCATTAGTCCCGGTGAGGTGTGATACTTTACATCTGCACCGGTCAGTATCCAGACATTTGTCTGGAAAATCCCAAACTGACACGGCGCTCACTTGGGCCATGGTCAGCTGTAGTGTGAAAACTGCCCTGCAATGGAGTCAGGCTGTCTGGGATTTGAAACTGACACGCGTACATCGTGGTCAGTAGGTGACAGTTACGACACGCGTTAAGCGGACGTAAATGTTGGGAGTAGGGGAGATAATTTCGCGTGGCGAAGTAAGTTTGGGCCCTTTGTCTGATTTTTAAGATATTGGCCAAGTTTGAAACTTTAATTTCATTCTCGCTCATAGACTCCACAGTAGATAGGTCGCTCGTAAACAGAATAGCTGTTAGCGAAGATCTCAGTTTGTTTCGGCAATTTGTCGAACTTCTAGACTTCCAGAAATATTTTCAGCATTTTTATTCTTAAGTTGTGCGACTACCTGTAATTCTGTGGTTGAGGTAATTAATATGATAGATATATAGATTTTGTGAGTGTTAAAGTGTTAAATCGCTTAATTCATTTTAATCTATTTCTTTAGCGCAGAAGAGAAATAAAGTGGTAGGCTATTATATTTTCTAGGGAAGCATTCAGTGGAAAGCAGAATAAAATTAAAATTTCTAGCTTATAACGGCAATTGTAGCTATTTATAAATTTAATTTAACTGCTAATACTCAGTCGAGTGTATTTTTCTAAACTAACGTATAAACTCTAGAATCCAGCCTCATGAATGGTGACGGAATACGCACGTGTTCTTAATTTATGAGGATTGCTGATTTTTAAATATAACTTACGTCACGGGAAGTTTAAATGATAAGCAAAGCTCTCTGCTTGCAAGTTTAAATGTAAGTTTTAACCAGTACAGATTCTGTTTATTATATTATATGTGTTATTTTTCCTCCACACAGTGAAAGTTTTGGGGTGACCCTAACTTTACCAGCACCTAGTAGTAGTTTCCATACTTGTGAAGAAATAGACAGTCCTTATTTTGAACCACGTGGGTTTTCTCAAGTAACACTGATCTGACGGTGCAAGTTAGACAGAAATACTAATATCCCTATAACGGGTTTTCAAAGACTGTAATGATAAATACTGGACCTTGGAGCCAGCACTTAATTTCTTCCAGAAACTCTATATAATTTGCTGCCTGGTGGCGTGAATATTAACAATCATTTCCCGACTAGATTATATCTTGTGGACAAATCTGTGGTGTGACTAAAGTGAATCCTATACTGAGGGAAGGCACCGACCTGACATTCATCATTTCTAGAAACCTACGCTATTGACACTGTGCTCTGCTAACTCCCGCGCCTGGAATAATTGTTAGGTGACTTAATCAGACATTTGAACAAATTTGCATACCCAAGTAGTCGTTCCCGGAGACTCCAAGTTAAATACGTCTTTTGGAACTGGGGACTTCTTGGCAGAAGACTGCATTTTTTGAGTCTGTGTGAAAATCTAAAATCAATGTGTTCCAAGAGGCAGCAAGCAAAGTCGTGAGTACAAGTATGAGAAGCCATGGCGGAATGAATGAGTGTACGCTGGTTTGAGTGATATTTTTCACTATTTTATCTTTGACACCCTGTTGCTGTCCTAATTTTTTTTCAATCTGCATAATTTGTTGCTAAGGCTAGAGTTCTTGTGTTTTTGTCTTAGGTTAAATCAGGTTTTTTTCAAACTCTGTGCATATAATTACGAGATAAAACAAAGAAAACTCTTAGACTCAAACCCTATGTATCTGTGACTCGGGCGCCATCATCTGTTCTCGTAACGGGGGCCGGGCTAAACCTAGAGTTAACACTATAACGGGGCTATCATCCTTGCAACATTTCCTTGAATTTTTATGACTATGTGTATATGTATTTTCCTTGATGTACTTTCTTTGATGTTGTGAGCCGATTTTTCCTGATATTAAAATCGCTCTTGAACTTAATAATAGTGTTTGGTCAGCTCGTTCTAGATAATATATATATCATTGTTATAGTTTTCCCACGTCTGTGTGTTTACCTGTCGTCACGTGTATGTGCGTGCCTGTGAGTGATAGAAATATACGTAATATGTATATTGGTGTAGTCTGTCTGACGCTGTAACAACTGTTGTAGAAGATAGGTGAGAGAGAGAAGAATTCTTTTCGCTTTCAGAGACAGCCACTATATCAAAATCTATCATCTCACTTGTGTGGAAATTCTATTACCTTTCACTAATTCTCACTGAGTCTATCACCTATTCAAACCTATTCAGAAGGGACCAAACCTAGTCTTAATTCTCCTATCGGAAATCTACGACAACATATATATTTGAAACTTTACCAGTGACTCATTTAAGATAGTCTTATAGAGTGTTAAATGTGTGTGAGTGTCACAGTGTTGTCAAGTGTGGTGGAATAAATTAAAATTTTTATCTGTCTGTTGTCGTTGTGACTTACACTTCATCATATACATACCCTAGACCAGGGGTCGGTAAACTACGGCACGCGTGCCAAGCGTGGCACGTGGAATGATTTTCAATGGCACGCTGAGTGAATCAAAATACTGTACAGTATATGATCTCATTTTTTAAAATTTGAATTTTTAATTAAATAGAAGCATATAATTCTTTTAAAGCTATACCTGTTTTTACAACCTTCAAAACGAAAGTTTTTAGACATCGGAGGTAAGAATGTGCTATCTGATGCAAACTAAAGGCCTGATCATACTATACTACAAGTAAGTCTTCGTTTTTACGGATCGTTTCCGAGAACAAACATTCTTCAACGAATTTCAAGGGGAGTGGTTATACTTTGCGGCACCCGCATGTGAGGCGTGTACCTGCTACCGTATTTTGCAGGATGAGATTCTTGAAAAGAATCCCAAGCGAATTTTGACGGGCAAGCGGAGACGTAATATCATAATTACGCAATATTGTCTGGCTAGCGCCTTGACGAGCGTATTTATTTCGTTTTTGCTCGCAGTTTTTGACTCCCAGTGTGAGTTTGGAACAACAATGACTGACCTCGGCGAAGTTATATTTCCGTCCTATCCTTCCCCTCTCTCCCGACTACCAACACCTCTACAGTTCTCTCGGCTGTCGCATACTCATGCCCGTACAGTCCGTTGACCGCAGCACAAAAGTTGGTGTTGTTATTAAGTAATACGGTGCCGTTAAAATGACTCAAAAAAGACAAAAATCTTGATGTACGCTCGTTTCAAGACTTTTGGACAAACGAATATGGATTCATACAACAAAAGGATCGTGCTGTTTGTGCTTTATGTTATGAAAGGGTCGTGTGCCGTACGTCACGTGTACAAAGACACTATCAAATCAAACATCAGTCCATGTTTAAAAACTGAGGAGAAAAGAGAATCCATAAAAATGGCTGTTTCTGGTTACAAAAAAAAAAAAACAAAGTAGTATTTTTAGTCAAGTAATTGGAAAAAAAATAAAGCTACCGAATGTAGTTACAAAATTGCACAGTGTGTGTGTTGCGTGCATATTTTGACGCACATATTACAAAAAAATCGATATGGCTATTTAATATGGGAAAAATATAGACATTCATTCATTTGTGTATGAAAATGCTGTCTATGGTAAAAGCGAGAGAATCCATGTTTGATTCACACTTTTGATTATAGGAGTAATCGTTCTTGATATTGATCCGGCGCATGGATTTTGCTCTCATGCCTGTACCTATTTCTTAGGGCCAGAAAATAGATTAATTTGCTTATTATGTTTATGGCCTGAATTCATATGTATTACATATTATTAGTACAAGTAGAATCAGTCCTATATTGTATATTTTGGATGGGTAGGCAGGACTAGATTCTTGTTATTCCGCTCTAGCGGAAGTAGGAGTTGTCTTGACGAGTTGTGATGAGTTCCGATGTACCGTGACAATGGCGGGTACGCCTTTTCTAGGGCTGGCAGATTCTTAAGGAAAAATGATTTATGAAGTGGTTTTTCTTCTATAGGAGATTGTTCCTCTACTAGAGTTTGTGTTAGAGACTCTCCTAAGGTACGGTACCATGTATGATTCGGACTCCATGTAATGCCAGTCCCTGTTATTGATGATCTCAGGTCGGTTAGACCTAGCTGGAATTTTGTGCTTCGCAACGCTAGGGTCAAGTTTGTATCGACGGAGATGACGGGCTCCATACTATAATTATGTCTACGTGAGGTAACTGGATTACTGTAGATCTGTATGGAGGAACTTTATGAAATTATGCATATGTATTGCAAATTAACTTTGGCTTATAAATATATCCTCCTGTGAGCGAGTGAGCGACAACTCAGGAAGGCGGCCATGTTAAATTCCTGTCATCATACTTTAGTATCACTGTCCAAAGAACGGGGCATGTATCTTATTACTCCGACAGTGACAAGGAGATCTCAATCTTGATAGAAACCCCCTTTTCGTGGTTTCATAATATACTACAAACTATGGACGTCAAGCAACTTTAGTTATTTACCGATCCGCCTTCACTGACGCGTTTAGTCAGATAGGGGATGCGGCCATAATGTATCATGACATTGAACTTTTGATGTACTACCCATTATTTATGAATGTGTCATGACTTCGGATCTGCTATGTATGCCTACAAATTGATGTGTCAACATACCCATGATGTACTCGTTATGTCCCAGTGTGTACGTCTGAATAAATTGTGTAAACAAAGATTCCAGCAGTCTGCATTGGTGCCTTGTAGACACAAGTGTATGAGTGGTTATATTGGTCAGCACACGAACAGTACACCATTCGCGGTAATCACACTCTACACTTCTACTTCATACATACACCATCCTGCGTCGGTTGAAGTGACCAAGTTTAGGGCCTGCTTCCCCTGGAGCCTTTGCCTTCCCTAACTCAGGACTAGGGTGAGTTACCCATTTACAGCTGGGTAGACTGGAGCATGCCCGATATCAACAACACACCACACTTCTTTACAGACTGACACTTTACAGTGTGTGTGTTGGGAAAGAAAGAAACTTTACAGTGTGACTTCGAAGGGCAAACATTTCACAGATGGAGAATACATCAAGGAAACTTTTTTGAGCAGTGCTGAAATTTTGTTTAGTGATTTACCAAATAAAGAAACAATAATGTCTCGGATTCGAGAAATACCGGCTTCTGCGAGATCAATCGAGAGGCGCATAACTGATATGGCTGAAAATGTAACGATAAAACATACTACAGGTGTAAAGTTTCTTTTCTTCTTTCCACTCTGTAAAGTGTCAGTCTGTATGCTCTGTAAGGAAGAGTGGTGTGTTGTTGAGATCAGGCATGCCCCCAGTCTACCCAGCTGTAAATGGGTAACTCACCCTAGTCCTGAGTTAGGGAAGGCAAAGGCTCCAGGGGAAGCAGGCCCTAAACTTGGTCACTCCAACCGACGCAGGATGGTGTATGTATGAAGTAGAAGTGTAGAGTGTGATTACCGCGAATGGTGTACTGTTCGTGTGCTGACCAATATAACCACTCATACACTTGTGTCTACAAGGCACCAATGCAGACTGCTGGAATCTTTGTTTACTCAATTTATTCAGACGTACACACTGGGACATACGAGTACATCATGGTATGTTGACATATCAATTTGTAGGTATACATAGCAGATCTGAAGTCATGACACATTCAGAAATAATGGGCAGTACATCAAAAGTTCAATTGTCATGATACATTATGGCCGCATCCCCCTATCTGACTAAACGCGTCAGTGAAGGCAGATCGGTAAATAACTAAAGTTACTTGACGTCCATAGTTTGTAGCATATATTATGAAACCACGAAAGAGGGGGTTTCTAGCAAGATTGAGATCTCCCTGTCACTGTCCGATAATAGGATAAATAATCTGTTCTCTTGGCAGTGATCAAAACATATGATGACCGAAATCTAACATGGCCGCCTCCCTGAGTTGTCGTTCACTCATTCATAGGAAGGAGAATATAAGCCAGAGTTAATTTATAATGGGTATATAAATGATTTCATAAATGTTCCCATACAGCTCTACGGTGATCAGGTTAATTCACGTAGCCATAACCGCTGTAGGAAAGTCTGTCATCTTTGTCGATACAAAACACGACCCTAGCGATACGAAGCACAATGTTCCATCTAGGTCGAATCGACATGAGATCATCAAAATAGGGTCTGGCAATACATGGAGTCCGAATTATACATTGTACCGTACCTTAGGAGAGTCTCTAACATAAACTATAGTAGAGATACCATCTCCTTTAGAAGAAAACCACTTCATGAATCATATTTCCTTAAGAATCTACCAGCCCTTTGAAAAGTGCGTACCCGCCATTATCACGGTACATCGGAACTCATCACGACTTGTCAAGACAACTCATACTTCCGCTAGACCGGAATAACAAGAATCTAGTCCCGCCTACCCATCCAAAATATACAATATAGGACTGATTCTACTTGTACTAATAATATGTAATACATATGAATTCAGGCCATAAACATAATAAGCAAATTAATCTATTTTCTGGCCCTAAAAATAAGTACAAATATAAGAGCAATATCCTTGCGCCGGATCAATATCCAGAACGATTACTCCTATAATCAAAAGTGTGAATCAAACATGGATTATCTCGCTTTCCCCATAGACAGCATTTTCATACACAAATGAATGAATGTCTATATTTTTCCCATATTAAATAGCCATATCGATTTTTGTAATATGTGCGACAAAATATGCACGCAACAGATTACCACACCCCTCGGGAAAAAAAAATGGTACATTTTTTTTTTTTTTTTGAAACACATCTAGGAGCAACATACAATAGGCTCACAACGCACCAATAACAATGCGCAGATGATAAGCATAAGTTTTATGACCTTAGAGAAGGTACTTCTCTAAGTATTAATATTTCCAGAGAGGTGTCACCAATGCATACTACAATATTAGCAATGACACAATTTCCACATTAGTTTATACATAAATTTCATCTAAGATATCTTAACATCATGATCATCAAAGACGAAAAACATTGAAAGATCAGCGGTGAATAAATATCAATGAACCGCTAAGTAGTGTTACAATCAATATATGATATATTACATATGTGTACACATTTCAACATAGAAACAACTGTATCAAAGTTGTATAACAGTTATGAATCATGTGGGCATCTAGACAAAATATCTGCCATCACATTTTCTGACCCACGGATAGCTCGCACCGAAAAATGAAATGGCTGTAGAGCAATCGCCTATCGCGTTGATCTCGTGCTCTTCAGATTTTTACTCTGAATAGCCGTAAGAGCTTTCTGGTCAGTTTCCACAATGAAATGCGCGCCCAGAAGAAATTTTTGCAGTTTAAGGATTGACCAAACCATAGCCAATAATTCACGGTCTAGGACCGAGCAATTCTTCTCTGCGGCATTTAATTTCCGAGAAATATACATCACAGGATGCAGAGTTCCAGAGTACTCTTGCATTAGTGCCGCTCCAATCCCAGTGGATGAAGCGTCACTACGAAGAATAAATGTCTTATCCTTAGAAGGCAATACTAGGATAGGTGAAGTAGAAAACATAGTTTTAACCTTATCCAAAGAGGATTGACATTCTTGAGTCCAATGGACTACATTAGGAGACCCTTTCTTTAGCAAGGAAGAAAGAGGTGACATAATGGAGGACAGATTCGGGATGAATCGTCCATAAAATTGTATTAGACCTAAGAGACTTCGTACTTGCTTTTTAGTCTTAGGAATAGAAATGTTAAGTATCTTACTTGTATTATGGTCTTCTGTTTTTAGGAACCCATGACCAACACGGTGTCCTAAGAAAGATATTTCGCTAAAACCAATACATGCTTTCGATGGTTTCGCTGTCAGGTTATGCTCGCGTAAGATAGACAATAGTTCATTTATACCATTATAGTGATCGTTCCAAGTATCACTGAAAAGACAGATGTCATCAAGATACGCAATGACATCTGAGCGATGAGATAGGATTCGACGCATCATGCGTACAAATGTAGCAGGGGCGTTCATAAGACCGAAAGGCATGAAATTCCATTGGAATAGACCCCTAGGCGTCGAAAAAGCAGTAAACGGTTTGGCGTGTTCGGATAGTGGAACTTGCCAATATCCCTTAGACAAATCGAGTTTAGTAAAGAAGTGAGAATTCGATAGTCTCGTAAGTAGCTCTTCTAGTAAAGGCATAGGTTCCGCATCAAATTTAGTCACTTGATTCAATTTGCGATAATCCACGCAAAGACGTATGTTATTGTCTTTTTTTTTCGTACTATAACCATCGGCGAAGAATATGCTGATGTGGATGGTTCAATAATTTTTAACTCTATCATCTCATCTAACTCTTTCTCTACCTGTGCTTGAAAATGTATCGGGATAGGATACGGTCTGACTCTTATAGGACTATGGTCAGTAAGAATAATGTCATGTTGAATGACATCAGTTTGACCAGGAATGTCAGTAAGGACATCCTGAAATTGTTCTAACATAGTAGAAACTTGTTTCTGCTCTCCTGGAGATAATTCTGGAGAAATTGCAACATCTTTCCATGATTCATTAGAGTGAAGAGGAATCATTGGAAAAGGTAAATTTACATCCGAGAAACTCGTTTCCTCATCCTGTATTACTGACAGAGATGAGTACTGTCCATGTTGGACTGGAAAATCGTCCGTTGCCTGGAAAACAGGTTGTAAATAATCAGGACGTTCATGGAATTCCGTGAGCATGTTGATGTGGAAGGTTTTACGCTTCCCGTCAATATCGACGATATAGTCAACATCGGAAACTTTTGATATTATATCGTACGGACCTTTCCAAGAAATGAGAAGTCTATTTTCCCTACAAGGTAGCAAGACAAATGCTTTGTCACCTGGACAAAGTTGTCGCAAACATCTCTTTTTATTGGCAAATTCCCTTGCCTTCTGTTTCGCAAATTCAGAAGAAGCAGTTGCCAATTTGCATGCTTCAATAATCTTGTGTCTAAGTGCGATGACATATTCATAAGAGGATTTTGTGTCATCGACAATATTATCAGCAGTTATAAGATCATGAAGTAAGGACATAGGACCTCGCGGTTTCGCGCCAAAGACAAGTTCAAAGGGAGAAAATCCTGTATGTTCGTTGGCGACCTCTCTATATGCAAAGAGAGCCGCGGGTAAAACCCTATCCCAATCCTGAGGATGATCTTCTGTTATCTTACCTAGTAGGTTTTTCAGAGTTCTATTCAAACGTTCCACCATCCCATTGGACATAGGATGATAAATACTACTCAGCGATCTCTCTATCTTCAGAGTCGACATTACTTGAGACATGGTATCCGATATGAGTTGGGTACCATGGTCGGATAATATTTCTGCTGGAAACCCCAGACGAGAAAATATTAACCAAAGAGCATCTGCGACATCAGCAGTAGTTATGCTCTTTAGAGGAACAGCCTCCGGCCAACGTGTGCACATATCAACACACGTCAAAATAAATTGGTGTCCTCTAGCAGACTTTATCTTAAATGGACCAATGATGTCTATCGCCATTTTTTTGAAATGGCCGAATGGGAATGTCTGCAGCCTGAATAGGTGCATAATGGCGTGGACCTCTGGATTTAATCTCTTGACATACTTTACAAGATCGACAATAGATTCGTATGTCCTTATTCACAGCAGGCCAAAAGAAAGATTGAAGAACTCTAGCTTTAGTACGGGAAAAACCCATATGTCCAGCACACTGCGAATCATGAGCGTGCTGTAAGATTTTAACTCTCATATTTTTAGGCACAAGGATTTGAGAATGAATGGACTTAGCGGAGTCTTGTACCATACGTACAAGTACGCCATTCCTCATCGTAATCCAAGATTTACGATTTGTATCCTTATTCGGATCACCTTTTGTTGCCAGAGTAAAGAATTTCTTTAGAGTAGGATCATCTTCCTGCTGTTTGATAAAGGAATCGTGGGAAATCTCCAAGGCATCATCTTGGATCTGCGCATCATTATCTTCAGAATGTGAAGATTGTGGCATATTAAGAGCTTGAGCCCTAGTGATTACTGCATTAGCAGATTGCATATTAACATTTTCCCAATTAGAGATTTGCTGTGGAGTGCATTCTTTCACTCCATGAATGCGACCGATGATAAGATCAGCGATCGGATTCGGCAAGAGACATGCTTGCACCTCTCCTGTAAAGAAAGGCGTAGCAATATTGATAATGGCAGTGGAGTACTTCTCCAATGTGCCACCAAATGTTACACATTTGACTATATTGCCTGTAGCTCGAGAAGGATTTACGAGTGATTGCCTCACTCCAATGGTAGTGCACCCCGAATCGAAAAGAATTGATACCGGAGTACCATCTATTAGGCCCCTATTAAAGACAAGAGCACCCCTTCCATTATGCGCAATTGACGCATGGAGAGCGGGAAGCGGGTGACCGCAGCTTAAAGTAGAAACTGTGGTTGGATCGAATAATGTTTTGCATTGCGAACACTCAGATGCTCTAGCAAAATCGAAAGCGGAATTTGCTACACTATTGGAGTCTTTTTTATCATTATTTTGATTATCGGTGTCGTGGAACTCCTGTTGTGCAGAGTTAGCCTGGTAATAAGATTTACCATGTCTTTTGTGTTGTGATCTACCTCGGTTATAATTGTCTCTATAATTATCATTTCCCTTGTTATAACCCCTATTTGGGTTTGACTCATAACATTCATGATCATAATCATCATGCTCGTTATATTGAGTATCCCTGTAATATTGTTTCTTTTGTCTCCATGAAGCACTTGGGTAGTTCCTATAGCTACTCCCTTTCCGAGAATTTCTAACATTATGGGTACCCCTCGCGTGTCGGGGACTATCAGCCCGATTCCAGTTCTTCAAAGAAGAACTCTGATTTGAGCGGTTATCTTGGTTTTGATACTTATTCCAATTAACCTTTTTATCAAATTTATTTTTAGCTCCTTGGAATTTGTGTGAGTAATTCTGATTATATTCTGTTGCCGAAGCAACTGGCATACTCTCTTTAATGTTAGAGTTACTAAGAATCATGTCAGGGTGTGCCGTGGCATACTGGTCACAATATTCTTCCATTTGCTTTATTGTACCAGGTTTACGCTCATGTAAGAACTCTAGGAATGATTTATTTACAGAAGACATGACCTTGTCTCTTAGCAATAAATCCGTAAGACCATCAAATGTTTTCTCTGTTTTGGATAATTCAATCCATCGTGAAAGTGTAATTCGTGCTTTTGAGATGAAATCTGAGAATTCTACACCTACCTCAGGTCTCATTGTTTTAAACAAAAGACGGTAACCTTCCTCAGACAGCTGATATCTCTTTATCAAAGCTGCCCTAACAGCATCATAATTATCTTTGTCGGCCTCTTCAACAAAATATAACTTACTTAGAGATCCCCTTTTAGATTTTCAGACAACTGATTCACATACTGTGATTTGTCAACATTATGAGATCGACAAGCCCGTTCAAATCTAGAAAGCCAAAATGTTATGTCATCACTGGTAGGGTTAAACGCTGGTACCTTGACCTTGTACACAAAGGGTTTACCATTACCACCAGATGCCTGATTAACGTTACTCATACATGTCAATTTTAATTTCTCTAATTCAAACTCATGTTCTCTTATTGCTTTTCTCTCTTCAGCTTCTCTATCTAATTTTTTTTGTTCTGCAGCAGCAGCAGCTTCTAATTTTTTCTGTTCTGCAGCAGCAGCAACTTCTAATTTTTTCTGTTCTGCATCAGCTTCTAATTTCTTCTGTTCTGCCTCAAATCTCCTTTCCTCCACTTGCATCTGCAATTTCTTAAGTTCAGCAGCAGTATCAGCTTCTTTTTCTAATCTTTTTTCTTCAGCTAGAGCTTTCCTTTCTTCTGCAGCAGCTTTTTTTTCTTCTATTTGAAGTTTTCTCTCCTCAGCCGCAGCTTTTTTTTCCTCAGCAGCAGCTTTTCTTTCTTCAACAGCAGCAGCAGTTTTTTTCTCTTCTGCAGCTAATGCTTTGTCATATTGAGCAACAACCCATTGTTCTAAGTCTTTTCCAGTCTTATCAAGAGATTTTCCTTGTGCAATAAAAAAATCTAATGTAGACATATTGTCTTCTTAAATCAGAAACCTGAAAAAGTAAATAAATTACCCTATTTCACTTTAATGGGAGACAAGTCTATACCATAGACTTAGTCTTAGTCCAAACTTGTATGGTTTATAATAACCAATTGTCACAGAGTGCTCGAAGATTTTGTCTAGATTATGTTAAAATTCCTTACTTTTCTTTTCCTTCACATTTGTCTGTGTTCTCTACGGAAATAGTTGCACCTGCGATCGTGTCTTTAGCTATTTTTTCAAGTCTTCACTATTAGTCCTGTCATACTATCAAAATTCTAGCTTCTTCTACAAAAGGCACTTAAAAGCATTTCTTTAAAGATGTCTATACGATTTATTAGCTTGGTCGAAACCAGTGGTTCCCAGAGTATTATATTTCCGTGTTCAGTGGTCAACTGGAGACTCACGATAAATCATGGTACGTGTCTAAACATGAGCCGGGAAATAATTAACTCTTGGCGTGGGAATCAGGAAATATTTTAACTTCATGCGAACGAATGCTGAATTTTAAGATGACTTGCTGAGAACCGTTGGGAAGGTAACGCACGCTTAGAAGTTATAGAATAGAAACCTCAACTACCTCATATCTACAAGTATATGTGATTGAGAGTAACGCTATTAAAGTTCTATTTCTTAAGCTGCGGATAAAGTCCTGAGCGCCCAGTTGCAGAATCCTAGCCAGTTTCTGGATTTTGATTGCTGTCAATTGTTGCGAGTAAACCGCCTAGTTGCTCTATGCTACAGAGAGAACTAGTGCTTACGTCTCAAACCTAGCGGTGATATCACTAGTCAGCAACCCTGAGCAGTCTACCGATTTAAGCAGTCAACACATCGTCAGCACCTGAAGTTCATAACGCAACTTCACAACCAGGTTAACGGAACAGCCTAGTCATCTCTTGGACTGTAGCTCAACTGAATCAAATTCTCCAGTTGGTAATCCCTACCTACTGTGACGCCCAGGAGAAGTCCAAGCAGATAAGTCTACATAAAACCCAGACCAAAATCAGAATTCACTCTTCCACGAAATAGCCGTAGGAATAAACTTTCGTCAGTGAGGAAAATAGCCTCTTACTTCTTATCTGAACCAAAGACGCTGACAGTTCTAAATTTCCTAGTATTTCTTTTCAAAGTATATGTCAACATTGATTTTATTTTCCACTGTAATTAAAGTAATTATGTACATTCTGTAACTCACCATCATTCTGAGTTTGACTTAGTAGATTATATGTTCTGTTCAGAAAAACATTCTCAACCCTCTTTGTATTACTTGTTACTATTAGTTCATCTTCAAAAAGAATTGAGTAAGAAAGAGTTAGTCGTCGCCAGGAAAATACAAGAGTTGGCAGTCTAAAGGTGAGAGAATCACTGACACCAACCTGTGCCCTTCTGTTAACTCTTTCCCTCAACACTAGCTCACATCGGTGAAAACTAGTGTCTAAAGGTCTATGTGCTTTCTACACATCTTCCGTACTATACAAAACTCTTTATGCGACAATTGAATTCTCATTCAACGTCAATTGGAGTGAACCATCAAATATATCTGCGACAAACTGGAGGCTCAGTCCGGAATCTTACCTTTGGTGACCTATCTGCAGAAGAATTGTTGAATCTTTAACTAGTAGTCTATCAATACCTTGGAGTAGAATCTATTATATATCCCTAGATAACGAAACTTCTTATATTTTCTGAACAGAATTGTGGAATTACACAGTAGAATAAGGAAAGTGAAATCTGAATGGTCCTGGAATTAATTAATTAATTATTTAATTAATTAAGTTACTTAGATTAATTAAGTTCATTAAGTTAATTAGTGGCTTAAGATAACTAAGTGTACAAGTTGATGAGTGTGTGTGAAAGACTGGCTGCAATTGTAATACCTTACTTCAGAAGAAATAAGAGTATAAACAGGGTTAAAAATAAATCAATTATACTTGAGTCTGGCTCAAGTTAATAATATCTTAATTCAGCAGAAATAAGTATTATTAAAATATCAATTATACTAGCATCTGTAAAGGGATACATTACGTCAGTAGACTTAATAGTATTACCTCGAGCCTCAGTAAATTGATTAGTGGTTATTATTACAGTACTTCATAGAATTATTAGTAATAATGGGAAGCAAGTTTAGCGTCTGTCTAAAGTTAATAATACCTTAATTCAGCAGAAATAAGTATTATTAAAATATCAATTATACTAGCATCTGTAAAGGGATACATTACGTCAGTAGACTTAATAGTATTACCTCGAGCTTCTGTAAATTGATCAGTGGTTTATTATTACAATACTTCATAGAATTATTAGTAATAACTGGAAACTAGTGCAGCGTATACTGAGAGATTGAACTACCTACCCAGCGATCTAAAATGAACGCAGTAGCTGAACTTAGAGCTCAATTTATCCAATTTTTGAAAGATCACAAAGTGAACGATTCCATAAAAATTATAAGATGTTTAGATACATGGATAAGTGACTCTTATTTGGAAGGTGAGGAAAGAGGTTACTCTAGAAAGTTAATTGCGAAACATGTCTTAGAACAGGCAGAACTTTTCACGAGAACAGAGATGGAAATGATAGAGAGTGATGAAAAATGGACTCGCGACTGGAACGAGAAGGAAGCCAAGTGGAAAGAAGAGGCCATAAGCAGTGAAGCAGCATATGATAGGGAACAGCTGGTAGCCCAACCCTACCTTACGTTGAAGACGCCGCCATTGGAAACTCAAAACGCGCCAAGAGATTTGAAACCCATGGTTAGTCATGAGGCCACGGAATCCCAGAGCCCCACTCCCAGGTCAGATGAACCATTATTTCAAGAGGAAGCACCCTCTGCTCCACAGGAAGCGCAACTTAGTACTCAGAGCCCAAGTTTAGGCAAAGCAGAGAGGCGGACATCGAACTCGAAAAGTCATGACCCCTTTGTGAAGGTACCTAAGCACATAAATGCTGGTAATATGAGGAAAAATACACTCTCGTCAGGAACACGTCAGAAAAAGAATTTCCCAGACACCCCGAACATCTCTAATGAACAACAACATGCCTTTGCTAAATCTCAGAAAGCACACAAAGACCGATTTCATAACCACAACAAAAGCGCTCAGGACTACAAAAACACTACAAACCGGAGGAATGGAGACTGTAAAGAAGCGTCTAAGCAGAAAGATAACTTCAGTAACGGCCCCCTCCCGCAATTAATGTCACCTGGGCAACAAAAGGACACAGAGCTTAATAGTAGCCCAGAGGAACCTCTCATTGTTAACACTAATGGAGTGAACGACAAGGGAAGTTGCATGGTTCTAGGAGAACTGAAACAGCCTTTGATGGTACACGCGGAACCACCAAAAGGGCTGATAAAACATGTGACTCGTAGAGACACAATGGACTCTTTACTTAGAGTCGTAAACCAGGTTCAGGAGGAAACTTTTTTACCTGTGACTTTATCCACTGGAATGTTGGAAAAGTATAAACCGGCAGAACATTGCCATATCACTGGATTTAACCCAGCACCAAAAACCCCACCCCTTCTCTGTGAGAGAGAAACGAATATGACACCCAGCGAACGTAGTTCACAGGCGCCAGGTTTACAAAGTCCCTTCTGTGAAAACATCAAGCAAACGGAAATTTTAGCACCCCTACCAAACAATGGACCACGGGAACATAAAAACACGGATGAAAATGAGAGAGTTCATACTTCTGCTGAGAAGCCATTCTATAACAGTTTCCCTAATCTCAAGGAGACGATTAGTTTTACAGAAGGAGATGAGTATTTTCAAATGAGTGGAGATACGTCAGGGTCATTGAAAGATCCAACCAAAATTTTGCTTGACAATATCACAACAGTGATAGGAAAAGCCCAGGCTGAAAACCATTCAGCCGAGACTGAGATACAAGATACGCCTATGGGTGAGAAAAGAATGGATAATTGGAATGACCACCGGATGGACAGAAAATTGAATGACACCCGCATTAAACCACCTGTGCTCACAGCTATAAATTTGACTTTCACCCACGAAAAACTGCCTCGTTCATACCTGAACGCCAGTTACCCTCAATCTTGGTGTGATTTGTCAAGGAACAAGTTATCTGAAACTTTGGGATGTTTAGGAAACTTAACTTTTGTGAGATTTAACCCACGTAGTGCATGGACATCTTTCAATCCAGAAAGAAAGACAGGGAACATTAACTGTCTGAGCAGGTCAAACATAGCAGCAGACTTAAGGAGATACATGAGAAGTTCCTATTTCTTAGGGAAGAGACACAAGCAAGAATTTCGTTGTTACCGTGACAAAGGATGGTTTGCACGCCCATTCAAGCGGGCCACGGAACAATGGCAGACAAAGCGCAATGAACTCACAACAGATAGTGCACTCTCTACACTAGTTCATATGAAATTTCTTTTGTATGAAGAGGTGAATGAGTACAGCATTTTGGCCGGACGAACGGGCCCAGAAGAAATTACGAAAGTTAGCTCTTCGATAACTCGGAACTTCAGGGATTCTCAAAATGTAGAACCATGGCCAAGTGGAGCGTTAGCAAGCGGACAAAGGTCGGGAGAATTGAAAAGTTGGGTGACAGAAGGAATTTATAATTTAGACAAAGACCTTCTCTCGTTGAATAGTTTGCAACTATTTTAAATTGGGGAGTTTCTGTCACAGAGTGCTCGAAGATTTTGTCTAGATTATGTTAAAATTCCTTACTTTTCTTTTCCTTCACATTTGTCTGTGTTCTCTACGGAAATAGTTGCACCTGCGATCGTGTCTTTAGCTATTTTTTTTCAAGTCTTCACTATTAGTCCTGTCATACTATCAAAATTCTAGCTTCTTCTACAAAAGGCACTTAAAAGCATTTCTTTAAAGATGTCTATACGATTTATTAGCTTGGTCGAAACCAGTGGTTCCCAGAGTATTATATTTCCGTGTTCAGTGGTCAACTGGAGACTCACGATAAATCATGGTACGTGTCTAAACATGAGCCGGGAAATAATTAACTCTTGGCGTGGGAATCAGGAAATATTTTAACTTCATGCGAACGAATGCTGAATTTTAAGATGACTTGCTGAGAACCGTTGGGAAGGTAACGCACGCTTAGAAGTTATAGAATAGAAACCTCAACTACCTCATATCTACAAGTATATGTGATTGAGAGTAACGCTATTAAAGTTCTATTTCTTAAGCTGCGGATAAAGTCCTGAGCGCCCAGTTGCAGAATCCTAGCCAGTTTCTGGATTTTGATTGCTGTCAATTGTTGCGAGTAAACCGCCTAGTTGCTCTATGCTACAGAGAGAACTAGTGCTTACGTCTCAAACCTAGCGGTGATATCACTAGTCAGCAACCCTGAGCAGTCTACCGATTTAAGCAGTCAACACATCGTCAGCACCTGAAGTTCATAACGCAACTTCACAACCAGGTTAACGGAACAGCCTAGTCATCTCTTGGACTGTAGCTCAACTGAATCAAATTCTCCAGTTGGTAATCCCTACCTACTGTGACGCCCAGGAGAAGTCCAAGCAGATAAGTCTACATAAAACCCAGACCAAAATCAGAATTCACTCTTCCACGAAATAGCCGTAGGAATAAACTTTCGTCAGTGAGGAAAATAGCCTCTTACTTCTTATCTGAACCAAAGACGCTGACAGTTCTAAATTTCCTAGTATTTCTTTTCAAAGTATATGTCAACATTGATTTTATTTTCCACTGTAATTAAAGTAATTATGTACATTCTGTAACTCACCATCATTCTGAGTTTGACTTAGTAGATTATATGTTCTGTTCAGAAAAACATTCTCAACCCTCTTTGTATTACTTGTTACTATTAGTTCATCTTCAAAAAGAATTGAGTAAGAAAGAGTTAGTCGTCGCCAGGAAAATACAAGAGTTGGCAGTCTAAAGGTGAGAGAATCACTGACACCAACCTGTGCCCTTCTGTTAACTCTTTCCCTCAACACTAGCTCACATCGGTGAAAACTAGTGTCTAAAGGTCTATGTGCTTTCTACACATCTTCCGTACTATACAAAACTCTTTATGCGACAATTGAATTCTCATTCAACGTCAATTGGAGTGAACCATCAAATATATCTGCGACACAATGATAACTTGAGTACCTGTGGACAACAATAACTGTATCTCAAATACTGTGGGAGACAAGCCTTACAAAGGTCGTGTATATCTCAATGTAATCAAGGATCACTTGGGTACCTGTGGAAAATAATCATAAAGTACTGATCTGTACTATACTATCAGTGTATACCACTATAACTCCTATGTCATATGTCAACTAAAGACATTACAAAGGACAAACAAGAAAAGACAATATGAAAACATTTGCAGAGATCAAATTAAATTAAATAGGAGAAATGAAAAAAAAATGATCACAGAATCCGTGATGATAACTGCAATAAGATAACAAGACAAATAACGTCACAGTGTATAAACATAAGGGTGTAAAGAAATCAAAAATAGAAAAGATGAGACCTACAATTATACAAACAAATCAAACAAAACTAAGGAACACAAAATAATTAACAAAAACAACGAAGAAAAGAACACCTCATCACAACTAACAGAAATAGCAGCAAATTGTTGCTAACAAATTTCCAATTAAGAAAATGTGTACCTATAGAATCCTAGTACCAGACCAATGTCACTCGGCATACCTTGTACTAGTCACACAGAACAAAAACTAATTTAATACATAACAAATAACATGTAAGCATAAATAGCATATAGCATACAATATAATTTATGTCATGAATGGAATGTGTTGCAGGTATAGTGTTGTAAAGCAGGCACAGTTTATTTTAATTCTAATAACTTGCCACTTTATTTAGTAATAGATTTAATTTTAAACTATTACACTGTCAATTTTTCTCTTTTGAGCATATGAAGATCCAACGATGAACTATGCACTTTATGTTCAACAACACTGTGATTCTTCTGTACGTTGAGAAATGTCAACAATACTGCTCCAGATATTTTCTACACTTGATACCACTGTCCTGTGTAATACTGTCTGTACAGCGAAAAACTGTCAACAAGCGCTGACCTAGATACAGCATCCTATCGGTAATACAGGTCAAGCTGACATCGACTGTATAGCTGTCCTACTGGTGTTGATGTGTTCAAACAAATGTTCTTTCAGCTGTAAACTGTGATTCTCAACACAAAACTGCGTAAGCTGGACCCAGGAATCTGGCTCGCCACTGTAAAGTTTCTTTTCTTCTTTCCACTCTGTAAAGTGTCAGTCTGTATGCTCTGTAAGGAAGAGTGGTGTGTTGTTGAGATCAGGCATGCCCCCAGTCTACCCAGCTGTAAATGGGTAACTCACCCTAGTCCTGAGTTAGGGAAGGCAAAGGCTCCAGGGGAAGCAGGCCCTAAACTTGGTCACTCCAACCGACGGAGGATGGTGTATGTATGAAGTAGAAGTGTAGAGTGTGATTACCGCGAATGGAGTACTGTTCGTGTGCTGACCAATATAACCACTCATACACTTGTGTCTACAAGGCACCAATGCAGACTGCTGGAATCTTTGTTTACTCAATTTATTCAGACGTACACACTGGGACATACGAGTACATCATGGTATGTTGACATATCAATTTGTAGGTATACATAGCAGATCTGAAGTCATGACACATTCAGAAATAATGGGCAGTACATCAAAAGTTCAATTGTCATGATACATTATGGCCGCATCCCCCTATCTGACTAAACGCGTCAGTGAAGGCAGATCGGTAAATAACTAAAGTTACTTGACGTCCATAGTTTGTAGCATATATTATGAAACCACGAAAGAGGGGGTTTCTAGCAAGATTGAGATCTCCCTGTCACTGTCCGATAATAGGATAAATAATCTGTTCTCTTGGCAGTGATCAAAACATATGATGACCGAAATCTAACATGGCCGCCTCCCTGAGTTGTCGTTCACTCATTCATAGGAAGGAGAATATAAGCCAGAGTTAATTTATAATGGGTATATAAATGATTTCATAAATGTTCCCATACAGCTCTACGGTGATCAGGTTAATTCACGTAGCCATAACCGCTGTAGGAAAGTCTGTCATCTTTGTCGATACAAAACACGACCCTAGCGATACGAAGCACAATGTTCCATCTAGGTCGAATCGACATGAGATCATCAAAATAGGGTCTGGCAATACATGGAGTCCGAATTATACATTGTACCGTACCTTAGGAGAGTCTCTAACATAAACTATAGTAGAGATACCATCTCCTTTAGAAGAAAACCACTTCATGAATCATATTTCCTTAAGAATCTACCAGCCCTTTGAAAAGTGCGTACCCGCCATTATCACGGTACATCGGAACTCATCACGACTTGTCAAGACAACTCATACTTCCGCTAGACCGGAATAACAAGAATCTAGTCCCGCCTACCCATCCAAAATATACAATATAGGACTGATTCTACTTGTACTAATAATATGTAATACATATGAATTCAGGCCATAAACATAATAAGCAAATTAATCTATTTTCTGGCCCTAAAAATAAGTACAAATATAAGAGCAATATCCTTGCGCCGGATCAATATCCAGAACGATTACTCCTATAATCAAAAGTGTGAATCAAACATGGATTATCTCGCTTTCCCCATAGATAGCATTTTCATACACAAATGAATGAATGTCTATATTTTTCCCATATTAAATAGCCATATCGATTTTTGTAATATGTGCGACAAAATATGCACGCAACAACAGGGTTACAACAAGCTGTTGTATTTAGTGTCGTTCTTGACGAAAGTGTCGATGTGAATGACTATAGTTGCGCGATATTGTGTCAACGACCGTATTTATGAAGAACTGTGCTGCTTGATACCTTTTGATGGTACGGCCAAGGGAGAGAACATTATAACTGCATGTGTAAGCTATTTCGAAAATCAGAACATTAACATGAATAAAATACTCTGTGTTACTACTGATGCCGCCCCTGCATCTGTTGGAAAGAGCAAAGGATTTGTTAAACTTCTTGAGGATCGTATTGGACGTCAAGTATTGAGCTTCCATTGCAATATACACCAGGAGAGTATGTGTGCGAAGATTTCGTCACTATCTTTGAACTCTGTAATGGAAACTGTTGTCAAGATAGTTAACTTCATAGTTTCTCGCTCTTCACTGACCCACAGGCAATTCAAGTCTCTTCTACAAGAAATGGAGAGCGCATGTGCGGACCTCCCGCTGTACAGCAATGTTCGTTGGCTTAGTCGAGGTAATGTTTTGAACAGATTTGTATCATGTCTAGAAGCAATCAAGGGGTTTCTTGATGAAAAAGAACAACATTTCCCGGAACTGAATGACGAGGACTGGCTGTGCAAGCTGATGTTTCTGGCTGACATAACTACAAATCTGAATGCATTAAACTTGCGTTTATAAGGGCAGGGTCAAACAGTACTTGATCTTTTTGAGCTCTGGAAAGGATTTGCGTCAAAATTAGACATATTTTGCAGAGATATTACCACTAACACATACAAGTACTTTCCAAACGTAAAGGCTCATTCAAATCGATTTACTGTCAACAGAGATGAGCTTCAGAAGTACGTTGAAGCGCTCAAAGGAGAGTTTGCTAAACGAGGTCAAGACTTAAAATTCACGGGCCCATGTTTTCTTATCTCATCAAGCCCGACTTAATTGATCATACTAACATTCCATTTGACCTATCTCTTTTTGAGTGGATGGATGTTGACAATTCTGAAATGCAACACTTCGAATTCAAGGCATCAGAGTTATGGACGATAACATTTGTAGAATTGCGAAAAACTCTGGAAGGAAGCTGCTTGGAAAAGTCAGCTGCCATCCTCAACTGCTGGACATCCCTGCCTGAAGCGTTCACCTGTTTGAAGAAAGTTGCATTTGCTCTACTTTCGGCTTTTGGGTCAACTTATACATGTGAACAAATTTTCTCACACATGAAAGCTGTTTTAAGTCCACAGAGAAGTCGCCTAACACCTGTGCATTCAGAAGCCTGTGTGAAGCTGAAATCGACAAAATACACACCTGATATTGAACAATTAACCAAGGAGAAGCAAGGATACGGGTCCCATTAATTGATTAATGACTCAGATCAATAATAATCAACGATTTCTCATATTAAAATTTTAATAACGTGTTTTATGTTTAGTTTATTTAACTGTTTTGTTCTTCAAACTGTTGGACTTTCTGTCTTAACAAAATATACATATGGCAATTTTATTATAAAGTTTCAAACTAATGTGTTCAGAACTTAAATTTTGCAAAACATAATATTTGTATTGATATTTGTTCCTATTTATATTAAAATATTGAATAATCTACAAAGAATAGAATAGTTATTGAATGTATCGGAAACATGTTAATACAAGATCATTTTTAAATTGTTTCAATAATTGTTGTTTATAAAAATGTGGTGGACTTAGGTTGGCACGCTGAGTGACTTTGCAACATTACTTCGGCACGACACTACTAAAAGTGTGCCGATCCCTGCCCTAGACATTCAACGTAGTCATCACAATATTCCAGAATAATTCTGACTGAGGTATAAATGTGGTAGCAAGTAAGGTTATCTGTAAAACACTACACCTATTAGATACAGATACCTTAACAGCTGATCTCAGTCAGTACACTAAGTCCCCTATAAATATTTATATCATCCCACTTTACCACAAGAACCAGTAATTACTTATGGGAGTGAGTCATAGACAGTTAGTGAACAAGTATGGAAAGCACTAGAGGCCACAAAGATTTAGTTTTCCAGAAGAATTATAAAAATACCATGGACAGCCAAAAAGAGTAATGAGGATGTCCTGAAAAAGGCCAATGCACAAAGGAAACTTATTTCACAAGTTACAAAGAAGCAATCCACATTTTGTAGCATGTTATGAGAAGAGGAATCCTGGAATATATCGTAACAACAGGTAAGATTGAAGGAAAAGAGATAGGGGAAGACAAAGAGAGCAAATACTGGACAGCTTGACATTGTGGCATGGAAAGAAGTCAACAGTAAATAAATATTAGACAAACATAAAGGTATGTTGTCAGGCAATCGTAAGAAATAAAAAAGTAGAACACTAGACAACAGAAAAACAAAAGTTATTTAAGAAGTCAACAGCAGAATTGATAAATTGTACTGGAGACAGGAAGTTGTGGAGAGACATGATCTCCTACGCCACTAGGAATGGTACTTGACACAAATTCTCACAGACAATAATTCACGAAAATAAGTAGACCTTATGTACATGTAGAAACCAGGGCTGCGGAGCATGTGTCAGGAGTCGCGATTTTGTTCAAAATAGGAGTTTTGTTTCGTTTCAGCAAGACTCGAACCGTTCAACCTACACACTCTTGCGTGATTTCTTTCTTTCTTTTTCTTTCTGTCTTTATTTATTTCTGTCTCACAGCGAGGAGGGTGGCGCCGCTTCAAGGGTCACTGGTTCGAATACCCGAAATGCTTACAATCTCCGTTACTTTTCTATTTTGTTTTCTTTTTTCGTTGCCAAAGGCAAAAAGATTTCCTATATTTCTTTCTTTCGTTCACAGAACTCTGGTTTTCTTGTCTTAATTTTTGTCTTCAGATACAATAAGGCTGAAATTGTACATCTATACGCAAAACGAAACGTCTGTATAACGGTTTTCCTGTAGCGAATAACTAACTGCGTCAGCCGAGTTCTCACGATAAGGAGAGGTCTGGATTCAAGGATGGTTCACAACAGTAGCCAGTCATTGACCCCACGTGGGAAGATTAATGTGTGTGACTTCCCTCACGAGAACAGTACACAGAGAGATAAGTAGATGTCGGCTCACAAGGGTAATTAATTGTAGACTCTACATAGAGGTCATTTCGTTATTTAGGTAACACCCGTAACAGACTTTGTGGGTTGGGCACTTTTAACAGAACAAAAGTTGTTCAGAAATTAGTAATGAAAAAATGTTAAAATCGGCGAAAGTTAACAAATAATTTTCTTCCTCTTCTTCATCTTCTTCTTCCTTCAAATACCATACCTGCTGGTTTTTGCGTTCATGTCTCTCCATAACTTCCTGTCTCCAGCAGTGGCGTACTAAGGGGTGTGCGAGGGGGTCGGTCCGCCCCGGGTGACAGCCAGGAAGGGGGTGCCATCAGACACTATTAATATAGTACTTACTGTTGGGAGCCGCGCTGGTGTAATGGTTACAACGTTGCTCTGGCGACCAGGTATTCAAGGTTCACGCATGGGCGTCAGCATTTGAAGAAGTGTCAACGACCGGGATTTTGACTGAATAACATTAACGGCTCCTGAGATAAACCCTCTGTGAATGGGAAGGAGCGAAGCTCCTTACCGTGTTGGAAGGAAAGTCCACAGGCTCCCCAGCCTTGCAATGACATGTCATTGGGCCGAAGGGCTGAAAGCCTAAGTGCCGCTGGTTAAGGAAAAAAAAGTACTTACTGTTAAAATGTTATTCACTAGTGTGTATCTTTATTGGGGAATGGGGGTGTCACAGGTAACATCCGCCCCTGGTGCCAAGTACTTTAGGGACGCCTCTGGTCTCCAGTAATGTTTATCTATTATTTTGTTGACTTTTTTTTTTTGTGCTTAACCAGCTGCACTTGGGCTTTCTTCGGCCTTAATGACATGTGTCATTAACATGACATGTGGTTCGCTCCTTCCCATCCACAGAGGTTTTACCTCAGGTGCCGTTCAGGTCGATGACACTATTTCAAATTCCCACACCCAGGCTTGAACCTTGAACACATGATCGCCAGCGCAATGTGGTAACCATTACACGCGGTTCCATGACTTCTCTTCAAGCCACGTTGTCAAACTGCACAGCATCTTCTGTCTTTGTCGTTCTTTAACTTCGTTTCCTTCAATATTTCCCGTTGTCACGATATATTCTAGTTGTCTTCCCATAACACGCCCAAAGAAAGCAGGCTACTTTCATCTAATGCATGGTTTCTTTGCCCTTTTTTGACTTGCGCCCCTTTGATTGTCCGATGAACACTATGGACCCGTTCTTAGAAAAACATGTTTATAAAACATTAATTAAAAAACATTAAAAGACTGTACATTTTAAATGTTATGTTCAGTAACACAGGCCCGCTAGAATCTCCCACGAGATACGTGGACCACATTTTAAGAAAGCCACTGACGGATCTAGGAATTGTTCAGTGGAGGGGCGATACATCAGAATGAAAAGGTTCCCCCCTTCCCTCTACCCTTATTCGCACATATTTTTGGGCAATTAACAAATAAAATAACGAATTAAAACAAAAGACAGAAACACTTGATATTTTATTAAACAGTAACTCAACAGCGTTCAATTCTTTTTTTAATATAACTATTTATAACATAATTGCATAAAAATAAGATACAACTACAAAGAGACATAATTTGATAAAAATCCATACATATTTTCTATTACAGCATAACATTTATTTTTTTTTTTCGTACGCCCGCTAATACTCGAGGCGAAATCTCAGGTTATTATTTTTTTTTTTTTTTTATGTCTAACCTGACATTGATTTTTACGTGAGTATCCTATTTTCTTGTACAGAGACAAGTGTCCCTCGCCATTCAGGCATATACTCGCCGTTTTCGGAGGTACCCATTAGAGCTGGGTCGGCTCAGGAGCCGCCAGTCCCTGGTCGACGACACTCCTTCAAATGTCCTCGCCAGGTCTCGAGTTAATCCAGTCCAAATCCCGGTCGACGAAAAATCCTCAAATGCCGTCGCCCGGGTTTGATCCTGAATCACCCGGTCGCCAGAGCGGTGTTGTAACCACTACGCTAGCGCGGCTCCTATAACATTTATTGATTTGGGATGTGCCGCCCGATACAAAAATTATCCGTATTTTGTAACACAGCCCTCTGTTTGTGTGGCTCTAGTGAGGTCCTCTTGTTGAGGTCATGGTGAAGTCTTTAGTCTCATTGTTGTATGGGCGGTTCGCTTTATTGTCTTTCATTGTCTCGCCTACTTACTTAGTCGTTCCCCTTCTACCGTGAGGTGTAGAGGTTTGGAAGAGAGAGCGCCAGACTATCCTATCGGCTGTCTTCCTTCTGACATGGTTCCATTCTAGTCCTCGGTCCTTCAAAAATTGTCTTATGTTGTCCTCCCAGCGGACTCTGGGTCGTCCTGGGGGTCTGGATCCCTGGCTCTTTGTTTCCCATGCTTGTCGTGGTAGCCGATCTTCTCCCATTCTGCAGACATGGCCAAACCATCTTAGTTGGGACTAATCTACTTGGGTCTGCAGGGAGTGGAATTTTCGGCCTTGACGTATCGTCTGGTTGCGGACCATGTCTCTTCTTGTTACTTCAACCACCTTCCTCAGATACCTCATTTCTGAGGTTTGGATCTGGCTTTTGTGGGTTGTAGTCAATGCCCATGACTCGCATCCATATGTCAAGAATGGGACATAAGTTGGGCGGTATACAGCCATCTTCGTTTTCTTACCAACCTCTCTCTTGCTGAGGAATCCTCGATTTATGGCCTGAAAAAGTCTCCCAGCTGCTGTCTCGCCACGTAGAATTATTTGCAAACTACGTTCGTAACCTTCAGTGTACTTACCATTTTCAAGTACCAGACATGTTTTAATTTTTCCGGCGTCTGACCTAACGATTACCTACATTTAAGTCCAAAAAGTGTTGGGGTGGGGGGATACTAGAGCGGGTGATAAGAAATGAAGGTTTTCAAAGCCACAAGGGAAATGTGGTCGCCCCGTGGCCACTCCCTTGTTGCCGCCAATGTGACAACATGATCTAGTGTTAAGAATAAACTTCTTTTGCGCATTGGTCTCTTTCAGGACGTCCTCATTTCTATTTTTAGCTACCCACTGCATTGTTAATAATCTTCTATAAAACAGATTTCTGTGTCCTCCAGTGCTTCTCCTACTTGTTTAGTAAGTGTCCATGACTCATTTCCGTGTGTCAGGATTGGTTCTATGTAACACTGAAGAACTCTGTTTCTGACTTCTGCTGACAAAGAACCGTTCATAAAATACTTGTAATTTGATAGGATGTTGCTTTTGGCCTCAGCTTTTATATTTCTCACCTCTGAGATACATCTTTCATTCGATATTATTAACGTGCCCAGGTATTTGAATCTAGTGACCTGTTTTAAAACTGTTCCATGGGAGCCGCGCTGGTGTAATGGCTTCGGCGTTGTACTGGCGACCAGGTGTTCATGGTTCAAACCCGGGCGTCAGCGTTTGAAGAAATGTTTACGGCCGGAAATTTGACTGAATAACCTGAACGGCTCCTGTGATAAACCCTCTTTGGATGGGAAGGAGCGAAGCTCCTGACCGGGTTGGAAGGAAAGTCCTCAGGTTCCCCAGCCTCGCAATGACATGTCATTGGGCCGAAGGGCTGATAGCCCAAGTGCCGCTGGTTAAGGAAATAAATAAAAAAAACTGTTCCATTTACTTTGATAGTGCATTCTGGGGAAGCCATTTTCTTTGAGATAACCATTACTTCGGTCTTTTTGCTATTAAGGCTGAGTCCTTTATTTTCACTTTATGTCACTATTGTATCAACTATTTCTTGTAGCTCCTTTCCACTATTTGCTATTAATACTGTGACATCAGCGTACCTCAAGTTATTTATATTATGTCCACCTGCTAATATTCCTGTCATGTCCTCAAAGATTCTCATTATATTTTCACTGTATAGACAATTCAGCTAACTAGGAGGATGAAGCTGCCGATCGCACCAAGCGGCAAACAACAGTTATAATAACTGTCACCATTCCTCACCCCTTTCCCTTATTTTAGATTTATATTATCACTTCTCTGTTTGGTTTTCACTTGACGTTTTGAACTGGTGTGAAGACTTAAATATATTGTCATCGTAAACATTGTATATAGATTTGGATTATTGTGTTGAGTTATACTAACCAGTTTCTAATCAAGTCTCTGACAGAAGTAGTAAGTTCATATTACTTTCGTCATATATGTGAAGTCTTACTTAAAATATTACATTATCTGAATATATAGTACTGGTAAGATGGGACATTACAACTAGTATTTCATTAAAAACTCTTGATTTAAGTTTAGTTCAACTTATTAATCGTAATGACAGCAGATCTTACATACTATCACATCAAAGAGCTAATTTTAGACATATCTCTAGATGGGTCAAGGATGTCATTAGAGACTGGAATGAATCTCGGAAGATGTAAATATATAGCATAATATATAAGGGAAGTAATATTTTAGCAAGGGAAATAACCAAGATGTAATTAATAATAATATTTAAGTGTTATGCTTGTTTTAATGCAAAAGAACGGCATTTTGTTTTAAAGATTTACTAAACGACACTAAGCAATATTAGATTTTTATAACAATAGTCCTTTATTATGTGTTTATATTTGTAGATGTACTTGTGCTTTATAAGAGAAATAAAGTTATATACCAGATTGGTTACATAGGCAGTCTGTATTTGTTAAAACGTGTATCCCTTTATGTAGTGTATCCATATGGATTTCATTATCGTCTCAGCAATAAGTAACTACTCTACACACAGGGACCAGTAGTGACATTTATGTCATGAGGTCCTTTGTGTGAAAACATAGAAGATCACTACAATGACACATGGTGTCATTGGGTCTTCGTGTGTTGTGACATGTGGTCTTGACCAGAGCCGGGTATAGGCAGGGGCCAATGCAACCTCATGCGAGGAAAAAATATGCAACCTCGTGCGAGGAATATTAAAAAAAAAAAAAAAAAAAAAAAAAAATAAGTAACTACTCACAGGCACATAGTCCCGTCAACACTATCAAAACTGGTTGGGTGTGTTCGCAGTGTAAATAGACATAGGTGTACTAAGCGTACGGTAGAGCTAAGGTTAATGAGAATTTTTCAGAAGGTAATATTTGACAGCTAAATTTTGTAAGGGATTATAAAATGTACATGAAAGAGGTAGACATGAGTGACCAACTTATTAACAAGTACATTCCTTGGAGAAATACCAATAAATATAGGAACACTTTGATTTCACTTTCTGGATATTGCTAAGGTAAGTGTTTATTGTTTATTTCAAGAAGTCAGAAAAATGAAACACCCAAATTTAGAAGAAATAAAAAGCCCAGCGAGACATAGCCAGCTAGATTTTATAGAAGAGCTAATCAGGGAATTTGGGAACATAGGTGTGTACAATGAAGCGCCACTTACTTCAAAGCCAGCAGTGTGTTTTTTCTCACTATGCCATGGACCCCGAGTTTTTTCGTATAGGAAAATCTCCAGGATTGGCACCTGAAATGTTCGCACTCTACGTGAACAAGGGAAAACTGCACAGGTAGCAGCAGAAATTCCAAATTACAGGATTGATATCTGTTGAATCACGTTTTATTTGTTAAATGCCGTGAATGTCCACCAGTTGATAACTGTAGATGTTGGGACTGGTGTAGTAAAGTGTAACGATTGTCAACTCATTAAACCCAGCACAGTTTTGGTCATACAGGTCATCTTGTCCTGGAACGTGATGAGGCTCCGACAAGAATGTGAGTGTAGACAATGAGTGTGTATATGAATGTCAGAACGCGAATGGTAGAATGATTCGATAGAGTTGACAGGTTGGTAGTACATCACTCATACTCACACTGTTCGAATTCAAGAAGTACTGGAACTACGGTGGTCTTTTTATAACATTTAATGAGACGCACACTTGGACAGTACGTGTATGGTTACAGGAACAAATGTCGACATAGACAGCATAATGTTGATCACAGGAATATCATCTTAAGTTAGCATTCATGCTTGGCAAATATCATAATGGAGCATTCGTAAATAAGCATTTAGAGTTCCATCATGTAAATCATCTGGCTTTACTGACTGGGCACGTCAGACCATAACCAATATATAGGAAGGCTCCTAGACCTAACCTCGTCTAGCGAATATCCCTTCACGTAAAGTTCAATATATATATTTTTCATAAAGATATAGGAATCCCAGACATGGGTTCTCACATGTAGCAGTGATCTCTTGGTTCATCGAGCGATAGTACAGGCATCCCTTTTTCTCACTCGATAAATACAAAGTATATGGATTTCAACATGGCTGTGCTTCTCTCGTGAGCTTCACTCACTATTGGATACAGACCAAAATTGGTCATTCGTTAAATGTCCTCATTTCTTCATAGCTTCTATCATAGAGGTAATTGAATAATATCATATAATCTAGTGCTGATACATAGGAATGTCATCTTCCTTTGAATAAATATTCTTTTCAAAAGTACCACTGTGCATCTGCTTATCGACAACGATGGCGAAGCCCAAGTTCATAATAAATTGTGGTTTTACCTTTCTATGCGAAATATAACTTTGCCATTCCTTGGCAAAAGAGAATAAACACTGGGGTAAAGTACATACAACATGTCTAAATGATTATCACTTTTCCCCATTTACTTATAGATCACTTTTCGGCGATAAGCCGGCTACAACAAAATTCGACATCCCGACAGGATGACAGCCATGAATCACACACCCTGCTAGCGATACTTCCGCTGCATAGCCTTTGACCTTTTCTAGCGACAACCAACATAGTTCGACTTAGAAATGTAAAGATATCCATATATAAGACAGACTCGTCCTACTCATACAAACACTACGTATAAATTCAGGCCATAGATATACTGAAGCAAGAACAATCTATTCCTACCCAGGCAAAGAATAAATCGCAGTAGGCCTAGATTCGTCCGCGGAATCCGATCGAAGATGACGGAACTCCTTTCAAGGGAAGTAACTCAAAAATGACTTCTCCTTAAGCACTTAAAAAAGGAAATACTTTGTTTACAAAATATTTGCGAACATAATAAGTATATAAATGTATTATATTGCAAGATAGTAAAGATTGCACTTTACAGTCTTACCACACCTCCCGGGAAAAAAAAAAAAAAAAAAAAAAATTTTTTTTTTTTTTTAAATACATCTAGGAGCAACGTAGAATAGGCTCACAACGCAAGAATACTGCGCAGATGAAAATATCAGGAATAACTATAATTCCTAATATGACCGGTGAGAATATATCTCAAAATCTGAGAGAAATTGTTTCTCTACGAATAAATGTTTCCAGGAAGGTGTGATCTACGTATAATACAATTCTGGTAATTATACAATGCATACCAAAAATTCACACTATAATCTTAAATTTATGATTTATGAAGAAACAATCATCAAAGAACAGCGGTGAATAAACATCAATAAACCGCTAAGTAGCGATACCATCATTCTATTATTAAATTACAAATGTGTATCTTAGTAAAGAAACAAAAAATAACTGTTGTAAAGTTATACATATTAAAAAGATCCAATATTTAACAGTTAAGTGGCATCATGTGGGCATCTGGACAGAATGTCCGCCATCTTATTTTCTGAACCACGGATAGCTCGTACCGAGAAATGAAAAGGTTGAAGAGCGATTGCGTATCGAGTTGATCTCGAGCTCTTCAAGTTCTTACTTTGGATAGCCGTAAGAGCTTTTTGGTCAGTTTCCACTACGAAATGCGCGCCCAGAAGGAATCTTTGGAGTTTGAGAATTGACCAAACCATTGCCAATAATTCACGGTCTAAAACCGAGTAATTCCTTTCTGCAGCATTAAGTTTTCTGGATATATACATTACAGGATGCAGAGTTCCAGAGTACTCTTGCATTAGTGCCGCTCCAATCCCAGTGGATGAAGCGTCACTACGAAGAACAAATGTCTTATCTGTTGTAGGTAACACTAAAATAGGTGGTGATGAAAACATAGTTTTGATCTTCTCTAGTGAAGATTGGCATTCATGAGACCAGTGAACCCTGTTAGGCGACCCTTTCTTTAATAGTGTAGAGAGAGGTGCCATGATAGAGGACAGATTCGGAATGAAACGTCCATAAAATTGTATGAGACCTAAAAGACTTCGCACTTGCTTTTTAGTCCTAGGGATAGAGATGTTAAGTATCTTAGCGATATTATGGTCTTCTGTCTT